>VUYV01000010.1:2913402-2935797 GCA_008711295.1 Anarhynchus alexandrinus | reverse complement strand
GGGATGGGGATAGGGATAGGGATAGGGATAGGGATAGGGATAGGGATAGGGATAGGGATAGGGATAGGGATAGGGATAGGGATAGGGATAGGGATAGGGATGGAAGCAGATCTTTCCCTGTGCTGCTCCCTCCCTGCTCCTGGCCTCCCTGCTCGTAGCTAAACATTTCAGCCAGGCTTTCAGCGTTGCTTTTGTTCTTTTTTTTTTCCCCCCTCTAAAAACCTGCCAGGGAAATGCTGTGCTAACACGTTAGCCAGCGCTGTGCTCGGCACATGAAGGGGGGGGACGCGTACAGGCACCGAAACCCAGAGGTCACCACACCGATGAGAAGCACAGAACAGGCTTTGTGCAGATCTGCCCTGCCAGCTCCCTTCATTCTTGACTTGAAACACTTGCTGATAATCCACTCCTTGACCTCTCCTACACAGGATGCAGTGTCGCTATATGGAAGCCATATGGAACAAAGGGATCGCTCTCAATACATGCTGAGCATAAAAAATAAAGTTTACAATGGCACCGTAACCACGGCAGCTGGGTCGGCTCTTTGCCAGCGTGCCCTCGTGTTGGCAGCTGAAAGCTCGTGTGCCTGGTATGATAAAGCGCGGCTTATCAGGCTTTAATAAGAGGCATTTCAGCCAGAGGATGTGTTTGTACCTCTCTGTAACCAAGCTAGCTCCTGAATTTATTGTGCAGCTTTTTCTCCCCCCCCCTTTGAATAATCATTAAAGCTGTGAAATGCTTTCTAGAACATGAGAAACGGATATGATTCTTGATGTTCCTGTTCCTTTGAAGGAGGATACCTGGTTCTCATTAATAACCTACGTGTTATGGGATGGAGCTATGGACAATTTGCTTTCTAGTGATTGCAGATTGGACTACAAAGCTCGGGAATGCTCAGAAAACAGACTGAGTTTCTGCTCCAAATGTTTTAAATGCGCATCCATATCTCATGTCTAAAATTTAGAAATGCCCCATGATTTGCCGACAGGATTTGAACAACTCCCGCCAGGATAAAGGACCTACTTGTGTCTTGGGGGGAAAAAGGGGGAAATCAACTGAAAAATTGCATTATTTTGCAAAGAAACAGTAAGACTGAAATTTTGCCCCTTCAATACAGAAACGAGTACAAGGCTTCAAATAAGCCTTAGAGGGATGGAGCTCCATGTAAGGTTTTGACCTCCTTGTTCCATATCTCTTCACTAATCTGTCTCTAATAACAGAAAAGATGTTCTGGCAGATGCTAAAGCCACCTGATGACCAAATTCGAGCCCGTGTTTCCATCTCACTTTTATCGACAAGGTGCTAGTCATACCCTGCCCTGCATTTCCAGCGCTTCTGGCGCAGATGGCTGGAGGCAGATTACAACCAGCATCTTGTCTCTGCGCTCCTTTGCCTTTCAGGAAGGTTTTATTGGAAATCTCATCCGCTCCCATTGGTTTGGTCCCGTGCCAGCTCTAAATGAGAAATGGCCCGTTTCCCACTTCATTTCCCCTTCAAAAATTCACAGGGAGTGCTTGGCGGTTTGCAAACGAAAAAGCCCAGCGCAGGCTAAATCCGCAACCAGAAGCAAAACCCAATTATTCAGCCCATCACTGCTGCACCGGCACCGCTGCAGGGCAGACCGAATTTTGCTTGTTTTCAGCATCTCCGCCAGAAACCCTCCTGTCCACGCCAGAAAGGAGCACACACATTTTTTTTTGCAGATCATCTAAATGTCTGATAGAAAATTGGCATCGTACGGCAGGGCGCAAGCAATGGCTTCTTCGGCGAGACAAGCCAGACCCTTCTCCAAATTTCAGCCAGGAAGAGAGAGGGGTTAGTTTTGGACCGATTATTCAATTATTAGGCTTATGAGTTCAGTATGCCTTAGGAAAACAATAGAGAGAAATATGATGGGTTTTAAAGCAGGGATTGAGTGACGTTCCTCGCACACAGAGCCCCGCTTGCTACTCCACACATTTGGGTGGCAAAAAAAAAAAAGGAGGGCAAAATGTGTCTTTTCTTGTAAGCTAGCAAGTGACCTCAGCGCAGCCTGAGGGCATTTTAAACCTATCTCTGCCTTTATTATGTGTGTCATATGCCCCTATTCATCCTTTGTAGTTTAAAGCAAAAATGACCTTTTATAGCTATCTAAAGCGTAATTTTGCTCATGTTCTCCACTCTCGCCATTTGTTTCCAGTTAAATATCAAACAGATGTGCACCCATTTTTTAAAAAAATGTTTAATATTAGAGAGCATGCCCTCATATAAGACTGGGAAAGCCTTTCAGGGAAATAAGCCTTTCAAATAAAAAGGCATATTAGTAAATTTTAAGGTGATTTTAACTGTATATTTTCAAGCATTAAAGGAAACAGATCCAGCAAGCCATAAAGTGACAAGTGGGAGGTGGGGAAAGATATACGGTACTAGTTTGAAAGAGAAATTAGACCTGGAACAGGGTGGAAAAATCCACCTACCCTGGAGCTATTTGGATTCACAGGTTTGGGGGTAGGGATGCGGGAGCCAGGGAGGGAGGGAGGGAGGGCTGCCCACTGGAAGGGGGCACAGGTACATGCATCAGCTCCATCCTCTTTCCCCCCAGCTCCTGGCAGACGCAGGTTGCTGACCATCCAAATCACACCACGGAGAAGGTGGCAACCTCCAGGCTCGTTTGATATCTCATGACTAAGAGGTAAACAGCAGAGAGGGCAGTTTTTTCAAAGCCAGCTCTCCGTTTGAATAGTGTGCTGTGGCTCCAGTGAAGGTATCAATCAGCTCCAGACGAGCTTTGCTCCGGTTCCTCTCCTGAGCCTGCAGCGCTGATGGTGCAGGGCTGCATTAAACGTTCCACATCCCCTCATATTTCTTGCCGTTGCACATATTTAAAGTTCAGAACTCAATTACCTGGCTCCCGTGATCTGCAACAGCCATCTCCTCTGATGGTTAATGCTGAAATTAAAGTATTTCCATGTGGCTGCTTGAATTCCTCCTCCTGTAGGAAAGGACTTTCTCTGCTGACACATGCCTGCAAATTACATTTCCATTTGGCACCAAAGGCGGTTTGCATAGCATTACTCTGTTCTGGGGCTATTTCATTTGCAGTTTGTGGCACTGGGGAGGACAGCTGATGCCTTTAGTGTTTTACAAAATTCGGGTTGTGTCTGCCGGTACAGTCCAGGAAGATGTAACTGGTTATCACCCCATTAGGCTGCTGTAGCAGTACCCGAAACCCTGAATAATCCGAAGTTGTTTTCCTTAATGACTACTTAAGGGAAATGATCCTGTTTCCATCCACTTAGTTTTGACAATGCAACCAAGCCCAGGGGTCTGCAGGAATTAGTGCTTTGAAGGCTTGGGGAAATAATTCTCTCGTTTTCTCCCTCTCTCTGTTTCTTTTCCAAGCCAGGCTGCCGGCTCGCACGTCCACCGCCGCCTCTCCGATTCCGCTGTTCGGCTTCCCTGCAGTAAACGAAGTATGGTTTCCTCAGCTTTGGGCAAAGGAAAAGAAAATTCTGTCTCTTTTAATCCCTTTATTTCTCACAAGCAGCTGAAGTGTGGAATGGAGCACAATTTATATTTTGAGAAGCGTATCGAGGCTCGGGGAGGTTTATTCCTGACTCTGCCACTCTTGCTGAGGGATGTCTTGACAAAGGTCTCATAATTCAGAGGGTTCTGGAGGCCAGGGTGGAAGGCAAACCCTGTGTTTGGGTACCCCTATGCGTACCCCAGGAATGGGCCACGCAGAGCACAGGCACCCGGAGGCCACAGCAGCGGCGGGACCGGCTAACGGACCACATCCCTCAGCTCATCGTGGCACCGGAGAAGCCGCATTCCCCGAGCCTTGCAGGGAAGGGAAGTTAGCGTGTATTTTCCATGCTAACCAAGACTTGCCACTGCAAGGCATGTCCAGTGTATCACGAATTTATGGCGAGAAAGCACCGCTTTCATCCAGGTGTGTTTGTTTCTCTGTTCGCCTACTTAGTTGAATTATGAAGACTGCCACCACCACCACGGTCCAGCACAGGGTCATCAGTCGCTGAATTAACGCTGATTTTGATTGTGTTCGTTCCCAAAAGAGCAGCTCGGCCATGTGGAGGCCTTGCAGCCTGATCCACCTCCAGCAAGTCAGTAGAACTGAGGTCGGGCCCTTCGCGCTTTCGTCTGGGAAGGAAAATGAGCACAAGTCAGGCTGGAGAACGGGAGCAGTAGAGAACGCAGCTGCGTTATTAGGGCGACTCAAATCAGGACCCGGCAGAATACAACAGCGTTTTTTAAATTCAGTCCATTAAATCAGGACAACCCAATAAAACCAGCTTTTCACCCTAACTATTGGAAAAGAACAATGAAATTATCGCTGCTTGCCGGACCTGTTGCTCAGCTCAGTAGGATTTTCCCATCCTTCCCTGAGAACAAATAGAGCGGCTGCCAGAATGTCAATGTGTGGTACTAAGCAATGAGAATCATTTAGATTCCAAACCATCCCATCCTAATCCTCGCCTCCCCACCAGCCGAGTTATTCGTCGGATAACCAGAAACACCTGGGTACAAGGAATTTCCTGCTGCAATTCAGCCTTAATTTCCTCAGATAGTAAAAAACTAAGGCTCGCAAAGGTGAAAGAAACCAGCAGTCAATCAAGTAAATCACCACCACCACCACCGCAGCAGTGATAGTACATTCTAAATTAAATTTTAATTCCCACCTGATGGTTCACCGGGAGTTACTTTTATACGAACCATTCATCTGACCCACCTTTGTATTTCAGGCAATTTGTTGGGGTCCCATTAGTTATTAACACCCATCCAAGTTCCAGAATGGCTTTTTTTCTGAGTTTGTGATCAGAATCAAAATGAGAAGCCGAGAAGGCAAAGTCTGTACGTGTTGGCTGGACAGATACATTAAGGCTCCACAAACAATCTTACCGTGGAAAGCAACAAACAACAAAAATGCCAAGAAATCTTCCAAGTTCAAACACGAAGTATAAACCAGGCAGGTTTGGGATCATTTATTTTTATTTATTTTGGGGTTGGGATTGGTCATAGCGCCTACTGGGCTCATGCCTAGAGATGAGCTTTGTCGCCTCTCCTTGTGGTCAATAGTCTGAGCTGCAAAAATATCCAAGAGGTTGGCACAAACCGTGTGACATCATTATCCCTCAAAGCAGCTCAGACATGAATTAGAAAAGGTGATCATGGCCGAGGCACGTGGGCAGAGCTGTGTGGGGGAAGGCAAGAGGGGGCACTTCAAACCAGCACTTTCAGCACCTGGAGTAATTAATTAAATAAAGAAAAGTAAACTAAGCCTTTAAAGCCAGATTTTTTTAAGAGGGATATTCACGGAATTTCCATTTTTACACGCTCAGCGTGGCATCTGCAGTCATTTCTGTTTGCAATTCTGCCAGATCTGTCAAAGCAACACGCACGATTAAAGGACGTTTTGGCAAAATTCACCACAAAAAAAAAGCTGAAGAGGAAAAAAAAAAAAGAAAAGCAAATTCAATAGAAGATTCACCCAAAATTGCTGACATTCCTTTTTTCTTCTCAGCAAATCTAAATATGAATATTCACAAATATTGATGAACACTAGATTTTTTATCATAAGAAGATGCTTTACCCTAAGAAGATGCTTTGCTAGGCAGCTTCCTAACACACTTGAAGACTATTGAGACGAGGAGGCCGGCTGTCCTCGCTAGGCTGGGGACAACAGCCTCGCGGGCTGTGTTAAGAGACGGCTGTCGATACCAAAGGGGTGAGACCTCCCCAGCGAGGGTGTTGTTTAGGTTTTATTGGCAGGAGCCATGAGACAGGCATTTCCACAACACGGACTGCAGCTCCAGCATCCCAACCACCGAGGAGCATAGCAGCGCATTGCTGCGGTGGGAGACCCTTTGCTTTCTGGGGGAGGAGAGAAATATAACTTTCTTGTTCGGCTTGATAATTATTTTGAGCTGCAAAATGTTGTGGTTATCAATGCGAATGCAGTAGCATCTTTAAAGGAAAAAAATTTGCTCTGACACATTGCAGCGTGGGCTTCTTCAAGAAAATACTATTTTAAAACAGTCATATTGTTTGTGTTTGAAGAGCAACAGCGTGACAGCTGGAATGTCTGTTTTCAGTGGTTCCATAACAAACTTGACACACCGGTTGCCTCTCACATCAAGATCAGTGCAAGGCAGTTGAGATCTTTCCAAACCCTGAGCCACAGCCATGAAGTAAGTGTCGGTGCCTGCAGTGACAGGCAGTGTCAAACCAAAAGGAAAAAGGAAAATAAACCCTACAATGAAGGCATAGGAAAATCTGCCGTTGCAAACTAGGGAACAGCATGGGATGTTACCCCAACAACGGAGTGATATTCTGCCAGTGTGAAATTCATGTTGGAAAACTGGAATCCTGCACTCACAAGGAGAAAACAAGGCAGACACCACGTTCAGGTTTTTATCCTTTTTGATTTCTGTCATGCTACAAAGCTGACCACAGCCGGGAAAGGCTCCCAGAGTCAATGTCACCATTGCATCTCCTACGTACTGCTGGGACCTTCTGATGGAGGAGGAAGATCCCGAGCAGATGCCTCTGTGGGGTCCAACTTCCCATGGGTCAACCAACTCCTCAGAACCTTGTTCAAGCGAAGCCAAAGGAAGACCAGTCACACTACGAGGGCAGCAGTTCAAATCCACCTGGTCCCCATTACTCAGACCAAAATCTCCCAAAATGATAGGTCAAGATAAGCCCTGGTCTTGAAGGGGAGAACGTCTGCAGTGAAGAACAGTTTCCACAGACCAGTTTCCAGCCTACGACATGCCGATTTCCCAGGCAGAGTGTGCTTTTCATTATTGCTATGATCTACACTTATACATGGATGACCATGTCCGACAAACAGACTCTAAGAAGGGAAGAGTTGACTGAACAAGGACTGCACCAGGAATAACAAACACCATCATATGAAAATAATTAGCGCTCTTTCTCAGGGGAGGAGATCTCTCTCCCCTTCCTCAAGCTTTTCCGTATATTGCTCCCTTTCAGTTAGCCTGGGCAATTTTTAAATTCCTAAACGATAGGTGGGATTTTCCAGCCTCCCGGCTGTTTATAGCAATTAGGATTGCCTCTGTAGTGATATCATGTCTATTCAAAAATGTTTATCACTCACTACTTTAACCAAATTTCAAAGCGTATCTGTGTTGCCCAGCAACAGACAAAAGCTGGCTGCTGTTTCCCGAACAGAAAATTAGGAGCGTAATCACCTAATGCCATCCTGTTCACTGATAATTAAGAAAATTATGTTGAAGGAAATGCCTTATATTAAGGCTACAGCACCAATTTTTGCTTCCACCTGCAGGATCAGGTCTTAGCTCCTCCTCTGTGGTTTGCTGAGCAACCTGAAAAACTTAAATGTTTGATGAAAAGTGTTTCTCCTAAATCAGGACAGCCCCAGAGCTGTAACTCCAACCAGGTCACGGGAGAGAGGAGGAATCACACTTAAACCTCTTGAAATTCATCCCAACACCACAACATGAGCCTACCAGAACAGTCTGTAGCTATTTTCTCTAGGTCTTCATTGTACTCTCTGCTTGCCATGGCCAGGAGACCTGCCTGACTCCCAGGTCCTGCATACGCCCACAGGTCAATGACACACCAGAAATGCTCCTTCAGGTCTGCCCTCCCCAATGGTCCTCTTGGCCTAAATTCAAGTGAATTGAGTCCTATGTGTTGTTGGATGCGATGTGCTCCACTAAGAGTTGTACGCTGTCTCGGGTGGCACTCATGATCCCAATGAAGCCTGGTCCCGTTCTGCAAAGGATGATGAGAACCGGGTCCTCCAGTGCTCTTCTCAGTGCCCAGGAGAGGAAGCCACAGGCATCCTGAACAGCTTAGAGTCTTCATAAAATGAGAGCAATTAATTTTAATCCCCACTAGATGGTGCAGGAAGTCAATAAATGTCAATCGTCCTCTAACACTGGACTTGTCTTTCAAGCGCTTCCATATTCCACCACAAGTACCTCATCAGATGGTTTCTCTCATGAAGCCCTAAGCAGGGCTTGAACTGGAGTCTGAACAGCACCTGAACTCTCCGCTGTGTGCCAGAAAAAGTTTTTCAACACGTTTTGGGCATAGTTCTGCCTGTTTGTACAGCCTATTATTATTATGATGAAGAATATTAAAAACAACGCTAATACTATTACCCATACAGGAATTACTTGTAAGACTTAACAGAAATGTAGTTCTGCTGACATTCAAAACTCCTCTATGAGATTTAATAGGCAACTGCATCCTTCTTCTATAATAGGGTGGTTTAATGTATCAGAAGACAAGATCTGTTGTCTTATAATTAGATTGTAAATGATTTGAAAGTACAGACTGTACAGCTTCTAGTACAAATGGTCTAATTCGTGGTTAAAGATCTCCAAGATGCTGGAACAATATGAAAATATACATAAAGATAATGAAACCCTGATGGATTTTATAATTATTTCTGTCTTGCAAGATTATAATAGCTTCATACCCCTATTTCAGTTTTCTGAATCTCAGGCCATAAACCAGAGGGGTCTTGCGGGATCAATATGCAAGTTATTTAGAAGAGTGTTTGATGCACATATGACTTTCTGTAACACTGACACATGGCAGCGTGTAGATCTAAACCCAACAACAAAACATGCACACGCTTGGGTAAGGATGAAAGAGAGAATGAGCATGGCAGATGTTAGCTGGATCACATAATGCTTCGCTGGAAGGCACTCAGATACTCTCCGGTGATGAAGGTGGAATAACATCCTGTATAGACCAGAATGCAATTTACCCAGGGAACTCGCAAGCAAATAAAAAAAGTACAGTACCGTACCCATGAAATGAGCCTTCGCTCTTCAGTACTAAATTCTGCCATGAGGCAGTGCTCCCAAACATCAAAATCTATATGGGTCAGACAAGTTTCCAGCTCTCTGAACACAAATCAAATCCGAAGAGATAATGAGCCAAACAGAGACATTAATTATTTTTTATGTTGTCATTTATTTTGAGACATTTAATTAATGTCATAAAAATATATAATATACATTTTCAATAAAGAATTCAAAGTACCACAATCAAAGATCACATGACCTTAGTTTCATTATGAAAAGTACCTGGATTCAATAAAAAGAGGACATAGCTTTATCCTAGACATAAATTTGGTTCAGGCAGCAATATTGAGAAAGGTTAAATGGTAAAGAAAACTAATCTCTTAAGGCAATATGAATCATAGGAAAAGAGGTTGTGGTAAAGCGATAATAAAAATCACAGCTGTAATATTCTTCTCACGGAACCGATGCCTACTAGGTGATGTACAGCACTGCCGGTGCCTCCGTACCACCGCGACGGCCTCACAGACGGGACTGAGCGGGGACCGAACCTGCAGCGTTTGTAGGTCCTGCGTGGGAAGCGAGGGCAGGACGAGATGCGATCTGCACCATATTGAACCTAGAACATGTCCTTAACACAGCTGGTTGGCGACCTTCAAAGTGTCACCGGGGTAAAATACCACGAGCACGTTGTCTTCTGGTGACAAAGGGGGCAGCAGCATCGTTTTGGTGAAGCTGTGCCGGTTTACCCCCATGGACAACTCAGGGCCATATATTTCCAATTAGCGTAGTTGCTTGCTTATATTTATGAAGCCAGTTTAGATTAATCAAAGGCAGTTTAAAACTTGTCCTTTACTCGTCGCTGTTTACTCTCTTTGCTGTCAGCATGAAAATGTGACCACACGAGACAAAGTACATTGGTTTTATTGACATTTGTACAACAGCTTTAGACTTTGATGTGTGCAAATTTGGAGTCAAACTGCCGAGATCCACCTTTCGGACAACACATCTGGTCAGGCATTGGGATTCGGGAGCATTAATTTACAGACATGTAGAGGAAACCTTCATGTTGTTCTGCTCTGCTTTTCAGTTGTTTCCATTATTTATTGTAAACCTTGGCGTGTTTGGGGTTTACGGTTTTTAATAGCCTCTTTGGGGGGTTAAATTTGATCTGAAGAAATATAACATGAAGTAACCCTTCTGCTGATGCTCAGACACCATTCAGAGGCAGCTAACCGCTGCATACGAGCGCTCGGCACGGCGGCACAGGCTTGCCACAAAAAGGCCTTTAATTGTTTGAAGTTGAAGCAACGCTAGCTCTCTGCTTCNCAATGCCTTTTCTTTCCAGATTTATTTTGGTTTACTTTAGTCTTCCTGAGTCCAAATTGGAAAAACACAATAATGTGTGGCAATGCTGTCAACCCGCAGTGAAAAAAAAAAAAAAAGGCTGTGTCTTGAAACCATTGCTTCCCAAAGGGTGGAACTGCAACACGTCGTCACAGATTCACAAAGGAGAGGACTCTCTCATTAGGAAAATGCAGTTTGGTTTCCCTCCTGGCATCAGAGAAAGACTTGGTTTAGATTACCATTCTGCGTGACAGCGCTGCTGAGAGGTTTACGAAGAGAAAACTTGGATTAAATCTGCTGCTTTAACAAATCGGTTTCTCCCTGTATTTGCCTGATACCTCCATTAAAATCTTCGTTGCATATGCATTATCCTGCTAGCAGCTGCCTAAAACCATCAGGAGTGTCTCTGGGATGCCAAAGGCACCAGCTCCGCCTCGTATCTGAACCTCTGATGGAAACATTAGGTGCACAGGCTGGAATTGAGTTGGCTCATGAGGAAAGACTGATACTTCCCAGAAATAAAAATCCCACCTCTGTTACTCACCAGCTGGATGTGGACAGCATCAGCTCATATTCCTAATAATTTTCATATATGGGCATCAACCAGTCTACGAAATGGATGAAACTCGAAACCTCCTGCAGCGAAGCCTCTCTGGATTTGGTGCTCATACGGAAAAAAAGAGCTGAGTGGGACTCAACTGTTTTCAGCTCTTGAGCAAATCAGAGACCCCCTGTCACGCTGGCTGCGCACGGGACATGACCTTCTGTCATGCCACTCTCCCGCTCCTGTCCCTTAAACTTGCAGTAAAATATTGGACTTATTCATTATTTCTCTAACCCTCTTACTATTTATTGCCAGACCCTGCGGAAACCGTTCCAGCATCCCTTCATTCCTATTTCCCTGGCAGCTCTGCAGCTACATTCAGGATTTATCTCTTCTTGAAAGTACAGCCTTAATCCTAGACATGATGACACCACATCACCGCCCTGTGCAGAGGTTGTCTTCACATCTTGCCACATTCCCCACTCGTTTCTATATCATTTTAACACTGAAATTTTGTTTAATTACATTAACTCTGCTTTTATAGCTGTTAGCTTGTCTGATAACCAAAATACGGTCATTGTGGTTGTACATTTAAGTGTTTTAATATAGTACCATGTCTCCTGTATCCTTCTGGAGGAACAGCTATAGCCCAGCTAACACTGTCTGGATAACGGGAGCCCAGGAGAACGTGGTACTTGAGCATGTTTTCCACAATCCAGAGCCCTGACAAACAACAACATAGAGCAAAACAATAAATACCTCATGCACTACACTGCCTAATGAGAACATACACATCTTCAGGATGTGCATCTGACAGAGGTCTTTATTCGATAAAATCAGCAAACTCTCTGCCAATAAATCCTCTCGCAGCCTCAATAGCTTAAGTCTGTTCATTCCAGCTGCAATGTTATATCCGTTTGCTTCTCCCGCCGTAATCCCCTCTTCTAAACAGTCAATGGCAATTCCTACACATTGCAAACTGACCACAACCTCCTCTTTTTAACTTCAGCAGTTAACCCAGTCAAACAGCAAAACGGGGGGGTTCCCCTTGCCTCGTGAACAACTGCTTTCGGTGGCCGTTGAGTTATTTCCCGGATTTAAAGAGAGGAGCAGTGGGAAGCAGAGCTGCATTCGTGTCGCAGCAACTACAGCACAGCCATCTGCAACGGAACAGCACACACGCACGCAGCAGCCACAGTAAGAAACACCGCTCTTTGCAGCAGGAGGTGAGCATTCCACAACCACACGTTGCGGAGAATAACCTAAAAAAAGCCATAGCCCTTGGTGATGAGCTACCATGGGTCTCCTGCACGCTTAAAGCTATGTGATACAGGAGCAGGAGTAAACGGAGGGCCCTTTAACAAAAAAACCCACGAGTTTCCTAGAAACCAAAGGTGATCATCTTCTATAATCCTCTCCCACGGCCAGTTCTCCATCTTACATTCCTCCCTCCTCATTGCCTCTGACTGGTAGAAGTGGGCAAAGATGCGATAATAATAAAACACCCACTGCCTGCTTTGTCTTCGGATCGAGGTGATGGCACGGATCTCTGCAGAAAACAAAAACTCACTGACGATGAAGTAATTTTAAAACCATCTGTTGTAATTCCCTGACTAATGAAGGGAAGGCTTGCTCTCCCCAGCCTCAGTGCAATTTGCCATTTTTTCGGCGCACGTACAAAATGCCACTGGCCTCTTCTAGAAGTCTCTGTGACAGTCTCGAGGTGACTGCCCAAACACTCCTCACCCCTGGCTAATGTAAAATCCCCAAACTTAGTCTCACCCTCACTGAAAAATATTACAATAGAGCCAGTTTTGCAATACTCCAATAGTAGATTCTCTCCCAGTATGCTGGCAGTAAAGGATAAGATCGCACACAATATACAGCAAACCCCAGTACAACTGGAGTTCACGGCAGGATTGATTGACGGAGGTTCAGATGCAACTCAAAAGGTAAAATCATGTGTTACCTCACCATCCCCTCTTTTATCTTATATAGCAAATCACCATCCTTGACTTTGAATTCCTTCCCTCTTCTCTTTTTTTAATGCCTGCTCATTTCTTTTGATGTCTGAAATAAAAATCAGTGTGCTGGAAATATTGCAGTTAATATGTGGGAATCCAAGCATCGCATTACTGGTGGGATCCCATCTGATTTCAGGTGCGTCCCATTGACCTCCTAGCCCATACCTTGGCAGCTAGCTCTTGTTTAGAAGCTGAAGAAAAAAAATAATAGGAGAAAAGTTTATTTAATTAAAAAAAAAAAAAAAGAAATAGCCTGATCTTGGCAGAATTTCCCACTTATAGTTTAGGGAGGTTTATAGCTTGCCAGTAGTGGCAGCCTTCATCCTTTGCACATTTTTCTTCCTTTATGTCTGCAACTCCTTTCAATACTGGCAGGTATAATAACGTTGGGACTGTAAGCACCGAAGTACACAAGTATGCTGACATCAGGCATGAAGCATTGCAGCGGGAGGCTGGAAAGGCAGTTTATAGCGTATCGTTTCAAGAGTGGAACGCCATATATTTTCTTTGCTTTTTTTGTAGCTTTCTTTAAGAAGTCTTTGTGGAGCGAGCTGCTGATTCAGCATTGCCTCCTGGCGAGCCGGGAGAGAGCGATGATGTGAAACTGAAACGCTAGACCTGGGACTGGAACAGATTCCTGGATCAGCAAAGCCAATCTGCTATGGCAGAAAGCACATCGTTCCCGCCTTTAGATTACTGAGGTTTTCTAAGGTGGCAAGCAAAATGCCGTTAATTTTTGCAGCCAGCGAATCGGCAGGAATAAACCGGGGCTCGCTGTCTGAGACCACCCAGGCGGGGATGGCCTGCCTCCCGAAATCCTGCCCGCCGTTATTTACGACACGGTGGCCACAGCCGCTTCTCCTTCTCCAGCACCGGTTGCCAACTTTCCTTTTTTTGGCGCTTAGTACGGAGAAAATTCTCCCTTTTGCCAGGTGAAATGTATTCACTGAACTGAGCGTATTTGGTAGTGAATTCTCGCTCGGGCTTTGTTTAACGTTACCTGGGTCTAATGCAGTTTGTCTGTCTTCTCCCTCGCTGCTGCATCCCTTATGGGTGCCGAGATGCTCATTTTATAGCTCCCGATATTCCCTTCTCTCTTCTAAGGCATTCTGCTGAGCAGGTGCCCGACTGGTTTGAGTATACGAGCGTGTTTTCAGATGCAAGGACCTGAAAGACATTTCAATGCCTCCAAACTCCTGGGCATTTTCCAGCAGTTTTTCTGCAGCCTGTGCCGTCTGCTTTGAACACGCTTTTTGCGGTGCTTCGCATCTCTCCTTTGAGCCCTTTGTCACAGGCTTAGTGGCACCAGTTCAGGACCGGACCTGGTTTCGATTAAAGCAGTAGTTTTTCTGTACCCTCGACAACTGAAATTTCAGGCTGTGTGTTTTTCCTCAGCGCCCTGCCTGCGATTCGCATCGTCTCCGCGGCAGTCGGGTTGTGTCATCATGTGCTTTTAATGGCTGCCAATTCCCTTTCTCCTCCTGCATAGCTCGGAGGAAGGCAGGGTAACCTGGCAGACCCTGAGCTGCCTGGCTGGGTGGCTTTCCCGTTCTCGTTTGCGTGCTCCTGCCTGGTTTTGTGTCCACTATGACTTTAGATTTCATAGACTGCATCTCCGTGAGGTTCCGCAAGCCATTCCTGTCAGGAAGGTGCAAAAATATCACCCTGCAAATCACCACAGCACGGTGCAACTTTATTTTATTTTTTTTTCCCCCCTTCAAACTGTGACATACGGACTTCCCTAGACGCCAGTACTGCTTACGTCTCTATTAGCCAAAGCAAATCCCATCATTGTTTTTCTTCACAGTCTTACACACTTCTCACTTTGGTTTCTGGATAACTGCAGAAACTGTCTCCAGAACAGCAGAGCTTATCACAGCGGCATTTATAAATCAGGTCTTGCCTTTAACCTGAAGCCAGAACCCGTAGTGTAAGATCAAGTGGTGCCAGACCACACAGCTCATCTCTAAGACAGAGGTAGAAGCCTTGGAGTCTGGCTCCATTCCCGGGCAGATGCCAGCCATAGCCATATCCTGCTCGGAAGGGTCGGCCAGCTCCAGTTTCTCTTGCTTTGGCTGTTGTTCAGCACTAGATTCATAATAAAGCTTAGTGACAGATGCAATAAACCCTTCTCTCATCTACCTCCCATTGTTACCAACGCAGCATTATGATTTTTGTCAGATATTTCTTGACCCTCTCATCTCTTTCAGTGCTTAATACAGCTTCTAGTGAAGCACTGCCTACCCTAATCCTATCCTAATCCTATTTTTTGCCATCAGGGCAATAAATAAAAAAGCTTAAATGAGGAATTCGGTTCATCTGGGTGTTCCTTCTCCCTTCATGTCTGTCCAGGTATAGATAAAATTGACAGCTGACTTTTTTTTTAAATTAAATTACACATAGTGACAATCATTTAGCAGTCCTCCACATTACTCCAAAGTCAACGCGAGTGAGTTAATAAACTGCATGTGCCATCTTTGCACTAGCGATGTGGCCTACATATACATGGTCTGACAGCCGATGGAAGCTTTAACGACCCAACGCTCTTCCAGAACTGTCAGTAAGAGGCATTTCCAGCAGCACAGTTCCAGCTAAGCCTTAATCAGAGTCTAAAGCTCTGCTGTTTAAATGCAATTTAAACTCCACCTGCTGGCTGATCTCCTTAATGGCATCATGTCTTCATATACAGATGGTAAAGGTGCTTAAGGATGCTCCCCTTTCAGTGGTAAGGGGCTTAAGAAACAGCTGATCGTACATCCCATTAAGAACAATACTAGGCAAGACTTTCTAAAGTGATTAATGATCTCTATAGCTCTGTTTAATAGATACTGTCTAATAGATCTCATTTGCAAAATCACCAATCCCATTTGAAAACATTGGCCACAACAGCCCAGAAATATTCTGAAATGCAAACGGGTCTAAGGAGAAGCAACAAATGTCCTCTTAGGAGGAATACATTTCATGAAAGAGGCTTGAGATAGCGGTTTGAGTGACCAGATATTGCTTTGTTTGCCAAATTCAGTTTCCACAGATATATTTCAAGTAATCGTATAACAGTGGACTTCACTAATGGTACACACATATGCAGAACACGATGCATACGCGTGATAACGAGGGTAATGGGATTGGTGCAGAAAGCTGACTTTTACTGCTGCTGGGATTCCTGCACACCTATGTTTTTACAAAACCATATATTGAAAGAAAATTAGGATCTTGTTTTCTCTTCTCTATTTTAGTACCTATAAAGCAACTTCAGTGGAAAAACAATCTATAGAGCGTTTAAGAATATGAGGTGCATTCAGGAGAAATGCTGTGCACTAGTAAATGTTTCCATGTGTGATAAGGGTAATTTAGCATAAAACTACAGATCTCTTATTTTCTCAAAACTAGCCAGACCTTAGAAAAATGTTATGATATTAATAAGACAGAAACCTCTGAGAATTCAGCACACAGCATATAGGGAAATCAAAAATTAACTTAAGAGGCATATTCCCAAGCTATGGGGGTTATCCACAACAATCAGTACACTCAGGAAGTCACCAAACACTATTTTCTTCTCAAAATAGTACATAGAAAGATTTCTATTTTAATTTTGTTCCATATTCATACTTTGGATTCATTTATTACCCAATAAACACTTTATGTGACCATATTTCTACTGTAGGAATTGTTTGGAAAGTATTCATGTCAGCTATCACCCAGAGAATGCTTTCCTTTCCATAGTTCAATTTGTGGGACAGGTCAACTGACACTGGAGACTAATTCTGCTTGCCTGGTTGATCCACAAGCTTCAGAATGACCCTCTAAGCACTTCCAAACAAATATCCTGGCATATTTCTCATCGATATTCACCTCAATGCTTTCTATAAGCCATTTTTTTATGGACAAAAATGTCAGCAGATGAATTAGCAAGAAGCAAGTAGAAGGGAATAACATATCCCAAAATTAATTGTAGGGCTTTATGTAAAAAAAGCAAAAAGGAATATTTTTCCACAAAAAAAAAAAAAAAAAAAAAGTGTTTTTATGTTACAGGCACCTTCTTATTCTCACTGTGTTTAGTGACATAATCTGAAGATGACGGGAAAAAAGTCTGTCTCACATCTCTAGACTTTTGCTTGGGTTCAGCACAGTGACTTTTTCCTCCCTCTGTAGTTGGTGAAACCATGTGGTTCCTTCTTCTTCCAGGGACTATGCAGAAGGGTTGGACTGTCAAAGCCCAGAGGACGGACCTGTTCGCCTGGTGATACACAGTTAGTTGCACGCTGGGTACCCCGGCAAAACCAGCACACATAAGCACAATCGCATTCCAAAGCCCGTTAGGAAAAAGAAGCGCAAACCCCAGCAATAATCATTGGGTTTCTCATTAACGTGTGTAAACTCTTTAAAAGCACAACTTCTGAGTAGTTGTCAAGATACCAAGACTTTAGTTAGAAATAATTAGTTATGGTTCATACCCTCAGCATCTGTTCGCTGTCAGCCCGCACAGCCTAACTGCAATTAGCAGGATTGGCCCACCGCACAGGTCCTCAGCCCTGCAGGAGACTTCAGCTGCCAAGAGCTCGGGGGTGCAATACAGGTGACTCCCGTAGAGGGAGATGTTGCTCTGTTTCCTCCTGAGTTTAAAGTTTTTATCAGTCCAGGAACAACCTCATGCGCTCCAGTCATTGCGCAGACACTTCTGAACATGTAGATTTTTGAGATGAGCAAAGGATGCGCTAGAACTTGGCATTCATCTCTATTGCTCAATTAATTTTTTTCCATTGTCCTCATATGCAGCTTTTCTTCAGATTTCTACTTCACAAATTGCTAAAGATAGACTGTTACAGAGTGACAGCAGTGACTTGGCAAATCTTGTTGAGCCAGCACTACTAAATTTACAATTCATGACTGCTTTCTTAGCCTATCCTTATAACATTTCCCAAAGAGAGATGGAGACTGAAACTGTCCTTACGAAGCAATACAGCTACTGCATCCCCAGAGCTACCGAGCTCCTTGGCTCCTTCAGCAAAGCCCAGGGTGACCGTGTCACCCGGCACTACTTCTGACATGAACATGCAGGCACAATTTGTCCTTCTGTCTCCATCACAAACAAGCATCCAGCAGCATCGTTTCTCCCTTCTGGACCCCTCTCTCCATGTAGAGAACATACATCAGAATAAAGAGAAGAAACAATGGTCTCTCTGATACGAATGAGTTTATGAAGTTCAGTTTAAACTGAGGACATCAACCTCTAGTAAGCTTTTGTTTGCCATGACAGTGGGTGATCTGCATATCTGCAAGAGAAGTTTTGTTTAATTTATAGAGTAGGGTTTGTCTCAGGAGATGGATATGAAAGCCCCCGATTTCATTGCTGCCTGGTATTACGGTGGACTCTAATTCTCTTGACTCCTTCATGAACTATATTCTATATAATGTCTGTTGTCCAGCACAGGAGCTTTTTTAATTAATATTCCTCAGAGAGGTGATCTGATTTTGCTTTTGCAGGCAAAGAAATGGGTCCGCTTTAAAAATAACCTCCTATTTGAAATGATGTATCATCGCGCTCTCATGCAGAGCAGCAGTTAGTAAAGTATTCCATAGCAACGGCCACATCTTAATAGACGATCATCTCCTGGACATCTCCCTCTGCATTTCTGCAATTACCAACTATGTCTCCTACCATCTGCAATTATATAAAGTCCCTCTGGCAACTATAGCTATTGCTTACATGGAAAATTAATGTTGGGGAAGCAATGGGATTTAATAACTAAAAATAAGAAATATGAGTTATTACTGCATGACTATCCACCAAGCTTTTCACCAGCTACCAGGAACCATTGAGCAGATCATCATGGGATGTAATTTTGAATCCTCCGACTTAATAACATAAATCATAGCTCTTACATTTAATACTTTCTTTGCACAATAACACAGAACTTTCCCCAGCCACTTGACATTAAAAACGCAGTCATGCGAGAGGCCGTTTTGAATACCAGAAGAGAATGAACTGCTTTGCTTAATGCACACCCTGGAATCAGGTTGTGCTCAGAGCAGCAGGCTGCCTGCAGGAGAGGCAGATGAGGGTGCCTGTTCTCTGCCCGCCCCAGGGTGCTTCAGGCTTATTTTAGAGCACGCTGCGTCCCTATCGCTGGGAAACGGGCATTTACGTTTCCTGATGTCACTGTGTCATACTGCTGTCGGGCTACCGATTTTCTAACTCGAAACAGCATTTAGTTTTTATTTGGAAGAAGCAGGTTTCAAAACGCATTAGATCGGATCTTAATATTATCCCCAATCTACAGATGAATGATCATTTTACAGATTTTGGCATCTTTTTGAGTCACAGTATCCATTAGCTGTATGAATGACTTCACAACTGGAGTTAAAAAGATTTTTTAAAAAGATTTTCCAGATTTAAAATGCAAAAAGTTCGCCTTCCTTTAAAAAAAAGTGACCTTTTATTTAAAACCTTTTCAATGCTATTAAGCATTTTTTTTGACAGGGGGCATAAGCATTGCTAAAAATTTTCCATAGTCGGTATTTTTCTAGGAGAAAGCAATTACTAAAATGGCATGGATATTTGTAAAAGTTGGTTGGCATGTTTTGGGTTTGTTTTTTTTAAAAAAAAATAAAAGGTAGCCTGCCTACAAAAATTTGGAACAAAAGAAGTAAATTATCTGTACTAACTTATCTCTGTCTTTGAGCCTGAGAAATGCATTCCAGACATCCACTTCTTGTGCCCTGAATGTATTGATCTCATCATAACATATTAGCACCAGTTGGCACTTCTACTATAGAACATGTCTGGCAATAACACAGAGTCGACAGCGCCTTGAGAACGTTGAGGCAGGAAAAAATAATTGTTTTCCATGTTCAGAAAAGGGGGAATGTCCTCACAGCTGTCGTGACTTGGATGTTAAAGCCAAGAGTGACTATCTGAAAATGGAATTAATTCTGTTCACCTGTGGTAGATACAGGCTGAGTGTAAAACAGCAGCTCACTTCAACAAAGTCAGCTATCAGTTTTTGAAGTGTGCTGGAAACCAAACTGCAGTTCTCTGTTTGTCTAGATAATGAAGATAAAAAGGGGTCATTAACATCAATGGCTCCGACCCTGCGCAAAATGGGTATCAAAACACAACGTGTTTTGCATCAGCTTGTGGTCGATCTCACTTGCAGAAGCTCCTGATCTTGATGGGTTAATTTTGAGCAACGGCGAAACTCCGTATCTTTGTGGTGGCTGGAAACCAGAGCAAAGTGAAAGAAAATTAACCACCTGTCCCACACATATTCAAGTACTGCAGTGAGGAATTTCTCAATACGGTAACAACCACGGCAGATTACAGCAATCTGCTGGAAGGCTGTGTCAGCCCTCTGGAAATCACAGTTAATGCTCCGTGGGGACTAGGTCTGTGGGTTGCATTAAGAGTGCAATGAGCACTGCCTGGATTTGGTACGAGGTCACTGTGCCCATCTGACGGAGAACGCAAGAACGTCAAATAGCATTACGCACATTACAGGTACATATGTGTGATTGTAACCTGACTGTAAGGAGTTAATCGAAGCATGGATTAGGGGTGTAGTCTGCAAGAGGAGAGGAGACTGAGCAGCTGAAGGAGGTTCAGATAGCCCCTTCGGAGAAGTAGGTCATGCCTGAGGAATCTGTACTTTCTTTTGACCATGTGAAGATGGAAGGAAAACAGCAGGGACCTGCTGGCTGGGCACACCACATCCTGAAGAGATATTTCAGCAAACTGAAGTAACCCAGGACATGCATTCTGAATATCCAATATAATAAACGCAGAATGACAAATAAACACCGATGACAAATGAGGTGACGCATTCAGAATTAAGACAGCTATCCCAAAGCGAAAACGCTTATCTAAGTTTAAGAGGATTACCATCAGCCACAACTCTTCCCACACGGCTCTGCCCCCTCCCAAGTAATATTTCCTTCTCTGCCACCTATGGTGCATAAACAAGTTAGGTGTTTATATTCTCAATCACTCAGAACTATCTTCCGCAAATAGTCCCTTGAGGTTGCTAAAATTGATTACAGAGCCAGGGTGTCAAAATGAAGTAAGAATACAAGAATGTAAGAATACAAACTATTTATATTAATCATAAAGAGAGCGGAGCTCTGGAAAGGTGCTTTTTATCATTCTATATATAAATAAATACATCACTAAACTGGCAAAGGGAATAAAATCTAAGCCAAAGTTTGTTTTAGTGAGGTAGTTTATGTAGTGTAGTTTCACAGACTTTTGTAAGCAATGCTCCATTTCAGACATTCGTGACACACTCTGTGCTTTCAAAATGGGTGCTCTTTGCAGACCCAGTAGATGTTCAGCACAATCAGTTTGTGCTTTGGTGGGGGGTAAGCCAGTCGATGTTAACATGAAGGTGATCAGCAGCAGTCTCCATGCCAGCATCCTCTTCCATGGAGAAATTGTTCAGGCCTTCTGCAAACTCAGGCAGCTCTCCAGAAATTCTCACCAATTGTTTTTTGAAGGCTTTCTTCAAAAGCACAAAATCCAGAGACTTCCTGTAAAAAAACCCAGACAGAATGAATGATGATAGTAGAAGAGCATAGAAAGCGACTTACACTTGTTTCCTAGATAACTCTGTCTGCCCTTGTAGGTCAGCTCGCTTCACCTTGTAGACTTGTACGAACCCCACTAGGCAATGTTGCGGGTTCTTTAAATTCCATGTGAGCCTTTGCAGCTCATCATGTCAACAGAGATATTTGGGGGTTGGTCTGTTGTTTGGTTTTTTTTTAAATAAAAATTGTGTGGGTGACAGCAAAAGGGAGTGGGAAGAGCCAAGCATTGGAGGACCAGTTCTGT
Source organism: Anarhynchus alexandrinus (assembly GCA_008711295.1). Classification (NCBI taxonomy): domain Eukaryota; kingdom Metazoa; phylum Chordata; class Aves; order Charadriiformes; family Charadriidae; genus Anarhynchus; species Anarhynchus alexandrinus. The sequence goes on along the minus strand of VUYV01000010.1, from coordinate 2,914,254 downwards.
ATGGCACAGCACACGGGAAAGGTTACTGCGTGGGTAGCACTACCCGGGAGGAAAAAGGGAGCAGAGCTCCACTGTGCTGTGAACGAGGAGGAGGAGGAGGCGGGAGGGAGATGGTGTGTGTGGAAGGGAACACGGGGAAAGCAGAGTGTGTCCTCAGCTGTGTAAGAGGAGCCACGGCAGATGGCCTAGTAAGTACTGTATCCATATCCTTGGGTTAAGGGCAATCAGCGACTATAAGGCACTTTACTTAGCAGGGAGTCTTTGTTAGGCAAAACTGTGTGTCTGAATAGCATTCAGGTTACAATTAGCACTTGGGGAGCACAGTCAGGCCAAGGTTGCATTTGACCCTGTGCTGCACAGAAACGTAATGAGAAATGTCTTGGGAGGCACGGAGTTTAACCGCGTTAAAAACCAGACCGAGTCTGGGCATTTATACGGATGAGAACACCACAATTATAATGCCTGAGCTTGGCTAGCGGAACCGCACAGGCCATTGCTTTCGTGGGCCATGTGCATTTCACACAGCCCTGTGCGTACTACACCTTCTCACCCCTGATTTCAGAAACACTTTTTGAAGGGATGTTTCTCAGACCAACCCCACCTTTTATACAGGCTGTCCCCAGTTCCCTGTTTTTCATTCTTCCTTTAAACCTGTTTATTCCTTTCTGCTTTCTGCTTCATATGACAAAGGTACTGTGAACACGTGCTGATACTGAGCAAAATAACGAGAGCTGGAGCTCAGGGTGGCTGATGAGAAGAGCAGGAGGGAGAGAAACTCCTTGCCCCTATGAGCTGTTGGTAGCTGCAATGATATTATGCCACTGTCACAGCTCTAGCCATGCAAGAACAGCA
>VUYV01000010.1:2760194-2912173 GCA_008711295.1 Anarhynchus alexandrinus | reverse complement strand
GGGGGGGGGTGTCCTACACCCACTCCCCCCCCCTCCTCCCCGCGCCTTTTCCCTGAGGAAAACCACCACCACCACCACCCCCCGGGCTGTCTGTCGGTTCTGCCTCTTCTCGTTGTGCCCGGGGTGAAGGCAGGAGATCCGCCCCGCTCCCAGCGAAATGGTGGCAGCGGGGTTTTATTTCTATTGAAGCCGCGTCTGGGCTCCGGTGCGGCGGCTGGAAGGAGCCCCGGGAGCGCCGCCGGGCGCTCGGCCTGCGCGGGGGTGCCGAGCAGCCGCCCCGGGGTGCGGAGCCGCGGTTCCGCGCGTCTCTCCGCCTTCATCCGCACGGAGTCCTGTCCGCCTTTCCCAGCTGGGGGTCATCGGGCAGGGGAGGGTGATGTGGAGAGACCGCAAAAAGCAGCAGAACGTGTGTTTTGGTGGTGTTTCACTGGGGGAGTGAAGAAAGCGGGGTAGAAAAGTTACCTGCCGCATGTGAATGACTTAATTAAAAAAAAAAAGCCGAATGACACTTTTAAAACCATAAACAAAGGCTTCTGAGAGTGGTAAAAATAAATGTTCGGCTAGAAACGGGGCCCCGTATTCTTTTACAACTGTCACTTCTTCTGTAGCCTGCAATATGTCTGCCTGCAGCAGCTGAGCCACCTCTACGGACTGTCTCCGGGTGTGGGTGTTTCTCATAGGGGACTGCAAGTACTGCAGAACGCAGGTGAATGCAGGTTCCTAAGACTCCGCACAAGGTATATCATAGGGGCAGCTGCATTTAGACCGAAGACTGACGTGTTTGTGCGTGTAGGAGACAGTAAGGGGTGCAAGCTGTTTCTGTAACGTCTGTCTTCCTCTAATCCTTTTCTTTCCTCTGTAATCTTTAAAAGTAAGTTGCAGAAGGCCCATTAATTTGCATCTGAAGCCTGCTCTTGGAACCAGCTCCTATGCAAGTAGGCTGGTGTAAAATTGAGGTTGCTTCGTTTGTGTCAGTGGAAGGAGACTCGTTGTTGAAATACGTTTGGATGAGGCTTGTTATTTATCTCTTGACCATACAAACGAAAGACCATTTTTTCCCCTGGACTGTGTGTGGCTGTCACTTAGCAACAGGTCTATAGGGAACTTTGCAGATCCACTGCCTCCCCCATTCTTAAGAGCAGAAGAAATAAATGAGCTAAGGAGCAAGTGAGCAATTAATAAAAACAGAACCTGGGTTCTTAGGCACAATCTAGAGTTGAAAGATTTAGGTGGGAATGAGACAGTTACAGTTGCTTTGAAAATTATATTTTACTGCAATTGGGTATGAGAGATTTTGTATCAAGTGTTCTCTAAAAAACTACCCAACATGTTTTGGGTTTTCTTTTAAATGTTCTGAGAGAAAGGAATTACACTGTTGTTTACTTAGTAATGGTTACAGATTACTTTGTTGTATTATGTATCATAACCTTTCACACTGAAATTTCCTAGGCCTTCCGGGTTCCTAAAAAGTAACTTTTTCTTGTGCGTAAGGCATGCTTTTCTGATTGCCAGTAAAGCCAAATGTTGACAGTGTAGATTAAGCTATAACTGATCTAAAAACTAGGAGTAAGATTAGAATTTGGCCTAATGGCAGTAATGTGGGAAGAGTCCTTAAGCACTGCTTATTTTATAGATCAGCATTAGCAAAAAGAAAAATCCACCACTGCAAACTTAGTCTTAAAAGAAAGCGGCATGCTTAAATTTGTCCTTAGGAGTTGCCTGGTTCTGCAGGTAAAATTCCAATATGCAGCAATGAGCTTTGATAAAAGATAATTCCCTTGATAAGACAGGTGATGTAGTCATATTCCTGAAGAATGGTCAAAATCTTGTGCTCTCAGAGAAACTTGGAAGTATTTTTGTACAACTCTGTCAGCTAGGGTCAAGGCCCGTTGTCTGTTCTGCACAAAAGGAAGTCCTGCCCCAGCAAGGTTATAAAGTAGGGATAAAGGAGCGGGAATCTAGAACTGATGCCTCAAGAGGAAAAAAGAGCCTCCAGAGAGAGCCTCCCTCAGTGCAGTGAGCATTAGGTTTTGTCAGCTCAGTGCTTCCTAGAGGTAAAATCTGAAAAGAAACATGTAGTGTTTGTGCAAAGAGTGCAGTGTGTGCTTACTTGTTAGGGAAAGAGGCTATAGGCACATAAAAAGGTTGTAGTTCCTTACCCAGACCCATCCTAAAGAGAGGTTGGGCAGAATTCAGCTCGTGGTCCGTGCTCCAAAAGGAGGGATGCTAGAATCATGCCATTCATGGCCTTCTCAGTGGGTCGAGTTCTTGCACTCCCTTCCCCCAGCAGTATTGCGTCTATCTTAAATTCCATTCTGCATCTGGGTTTTGCCTTGGAAGCATCCACGTGAATTCTTTATTGCATTTTTTGCTTTCTTCCAAAAATGTCAAGGGGCAGAGAAGTTTTCAAAATATTCTTTAAAACAGTTTTTCTGGACGTTGAATTCGTAAATGGTCCAGTGAGTTAAGGTCCTATATCAAATTTTCTGCTTCCTACCTAGTATACAAAAAGCTGTAATGCGCACTCGGGGTTGATTTCATGCTAGTACTCCCAGCAGTGGTCAGTGAAGACAATTGTATTTACGTTTTCCTGACTATTGGTGGCAGGAAGCCCAGCTAAAACTCTCGTCATGCTCCCAGTCCTGTTCATAGTGGAGGTTTGCACATTAAGGGGATATTTGTTTCAGGGTTTCAGACCCATTGTGGGAGGGACTTCTGCCAGTTGAATACAATTGTGCAACAGTGTTTTGTTTTGCACACAGATTTTGTGAAAATGTTATTCCTTTTTTTCCCATCCTTTACATTATCACTGTGGGAATTTTAGTCTTATTAATCTTCAACAGAAAGAACATCTACTAGGCATTCCTAGATGAGGAATGTTCTCTTGGTTTTCCAAGTGCAAATAAATGTATGTATGGTGCTACCTTTTCAGATGAGAAATTAATATAGTGCTGAAACAGCTGTTTCACCACAGGTTTCACTTCTCAGTCTGTTTCAGACCACGAAGAGTTACTGCTTTGATAAGGCATTTAAGCTAAAATTTGAAATCACATCAGATCAAACGATAACTGAGTGATTAGCTCTTCTTTTATTACTGTCATACCTAGAAACCACAGTCACAGACTGAGACACTGTTGTGCTAGGCAAGCATTATTAGAGACCATTTTATACTGACTCTATAAGCAATGCATTTTATAAATATGCCAGACTAGCTTCTGATTAGCCAAGAACAGAGCAAGTTAGTTGTCAAAGCAAATTCAAATGCACCTTTTCAAAAAGAGTTCAGTGAGTGGCTATTATTATAGTACATAAATGGATTTAGGAGAGAATGGCAGCACTTACATTGTTAATCTTTTGAAACAATGGAAAGAAAATAGCAGTGCAGTTAATCTCTTGTGATACAAAAATGAACTTTCCAGCTTAGTGTTTGTACTGGAAAGAGGAGAAAAATAATTACTAAATCTTAATATTTAGCCTGTTGTAGCATGGTCCTGGATTCCTCTACGCTTACTGATGTGATCATCTAGATCTAAATTTAATCATCTGTTTGCTGAGTGCAGTTAATACACCAATGTAAGCCCATGATCAGAACAGTCACTGCCTGACAGCAGTAGCATTTGTAGTAATTTGTTAAGTCATTAAAAAACAGTACCTGAAAACTATTGATAGCAGAGTTTTTTTTATTACCACTGCTTCATGCAAGTGTCAAATTGAGCTAATCAAGTACTGGTGTTTGGAAATGAGGTATCACTTTACAAGGATGTGCAGGCTGTACTTTCAGAACTAAGAGATGTTAAACCTTTCAGAAAAACAGATGCCAATGCGCATTTTAGGAAGATGGTATTTGAAAGTGTGCTTTAGTGGAGTATCTATGTTCAGGCAGAAAAATATGGCCAACCAGAGTTACTACAGCCAATTTCAAGCAGAAAAATGTTAATTATGCTGATTTCATTGCTACACCTTAATATTTTGTTTCTTAGAAAATGTATTTCTGGCTTGCAAAGATGTAACAGCAGAGGAGCCTTGTAGCTTGAATCTTTGCTGTGAGCCAAATTAATATACCCTCTAATTCTCATTTCTGTGAATTTTGATCTCTTGGAAAGCAGTATGAATCTTACTACAGTCTTAAAGGGGTTTTTGAAAGGCTATGAATCAGATGCTAAATTCTGCAACTAGGGCAATCTGTGTCCGAGCACAGCTGAGCATTAAATTTGATTCAAAGTCAAACTTAAGTTGACTCCTCAGTGATAGCCCCTGATTATCACAGTGATAAACTTGTGAACTTCCACATTGAAATGAAATAAAATTATTGTCAAATATTTGAAGACTTTGAACTGTATTTGGTAAAGTTTCTCAGTAATTCCATTGCAAAGGCAGGAGAAACGAAAGACAGAAAAGGATTGGTTCATTGACTGTGATTTATTTTATTTTTTTTTCTTAATTACCCTGCTCAAATCTTGTCTGAACTATGCACATGAGATAAGGTGCCTTTGGTTGCCTCCCTCATCCGCTGGCTAGCAGTGACTCAGCAAACAGCTCTGGTTCATTAACGTTGGCAGCATTCCAGAGTTTCTGGTGTTACAAAGATAAACCATTTCAGAACATGTAAGGCACACGATTTTCCTTGGGTTTGATCTGTTGCCATGCTCTTCGCATTTCACTTCAATACATTTTTCTGTGGCTGTTGCAAGTGAAATCTCTTTCCCTTCTCTTTTTCGATAGAGAACTAGAACTAGAGAAGAGACTTCGAGAGCTCGCTGGGCCATCCCTCAACTCAAAGGCAGGACAAACCTGTTCTGCAGAGTAATGATCCCAAATCCATAATTCAGCCCAAAAAAGGTCTTCCATGCCAGGCTCTTTTTTTTCTCTTCCAAACTACATGGTTTGCAAAATTAAAAGTGAACTTAATTGGAATTGAATTGAAACTTAATTGGAATTTCCTTCCCTCCTCCCCCAACATCTACCGATACAGTGATTCGCTTCATGTTGTAGGAATGGGATCCTTGAGACAGGAGGCTCTGAAACTCATCTTTATCATCGCATTTCACCTTTAATACTAAAGTTCCAGAAGTTCTTGCTTTTTTCAATATGCAAGCCCCCCCCACCTTTCTGGTTCAGGCAAAGTTTTTCCTCACAAATAAACTTACAGCTTGAAAGCTCTTTAATGTATAGTATGAGAGGATCAGATTAATTGTCAACATAGGTCCAGGGTTATCCTAAATATTAATGAAAGAAATGTGACCAGAAGTATAAAATAAAGGGGGAAATTAACTTCTAGAGTTTGCGGAAGTGATAAAATAAGCTTATTATGACAGGAAAAGAAATATACCATCTTATATACAGGTAGGTGTTAGATAGCTGCAGATAACAGGAGGCTTGGAGGTATTAAGTAGAAAATGGTATGTTAAAGGGAAGAACATCTTCTGAACAGATGAAGGATGTTGGAAACTAACAGCAAAGTGTTTTGCTCAAGGGTCATATAAGGGAGGTTAGTTTAGCATGACAAATGACAGTATGTTGACAACAAACTCAGCATCGCTTTGGGTAGATGATGTGTATCCAGAGACAGTGATATACAGTACCCATTCATTTTGACACATGAAGGAACCACTTCCCTTGCTTCTTTATAAGTAGACATTTTCTTGGAACTAAAAATGAAAGGGCAGTGCTCTTTCATCTCTTTCTGTTACCAGCTAGAGCATGACCACCCATGTGTGTCTTCTGTTTGGATTTTTAGGTTGGGTGAGCTCTATTTACTCCAGCTCTGTCAAAGCCTCTTTGGCAGTAATTCTGTATTGCTACATACTTTAATCATACTTGGATCCAAATGTTGCAGCAGCTGATGTCTAGATGACACTCTTCCGAAGAAAGAACCCCAACATCAGGAAATAAGGATTTCCATATTCTCTTCCAGCTATTCTGACTGGCCCATAAACTCATAAGCCAAATGATTAATAGAAGTTTACTGCTTAAGGCTTGCAGATTTTTCCCTAGAAAAATTATGTTTTGCATCATTCACTGATCGGTTACAAAATAAAGGGATTATGGGGGGAAGCTAGCAGCACAGGTATTTCTCATGCCTGCTTTCCCAGGTGTTTGGTTCAGTGAATTTCTTAACGTTTGTGAGATTAAACATCTGTAGCATTAATGAAAATGGATTATGAACTATGAAAATAATTTCTGGCAGAAAGTCCATAGCCAACTCAAAGCCACACCCAGCCTTCCTGCTAACAAAGACAGGGCTAACAAGATGACAAAATGCAATTAAATGGAAGTTTTTTGAAATCGCTTGTGAGCTCCAGTTAGGCAGTTTCTCAAGGCAAGAAAATTGGCTTTTGTCCTCTTCTTTGCAGAATAATAGTTGTTACAGAGCTGAGTTCACAGCAGAGGAAAGGAGAAGGAGCCCTTTTGATGGCTTCACCCTTCCAAAGTTTCCTTTCTGTGTATCAGTTTCATAAATGTGTGACTTTCATCTGAGCTAATACAATGGGATTACTTTGTTTACCTTTAATAAACAGTAAGTCCATTGCATTTATTTTACTTAATGTGCTATGCAAGTATAGACTCTGGTGAATTAAGTGTGGAAGTGGAAAGGAAAAGAAATGTTTGATACTTGTGTTTCTTTAATTATCCTGAGTGGTCTTCATTTGATAGTTATGTAGTCTGAATCTCAGTGACTCACTGAGATTTAAAAGACTGCAGGACATGTCAGCACAGAACACAAGTTGCAAAACTTAGAAATGAGGTTGGTGAACCTGTTTTGCCTAATTCTGAGCTCGCTTAATTGTTGTGGATTCAGACATGTGGCAAATACAGTTAGGTTCATAAGGATAAGTACAGAATTCAGAATAAACAAGAGAAAAACAAGAAGGGAAGCAGAGAAATGGTGTGATGGGAAAGCAGGCTTAAAGAGGTTTCATTGTGGAGTATATAAACACACCAGTGAATTTGCATTTGTATTAGGTAGGATTTGTGCAGCAAGGAAGGAACTGGGATGCACAGAAGTATGTGTATCACTGCTGCATACTGCTGGTTTCCCTAGAGTTCAGACGTGCGGGAGGGAGGGGGAGATGGGGACAGTCTCCTTTCCTCTGAGTTCATTTCAAAACCCAGTGCATTGCCTAAATCTTCAAAGATACCTTGAGAGTTTGCAAACCCTCCACCTCTTTGGATTTGTCAGCTTCTATTTACAGCCTGAGCAAAAATCAAAGAGAGAAAAAAATATGTTTGACAGCTGTATCAGCAGTAGGTTTCTTCACCGACATAAACTGAGATACAGTTGTTAGATGTCTGCTGGGTGTTTAGACCACTGTTATGTTAAGGAAAGGTGGCAGATTGAAGTTCATCAGGTTCCTAGAGGGCACATTGAAGGTGGTACAGTCTTTGATGTAGAGATAGCTGGTTTGCGGTAGGTTCAAATCTTGGGTTCATTTCAGATCTTTCTAAAAATAGAACATTTAGTGTACAGGAGATGTAGTTTGCCATGCATAGGCCTTTGTACTGTAAATTCACACATGCTTGAAAATCTAGTTCTTTAAGGAAGGTGAATACACTTTATGAAACCTTTAGTGTATGCAGTTTTTCCTAGTTAGGAACATAGTTATTAATGAGCATAACAGTGCTACCACAGTTGTTAAAATGCCAAATCAAGAGTTGATCCCAGAGAGCAGAGGGTTCTTTCTCCTTGCAGACAGCATCCTCTGCTGTAATGCAGAAGCTCTATTTTACACTAGGTAGTTATCACACTTCGCTCCATTAATGGTACTGGGTTTAATCTGTTAGGAATTTCAGAAAAGTAATTCCAAAGCAGATGAGATTAAATAATTTCCCTGGCTTAAATATTTATTATATAAAATTATGCCAAGATTACAATGGCAAGTAAACATTCACTGTAAAATTATTTTAGGTTCTTGATGTATATACTCTAAAAAGGCAACTTGTCTGTATGTTTTAGGCACCCTAATGCATTGCCTACCCCAAAATACTGTTTTGAAATTCAGTATATGGTATTACAGCATCAGTCCTTATTGATAACCTTTTGTCTTTTTTTTTTTTTCTTTTTCCCCTTCCCACCATATAGAGTGCTGTTCCAGACCCAATACAGACAAAATGTCCAGCAGGGGTGGAAAGAAGAAGTCAACCAAGACTTCCCGCTCTGCGAAGGCTGGGGTCATATTCCCTGTTGGAAGAATGCTACGTTACATTAAGAAAGGCCACCCGAAGTACAGAATTGGTGTTGGTGCTCCAGTGTACATGGCTGCTGTACTGGAATATCTGACTGGTAGGTTTTGCTGAACAATGTGAAATAGCAGCAGTGAAAGTAATAATACAAGCTGAATTTGCACAGAAAAAAACCAACCAAACAAAAAAGATCCTCTGTTGTATAGATGACTAAAAAAAGCTATAGCTGAAGCAAATGGTATGCTGATCACACATCTAAGCCAAAATCAAGGCACCCCCACCCCTGCCTCAGAGCTTTGATGGCTTTTGTGCGTTCCAGCACTAGATTTGCTTTGACCTGTTGTAAACACTATTCTTCCACGTAGGCAGTCAGAAGGATTCCTACTAACAGCAATGTATATGGACTGGGCCTTCAGTGTTGCAGTCCTGCCTGCTCCAATTTTGTGCCTGATGGCTTTGTTTGGGTTATAACGATCTGTTAAGCATATACATTTCTTTAAAATAGAGAGCTTCTCAGTGTTTACACAGGGCTGAGATTGCTTACAGCAGTGTTTAAACATTTTTGTTCAATTTACAGATTATTTTTGAGACTAGATATGCTGTTTGCAAGTTGCTTGGTTGTGTTTGTGTATAAATGCATACTCTGTTCATCTGCCCCAGATCAACATAGCTTATTTGCTTACATTTGTAGTCCTTTCTCTGTTCCTCTCATCACATCAGAATGAGAACACCTTAAATAATTATCTCATGCTCACAGTACCTTCTTTGAGGACGAAAATATTATTTTTCCTCCATTTGGAAAGAAACTTCAAAGGAAGAAAATGCTTTGCCCAAAGACATACACAACTAGGCATGCAAGTAAAAATCTTTACATAGCAGTTCTCCTCTCACACGAGACTTAAAACGTTGCAAGTTTGCACCACAGACAACATTACGAAAGTAGTTTTCCAATGGAAAATGAACCCCAACTGTAATAGCATCAGCATATGGGCTTTTTGCAATATTGGTTTGCTTAAAATAAAATAAATTAAAAAAAAAAAGAATAAACTACCAATTCAGTCACATTTGTGTGGCCAGATTGACGTACAAGCAGATACCTGTAGGCTAGGGATGTAGCAAAAAGCACAAGTGCTAGGTGGATTAGCATTTGGAGACAGATTATATTAGCATGACTAGGAAAAGCTTGAATTGGATTTCATTTCTCATAGCAGTGTTTCTTTTTACAGTGCATCTGCTTATGTCAGTGTTCTGGTTGCAGCAGATACGAGGGTTTCCAGGGACAGTAGTCCTTAAGCTGTAAGGGTGTGCTGAATCTCTGAGGAAGAGGTGCACTTCTTTGACTTAAGCACAAAGTAGCAAAGCATGTGGTTTAACTTTGCTGGGAGTATTTAAAACCAAAGTGACCTGACTCTTTTAGATACACCTTATAATGGATATTGACATTGAACAACAAAAATGGGCTGGTTTTTTTTTCTGTAAAATTTCTTCCTCCATTAAAGATGAAGATTGGTAACATCAAGAATAATTAATAGAGTGCTTGTTTTCTGTAAGGTATTCATATAACATTATTGAATTCTCTCTGCCATCAAATATCTTTTTTTTTTACTTGTTCATGTTTTCTTTATTTGGGCCTTTTCTTTAAAAGAATGCTTTTAAACTTCATAGATGGCCTTAAAAAAATTAACATTTCCTTCAGCTAGGTTCCTGCTTACAGCACTAACAGCTCAAATAAAATGCTTCTTAGGGTGAAGGGTGCTTTGAATGCTGCCCTTTTAAAGAAACAGAACAATACAGGTGAGCTTAAGGCACTGCTAATGAGCAGCACATGTTATTGGTTAACTGTTTGATTTAAAGTGTTTACTGAGGCAGTGATGGTTTAGGCAGCTAAGAATAGGCTGGGGAAATAAAGGTGTTTCTTTAACTGCTGTGCATCCTGGGAAACAGTCTGAGGAGATTAACATCAAAAAAAAAAGCCAAAAAAGAAAAAAGGAAGGGGGAAAGGAGAGCTAAGGGGAAAAGTACCTTCTTTTTTTCTCCCTTTAAATATTTTTAACCTGGGTTGTTGGTTTTCTTATGCCTCTGAAGGCTAGGTAGATAATCCTAGTATCCTCTATCTCAGGGTTTTCTTTCATTTTTATACATCGATGCATCTCAAAAGCACAGATACTTGTTTCTTTCCTTACTGAGTTAGTAGTAGTCTTATGTTTTATGACTGTTTCAGTCTGGTGGAGTTTTTTCCCCCCCTCCTCTTTCTCTTGTTTTTCACACTATATAGTGTAATTTTTTTAGCCTTTAATGCTCAGTATGTTTTCTGAACTTCAGGTCATTCATCTTTTTCAGTATAATTCAGAAACATTCCCTTGAAATGGGATGCTTGGAGATTTTTGGTTTGTGTTCTTTTTACTTCTTGTCAGTTATTACTTCACAAAACCAGAGAAATCCTGACTTCTCTCCAGGAGAGTTTTTAAAGATGCTCATGTCAGCACACAATCTGCGACTAAATCAAAGCATTTCAACCATTTCAAAATAAAAGCAGGAACGTGACATAATAGGAAGGAGACCATGTGAAGTGGCATGCTAATAAATTGGCTAAATCAAAAAAAGCAATCCTGTGCATCCAGGAAGGAGAGGAGAAACGTAAAATATCAAAAGCAGTTGTAGGAAAGAACTTCAGAAAAGACTAGGAGGGGAAATGACAGAGACGTGACCTAATAGAAAGGAACCTACGAAGGTTTGAAAACTAGTTCATGTGTGTGGAGAATATGGCACTGACTTTAATCCTTTAGAAGATGAGGTGCTAAATTTTGCTGGCCTTTGCTGAAGTTTAACTCTGATGTAAATCTGAAATTAGCCCATAATGTGCTCAGATCTGGGATTTTGGTTTGGTTCAATTTGAGATTTGAACTTCCGTAATGCTTCCAGCTGTTCAGACTTGGAGTTCTGTTCTGGATCCATCTGTAGTTATGACCTTTATCCACTTTGTACTTTGAAGGTAACTTACTGTTACCATGTATGCATGGCTGCTTATCAGAAAGTAAAAATACACATTCTGTAATTTCTTGTGGTGTCTGGGACCATTTGTAATTTAAGCCAATCTTCAGTATGTACCCGATGAATTGCTTTTTCAAACTACGTTTATGTTGTTCTCGTACTTTTGTTATAGCATGTTGATACACAGTACAGCTCTGCTAGCAGGAACATGCGCTGTTTTAGCACTCGGGAATTAATCTGGCTGCTTCAGTTGCTGTGAACTAAAAACTGCATCTTTGTTGGTTTCTGACAACTTTTTCTGCACTGGCTGGCTGGAGCACATCTTCCCTGCGTTGTCTGTTACAGTAACTTTAATAATTATAATAATAAAACTACTATATTATTAGATGTACAGTTTGTCTTCTGCTAATAAAGTGTTTTTTCTTATCTTACATTTCAATATATTTGACATATAAACAGGTTGCACAGCGAGTATTCTCCTTCTCTTACCGCTTCTCTTGTTACTTACAAGTAATATTACAAAATAATTCTCTCATCAGCACACCCAGTGTACGCAGTTTGGTTTCTTAAGCATACCACCGGCTTATTCTTTCCTGCTTTTCATCTAAGGAAATAATGCGTAATGTCCACTGTAAATAGGATGCAAGTGTGTTCATGGGTGAATGTGCAGAAAGTACATTTGAGTTTTACCAGTATTGAAGCAAGTGGATGTACTTCCTTTCTTTACTCTGGAGGAATAGTGCGGGTGCTGAAGAACTATAATGCATGGTTCTTATTTATTTTCCTTCTTTGCAGGAGCAGGTCGTGCAGTGCTGCCTATCTTGCAGGGAATAGTCAGAATATTTGATCAATTTCTGCTTATGCTGCAGAACTAATTTTAAGCATTATCAACCGCTTTAAGCTGGCAAGAAGTTCAGTGTTAGTAATTCTTTCTGTCTTCTTTCCTTATTGTGGCACTTGTTTTATAATGGTTCATTGCCTATTTATCTTCCCTAACATGTACTTCAGAATCCAGTCACTTTCTCTGCAAAGTAGTGCATCAGTATCAGTTTATGTAAAAATAAAAAATACTATGCGAGTCAATAGGATGGCCACAGCCTTCATTTGGGGCATTGCAGCCACTCAGATGAAGTTGTATGGTTTGTATTTGTCAGAACTGGTCCAGCCATGCCTGTAATCGAGTACGTTCCCTTCAGATGTACAGCTTGCACAAGTTACAATATAGTCCAAACTTTCTTACTAACCAAAAAGGATACTCCTTTGCCCTTAAAAAATAGAACTCTCTCGAGCATATTTAAAGGCAGCAAGAACCAGGCCTGCAAGTGATTTCTGCTCCCCCTGCCCCCCATCGTCTTCTCACCACTGTAAATAATTTTCAATTGCCAAAATGTCATAGCAAATGAGAAGGAGAAGTTTATAAAACAGCAGGAGAACAGGAATACAGAAGAAATGAGACTTTGATTTATATTTGTTCTGTACATACTGAAGTAAGGTAGGAGAAAATGTTAAATGTCTGTTTTCTCCATTAGATTTTTTTTTTCTCAACTGGGTTTTTATTGCCCATTGTGTGCTGTTGATCATGTATTTTGTTGAAATGTAAAATAAGCACCTTTTGAATCCCACGGTTAGAATTGCATCTGAGGCATTCTGGTGCTTACCCGAGTTTTTGTTTTCAGGCTTTCTGATGTCACCAGAATCCCTTAATGGAGGTTCATGTGCTGGAGCTCAGTTCGTTGCATTTTCATCTTGATTAATTTTCGATGTGGAAAACTTTCTTAAGCCAGCGGCTGATTGGCTGCAAAATGAAAGTCCTTCCTGAATGCAGTAAGTTTAACTGCTCACTTCAGATGCTCACTTTCCAATGTGCAAGCTGATCAACTTGAACTGCTGTTCACCCCTCGTGTTCTGCTTGCTGCTGAAAATTTTTACAGGGTCGCAGAGGAAAACTATGATTTGCCCTGTTTGTCAAAGCTTGGAAGCAGAGGGGAGCTCAGAGGTCCACAATAAAAAAGCATTAGGTTAAATGCAGATTCGAATTCCAGGCATTGAGACCTCCATAAATAACGGTCCTTAGGTAGTAATGAAATTTAAGAAGAGAATTAATTGACAGTATCTTTTGATACTGTTGAAACGTGCATTCACTACGAGGATACATTTCTTCTATTTAAACAGACAGCTTTACAAACACTAATCCCTATTATGGTGTTGTGCCACAAACTGTGTCCCAAAAGAGGTTTAAAATAAATTAGGGGCTTGTAGGACCTGTGCCTTACTTGAGCAAGCATGAAACTACCTCTTCAAATCTAGTGTGTTTTTAACATGGATTAGTACTGGACCTAAAATACAGCAGCGTTGTTTATGGCAATAGCGTCACAAGCAGAGACCTTTCAAAAATAACAGCATAGCAAAGCTCCTTTGTAACATTCCTCTTTCACGCAAGACTTGTGTCATGCTTTTAAGAGATGTGAGGTTGTCACAATTTAAAATTGCTACACTTGTAAGAAGTGCCTCTTTATATCTAAAACTTTGCATTGTTGCCAATTGAATGACCAACTTTCTTTCTGAACTTATAAATGCGTGGATCAGTCTGCTTCAAATGTGTTTATATGAAGTTTTCTTCCACTGATAAGCCCTTCCTTGCCTCCAGCCCTGTGAATGGTTACATATGTGCCTATCTTGTCTTGTAGTCCCATAAACTTCAGTGGATCTCCGAGTTACAAAAGCCAAGTCAATACAAAATTACTTACCTTATTAGGGTCCTAATGTATTCTCCAAGCTACACAGATCAGGTTTGATGAAAAACAATAAAAGCCAAAGCATTTTCTCACAATAAAAGCCCTAACAGTGCATACTGATGTGACAATATAGACACTTATTTCAGAGGAGTAAATATGCATCAGAATTTGCACTGTGACATGTGTCATATTGCAATAATGTACAAAATGTTGGGCTGGGTTAGTTTGATTTTTACCTCACAGTCACTGAATTATTTTCTCCCTTAAAAATGTTAAATTTTAGTCATATTTTAATATCCTTAGATCTAGAATTAAATACTTTTTATTCTAGTAACAGTCATATTGCTAACTTGGGAAACCACTTAGCTGCACATGGCTGGAATCGGAGGGAATATTCTGGAAAAATAGCATTTTAAGTTTCCCTGTTCCTTTAATCCTCCTGAGCATCTGCTTTTGGGTGCTGGAAGAGGACAGGATGTCAGGCAGATACAGTTTTTGCTCTGATGAAGTTATAGCTAGTCCCAACATTCATCTACCACAGAACACACAAAGTAATAGATTTTTTTACATGCTTTTTTCTTAAGACACAGATTTTACCAAAAAAGGGTGTTGAACATACTGTACTGCTTCTGTAAAGTAATGGGGAAAAATACTTGTAAATATTTTCTTCTAAATAATAACAGTTGTATTTGTCTACAGATATTTGTATTTATTATGGCTTTCCTTGCTGTCTTGATACAAAAAGACTTGATTTGGGGAACGGCTTTGAGACAACAGCAATTTAATATTTTCAGTAATAAACATTGAATCCCACTTCCCTCACTGTCAGAGGCAGCATCCAATAAAACCATTATCACCGTCTGCCAGATCACGTAGAAATGAGTACACTATACACGTGGGAGCACAGCATATATGGATCGCATCGGCTGCCGTCGTTGGTACGGTACAGCCTTTGACACTGACTTGTATGTCTTTTTCCTCTTTGTAGGAGCATGGGTGTGCATGCCCGCCATACACACATCCCTTTCCTCTTTCAAGCCCAAGGTTTGGAGTCACTTCAGTAAAATCCAGAATTACAATATTAAGTCCTGTCCTTTTTCTTTTGCCAATGATGTTATTCACTGAATTTCAGTAGGTGATTGGCATCTGCCACTTGACATCTTTAATGTTTGGAAATGCAGGTTCCTAACGTGTGTCTGCAAAGGTGAAAGACTAAGCCAGGACCAGGTCTTAAGACCTGAGTAGTCTCCTGTACTCTGTAACAGCCAGACCAAAGCGTACATGCTGCACTTGATCAAGTAACGTCTGGCAGCAGTTATATTAATCATGTTTGAGTGCCTTTCTAAAACATATGTAAACTGTTAGGAGTCACAGCAAAGTGTAAACTGCTAGGTAGAGGAAGCTCCACTGAAAAAGAAAAAAGGTTAATTTGAGTTAGATCAGGATTCTTGAAGTCAGTGGAGAAGAAATAGGCTATCTCTATTTAAGTTAGTGCTCGAGGTGTGACTGTTGTAATAAATAACATTTGAGATGAAATTCACTTTCAGGTTACTCTGAAAAGTGAACTCTTAAACCTTTATCAGGTCAATAGTAAACAAAGAAGTTAAGTTAAAAAAATCAGGAAGTTAAATAATATTGGACTTCTTACAAAAAAAAAAAAGGATGGTATTAAAGTGTAGAAAAGGGCCTAAAAGAAGTGTGAGTCAGATCAGAAGGCTCTAAGTGGAAGTGGCTTTTGTGGCCTGAATTTGAGTTTTATGTAAACAGCAGTCTGTCATCTGCCTCACAGAAATGCAAAACTTACAATAACTTGGCAAAGTTGTCAGTTTCTCCTTTAAGGGGCCTAGTTTTGATACGGCTCAGACACTAAAGACTGAAGGGTTTGGGTTTTTTATCGCATCCTAAGAGAATGATTGCCCTGTTGAGAGTTGAGGTTTCATCAAGGCTTGTTCAAAGCAGTAACATTTCTTGAATTGATTTTCACTGCATCAAATTTCCATGACTTTGAACCGAGGCTGAGAACTGTTTTATTGGAACACATGAGAGGGAAAGTGGTGTTAAATGATTCTACCTTCACTCTCCCCACTGCAGATTCCAGGGGGATTGGGTGGAATACACAGAGAGAAGAATGCAGGAAACTCTTAACAGTCTTGGCTGATTGGGGCTGATTGGGTTAAAACCTTCCGGAATCATGTAAAATGATTCTGAAGTCAATAAAATGCTGATGGAAGGATGATTAATTTAAACTACAATATACAGACTCCTTGTCATGTAGTTGGCTTTGTAGCAAATACGTATTTTCTCAGTGGAATTGTATCAACATTCATTTTTCTTTGATTTCTGGATATTGTTCTCAATTTTCTTTTGAGGAGAGGCTTCAAAATTTTTTAGAAACCCCTGACTTGTTCCTGTTGGAACTTGTGTGTTCAGAAACTGGCCTTGTGTCAACACATCACCTGGTAGTTGTTAAGAGTTTAATTTTCAAAGCTATGATTTCATCTCCCTGAAGAGAAGGTGGACAAAGGGATTCAATGCAACAGCAGTGTTTTAGCTTGAGATGTAAACCAAAAAAAAAAAAAAATTTGGGGGATGAACTCAGAGCAGATTGAATTGAGTATTTACATTTAGAAAGTATTATAGCCTGGAATGCACGATAATCTAAAAGCCTTGTCATTTAGGCTTTAAAGGAGTTTTATTCAGTAATGACCACTAATATTTTGTTTGAAAATTAGGATAAACGAACTAGAGCATTCTCCAGGAGTGAGAGAAGAATGCATTTGCTTTTTTTCCATCCAGGTCTACAGTTGCTACTGCGTCTGCTTTGGGTAGATCTAATAGCAATTTGTTTCATTTTAACATTGTGTTGAGTTCTTGTTCCAAAATTTGCGAGTCTTGTGAAATACCAAAGCAACGGTATTCAAGGCAGAGCAGTACCGCTGTGAAACAGGGAAATGCAAGTCATGAATTGGGAACAGGGGAACCAGGACAGACGTCCAAGAGATGACCAGAGATCAGAGGCTCTGCAAGTAAAGGATGAGGAACTCGCTCTGAAAACTTGCTTCAGGATGAGGTTTCTGTGGAGACTTCTAACGCTTTTTAGTTATGTTTGAGTAGGAAATGCCTTGAGAACAGCTTTTCCTGTGGTCTTATCTCAGGCGCAAGTACAAAGATATACAACCTGTTTTCTTTTCTCCTTTAAAAATATTTAACTGAACTTTTAAAAACCTCAGCAGAAAAAAGCCAGTTTTGGTTCAAGTGGTGAGAACAGGCTTAGACCAGTTTTCACTACCCGTATCCATCTGCCTAGTTCTAAACAGTGCAGGGGATTTTTGCATTTGGTGTAAAAGAGAACTGCATTTAGACTAATTTTTAAGAGAAAACTTCTAAACTTTTAGAACTTTATCTTCCCGCTTCAGCCATTTACTTTAAAGATGACTGAAAAGAAGAAAAATATGACCACAACTATGTCTTTGAAATCAAATTGATGTGTTCATATTCCAGTCAGGCTCATAAGGCATCCATCCCTTTTCTTGCTACCTAACAGCTGGCAATACATGCTGATGTGGCATTCCTACTTAATTTTTTCTTTCCTAATTATATACTTCTCACAGCTTTTTCACTGGATTGTTTTATATCTGCAGTTAAAGCAATACGTGGTCACTTTTTTTTTGTTTGAAATGATTTAAAAGCACAGAAAAAGCTCTTCATGCAAATACGAAGAGTATCTCTTCATATTAACCTAAAATTTCAATATGTAGTAATTGAAGAATTATACCTTCAAAAGCTTATAATATTGAATAACTTGTATATTTTCTTCATTTAAAAAAATAAAAACAGAGATTTTGGTGTTCAGTACGTCTGCAAAGTGTGTCTCACAGTTGCCTTTTGCCAGAGTGGTGGTGGTGTAATTATTCTCTAGGGGGGAAATGCCTTGAGTGAATATATGAAAGGAATGGAATAGACATTATGCAACTTACATCCTTTTTGTGAGGCCTCATTTTTGTAAAATGTTCTTGTTTTGGTCTTCTGGCTGGATATATGCAAGCTGAGTGAATCCTGATGTCATGGAAGCTCTTAACACCTTCTTTTGCCACAACGCTTGGAAGCAAAGCTTTCTCTCTTGACCCTGTTCAGTTGCAGGAGTTGGGTTTTGAATGACTATTTTTCCCCACTGTTGGAAGATTACCTTTACTGAAACAGAACTCTTCAATGGCTCAAACCTTTGAACCTGGTAGAATGGCACTTCCAAAGATGGGTCTGACCTAAGAATTCAGATCCAGTCTCAATATTAAATACCTTTTCCCACCTACTACTCTTTCCAGCTCCACACCTAAATCCAGAGTGATTACTCTGGAAAGCCAAGTCAGCTCCCTTATAGAGGGGGCTAGATTTTCATCAAATTTAAAATTGGTTTAAAACATGGATGAAACACCATTTAAATCTTTTGAATTAAAGTAGAGTAAAACAAATGTGACAGTAAAGCTGGCTGGAGGCAAAATCCAGGCAAGAGTCTGGATCCCATCCGGGTCCAGAACGGCTTAATTTCTAGCATTTATAAGTGATCTGATCTGTTGGGTTTGGATTAGGTTTGTCTCTGTCAGTGCTAAATCAAAAAATTGTTGCCTATATTGGCCTCAGCTCGAATACCTCCTCATCTTCTGGTTTTAAATAGGGCAGAGTGCCCCTTTGACCAGACTTGTGTGCGTAGCTGGGTTTTGTTGTTCTCTGCACTGTGGGTCTCTCTGCGCGCATGAGCAATGCTTGATTATTACTGGAGAGCTGAGGAGAAGGCCAGAAGAAAAATTCCACCCTCTGTGCTCTTTTCCTCCTTCTTCTCCTCCTCCTCCTCCTCCTCCTCCTCCTCTCTCCCCAAGCTCCCTTTTGTGGTCCTCAAGGCCAGTGCAAAGCGTTCTGTTCCTGAAGAGGAAGTGGGGTACCTCAACTTCCCTAAAGGACCATTAGAAAACTGTAATTTCAAAATGGGTTTCCTGTCCAAGGAAGAGGGCTTAGCACTTACAGGAACAGTTCTCCACTGTACGAGGCAGACATTTTAGTTTTATGAGGAACAAATAAAACATTCCTCTGTGCTTTACAGGCATAACACTTTCTTAGACTCTTTAGTTACAAAATGACCTGTCTGCATAGTTATGCTGATCAGTTGCAGAGAATAACACGGCCCGACTGTTTAGCAGCGCCTGATGCAGTAAAGACGCGGAGGTGGGGGAAGCAGAGGCAAACCCAAAAGTAGTCTGCTGTTTGCGGCAAATCCTTTCCATGCTTTTCAGCCGGTAATAAAGTCTGGGATACAAACAAAACAATTCCTGATCTAGAGAGGTGGAGATGCTGGTGACAGTGACACAGAATCATACTGAGGTCGGTGGGGACGCATGGGGTGTCACCGAGAGCGCAGCTTCTCCGTTGGAAGGTGATAGAGGTCTTCTGCCACAACAGGCGACTGTATGCAGTGCTGAATGCACGCTAAACCTCACATGTCTGAGCTGCGGCTTTTGAGAAGTATGTGAAAAGGATTATGCCAGCTTAATTGAGTTCTTTGGAGGTGTGGAAAGCATAGTCAGGTTGACCTTACCCTGCTAATCCTTCTTTAAAAATAAATTAAAGCAATTGTTGTCAGCGTGAAATGTTGAGTTACTTTTGGGGGCTTAGACTTAATGTTCTATCTTGCCCTATGATAAAGGTAATTGTGCACTTTGAAGAACACAAAAGTAGTGAAAGCCTACCAAAATCCTCAATGAAGCTTAACTGTAGAACATCCAGAAGCAGCTGTAAGTTTTCCAGTAGGTGTCATAACGAGGTTGTTATGGGACTTATGATGAAAAATAATTGGAGAATCATGTTAAATTCAACCTAATGAAAAGCCATAGTCTGTGCTATATAGTATTATTTAAGATTTACTATGTGTTATGGTAAAAGCATGTGGTCATGTGAGCTTCGATTTTAGTCTTTTTCATTTCCAGATTAATGTCTTAATTCAGTTGAGTTTGCCTCTAAAGCAAGCCTATGGGAGAGCTTTCATTGTATAGTCAGTTGTTAAATACACTATTCTAATGTTAAATTTAAATATATTAGTATGTAATAGATGTAAAAAAGGCATTTTCATTTTCTTTTTTTCTCCAAATGTTACCAGGTTTGCAAGAGGAAGTACACCAAAAGCAATAGTGAAACACAGTCTGTACAGAGGGAGATGAGAGGTTATGCATAGTGGAGACAGCAATAGCACATAATTGCAAAGTTAGATAAACATGTTATGTCATTTTTTTAATTGTTCCCCAGACTTTCTTGTAATTAATTGCATTCCTTGCCTAAGGCTTGTTGAGTTGAAGACAGATAGGTTACCAGGTAACACTATAGCCTTTCACTTCATAGATCCTTGCAAGGGAGCAAGTTAATCTTTTCTGATTCCAATAAAAGCCATCATATGCACAGCTGTTAAATGTATTTTGTCAGGACTGGAAATTTTTTCTAAGGAGATAATTTAGTAGGAGCAAACAAACATGATTCATCAATTACTTTTTCTGGGCAGAAAGTTCTTCTCAAACAGAAAAAATCATTAAGTCAGCGTAACAGCAGAGTTTGTATTTTTAGTGTCCTGACTTGGATGTGTGCTTACATGCTTCCATAATGTTAAAAATGAGAAACTGAGAATAGCATCTCTTCCAGTAATAAAAGTAGAAGTGATGCGACCCAGAACTCACATTTATGACAGGTTTGAGGAAAAAAAAAACTATAGCATTTGTACATCTAGTACTCCGTCACCTGATAGGAGAGGCATCCTAGGAGGTGAGCACACACTAGCCTTGAGAAGAACACTGAGTCAAGAATCATGGGGAACTGCTTTAAAAGGACAAAAAAAGTAAATATAGTTTAGACCACAGGACTTCAAGTGCCCATTTGCTCTTCAGTGATTAGACATAAAAAAAGAAAATTATTTTAGGGTTAGATGTCTATTGAGGATATTCTACAGCAGATATAATTCAGATATCTTTTTACATGGATGCTAAATCACACATTGATTTTTCTTAATGATCACAATGTAACTAAAAGGGGTTTACTTTTTCCCCAGCGGAAATTCTTGAATTGGCTGGAAATGCAGCAAGGGACAACAAGAAGGGTCGAGTCACTCCTAGACACATCCTGTTGGCTGTAGCAAATGATGAAGAATTAAATCAGGTAAGAAAAAACTCCACCGTGTGAGGGCCAGGATTTCCTTTAGGGCTTTTTAAATTGTCTTTCCATATAGCTGAATTGTAACTCAAGACCTCTGCTTATTGAGTAGCCCACCAGGAAACAGCTCATTGACTCACTAGCACACTGCCTGTGTAACTAACTACAGCGCTCAGCTTAATTATCTATTTCAGGACTCTTAAAATGTGTAAAAATGCAATGGAGATGTAATATGACATTTGCTTGCACTATTACAATCACTTCTGTTGGAGTGGGACATTGTCAAACTCTACGGAGGCATGGAAAAAATCTTGTAGATGCTTTTTTTAGTTTGTTTTTGTTTTCCCCCTTAATCAGCTTAGGATTCGGTGGGACCTATCCTGTTCCCGTTGAAGTCTGTCATTGTGACCACAGAGCTCTGGAACTCTTGCAAGGCTGTGTCCTTTGCAGATTTCAAGATGCCTTTAACTTAACCAAAAAATATTTGGGCATTATTATTACAGTCTTGTGGTGTCAGCCAGAGGCACTGGCTAGGATTAATGTACCTTTGTGTGAGGTGCTGTAAAAACACATCTGAAAAGATACTTTTTCCAAACCTGTGTATTATGATGGAGCAGGAAAAAAAAAAATAATATCCCCAAACCAACCTACTTGTGGCTTTGTCTGAAATTTGATAATACTTTCCATTCATCATCCCTTTGTAAGCTTGGAGCCTCACTGAGTTGTGGTTGGGGAGCAGTAAACACGAATCAGAAGGTGGGAGTACCTGAGGGACTTTGATGTCACCATTTGTATCCTCCCAAATAGTGAATTAGACCCAGTTAGATGTATAAAAAATGGGTTAAAGTGGTTTTAAATACAGAACATGATATATTTCACCTCTGCTTTTAAAGGCTTGAATGAAGCACACTTTTGAATATTGATCTGCTTTTCTTCAACTACATAAAGATTTTTTTGAAGACTTCCAGGTATAGAGATTTGTATAAATGTTACCCTCCGTTTGAAGTTTCTTTTTCTAAGAAAAAAAGCTGGTTTAAAAAATACCCTTTCAAGAAAATTCAGCAATTGGGACATAGATTGGGTTCTCCACAGCGTGGTACCCGTTGCAATCCTGTACCATGGACTTTGGGGTCCCATCCCTCACACAGGCCGAGCTCTCCTGTCTCGGGCTGGGGCTGTCCTGTTGTCTAGTAGCTGGGTAACAGTCTTCATTGCATGGCTTCCCAGAAACAGATCTTGTGTGAGCCCCAGAGATACTGACAGTAACAAGCGTATGTGCACTAAGAATACATATTCCCTTTATAGTTAAGATTTAGTATGTGATCAGCTCAATTTCACGTCTCTCTTCTTCAAGGATAATATGTTGAGAAACATACAAGAACCAGTTAAAACTCAAGGCAATGTACAAAGTTTGCAGTAACTGACATTTTCTGTTTATTGGTGAGTAAATGCTGAAATTTGTTATCTTTTATTTATCTTTATTTATCTTTATTATTCTCTATCTATCTTTATCTTTTTATTAGCTATTGAAAGGGGTCACCATAGCCAGTGGTGGAGTGTTACCCAATATTCACCCAGAGCTGTTGGCAAAGAAGCGGGGATCAAAAGGCAAACTGGAAGCCATCATCACTCCACCTCCAGCAAAGAAGGCAAAGTCTCCATCACAGAAAAAAACTGTATCAAAGAAAACAGGCGGCAAGAAAGGGGCAAGGAAATCCAAGGTAGAGTAATCTGTTTATTTTAAAATCTAACAAGCCTGCTAGTAGTAGCTGTGGGGAGCATCACGTAGGGTAGATGTCCTGTTCCATGTGTTGTTAACAGCAGGGATTTCAGTAGCAGTGTAAGCAAATGCTGAAGGAGTGCTGCCCTCTCCTTAGTGCAGCTGAAGTCTGGAAACCCTCAGAAGTGTCACAGGTCTGCAGGACAGACAGACAAGCTGTAAATACTCTGTTCTTTGTATGAAACAGTCATGAGGTGGGCACAGGCTGGAGATGCCAAGAGGCAGAAGCAGAGAGCATATGGGGACTATCCTTGTTACGCCTCACTGGTGAGCAAACCAGATCTTACGTAGTGACTGTAGGGGTAGCCTTGCTGTGACTGCGCAGGGCCCTGCATTGGGGTAGGCACAGTAAACTTGCTTGGACCTTGTTCAAGTATTGATTTGTGTCTGCAAGGAACAGAGAATCTGGGTATTTTTCTCCAAAGTGAAGTCACATTAAAGCAGCATTATGCAATTGTAAATATTGAAGAAAAACAACAGCTTAAATCACTTGCATTGTAATAATGTTCTCAGTCATTAGCATGTCAGAGTCCTGTTTTCATGTGTTGTCTTTTTCTGTTGTTTGTTGGGGTTTTTTTAATTTGTTGTTGTTGTTGTTCCATCTTAATATAAGAGTCTTCTTATTTAGTTGATTTAATGAAATCCAGAGAGGGTGAAATACTCCTTCTGAAATAGGATGCAGTTCTGCTAGAGCAGGTAGCTGAGTCTCTTGCAGCATCGGAGAAATTCTGTTGTTGCTACACAGAATTTCCCCCAAATGTTCCCCCTCTGGTTTTAGTATGTTATAGATGAGAATCTTCCATGTTTAGACTTGTTTTTGTTTTTTTAATTCCTAGTAATTAATTAAAGTAATCCAGAATGAAGTGTAGACATGAGGGGAAGAACAAAAGGACCAAAATGTGATTTTTCTTATGTTAGGAAACTAAGAATAACATCTTTTTTAAGCTAAGGAGATCATTTCCTCATTCCTTTTTTTAGTTTCAGTTTGTAGGAGTAAGGAATCTTTCTAATATGTGTGTGTATGTAACCAAGGATTTTTTTTGCAAAACAACTACTGTCAAGCAATACCTTATGAAAGTGGGAAGAAAAGTACACAAATTTTACACAAAACGGACAGTGCACCTGAAATGGACAGCGCTTTCCCTGTCAAAGAAAGCTTCTGTATTCATGCTGTATGTCTCTCATTGTTTACTTGATCATTCTTCTGGTTGTTGCACTTTTTTGTTTTTTGAACTGTTGAATTTAGTTTTGTCATTTAGAACACCTAATAGCTGACATTTCAAGTGCAGTGCTTCTAATAACCATGCACTAAGAGTTTCCCTAAATCTGGATATTTTTTTTTCCCCCCTACTTGATTACAAAAGCAGGAAGTCTGTTGTGGGGTTCTGTTTTTCTTCCACACAATAAACTGTATTGTCTGCTTACTATATTGGTATTTGGCTAACAGTAAACTCCTGGGGAATTGAAATAGGAACCCATGAAAATCTAATTTTCAAAACGTTTGTGTAAAGTAAAGCATGGTTACACCTTCTAGAAGCACCGATATACCCATGTATCACAGTCATTTTACTTGCTCAGCCACATATTTAGTTTATACACTTTGGAAATGGACAATTGGAGAACAGTGGCTTGCTTAGTATTCCAGGTGTGCTTTTTAGCTTTACCATAGGTATTGCTGAGGTACCAAATATTTATATTAAATCATAAGTAGTAATTTTATTGAAAATATGAAATGATTTTTGGCACCGTTGAGTTTATAACCACAGCAGTCAATACACTATCTTCATGAAATATCCTTTTCAAAATGTTCATACTTCTCATTTTTATTCAGTAAATCAATTCATTCCTGAAACCTATCATTTTACTTCAGTAATACAGTTGGAAAAAGCAATGGTGGTGGAGGGGAACTCCCTCTCCCCCTACAGCTTTACTGGAGATGAAGGTGATCGTGTTAAACAAGACAGAAAATTGTTCAGCCCATTTCCTACTACTAGTCAGGTAAAAGTAGATGTGTTCTCCTGACACTGGCTCTAAGGATGGCCAGATTTCAAAGCAGTATTTCTAAAAATAAATTTGTGAAAGGTGGGAACACCTCCCTTCACAGAGAGATAAAATTTGCACTCTGACAAGTCAGTTTTTACCTTAAAATGAATGTCTGCCCACACATCTAAATAGATACATTATCTTTTTCCACACAAGCCGTTAGAAAGAGGTTAAAAGTTTGGGGCTGTTTATATGTTTTCCTGCAACATTTAAGACAACTGTCATCTGAATTGTGCACTGTTGTAGGCAAAAAAAAGGTTTATGTAGATATGCAGACGTTGAGGTCATTTTCCTATTGATTCCTTCAGCTGAAATTAGTCACTTTAGCTAGACTGAAGGATAAAATCCAAACGCCAGTGTTTGTACTGACATTTTATTGCCTGGTAAGCATTTATGGCCTGTCGTATATCTTAGTGTTATTAAACTGTTTTTCTCTCAGCACCGAGTTAACTAATTAACTATATTTTTGGAAGAAGAAGCAGGGAGAAGTGAGCAAATCAGCCAGTGCTGACAGTACAACAGAGGGAACTCCTGCAGATGGTTTCACAGTCCTGTCCACCAAAAGTCTGTTTCTTGGCCAGAAGGTATGCTCCTGCATTTTTATAAATGAATACCTATTTTTCAGTGCTGCTTAGGGAATACCCCCTTCCACCACCCCCCTTTCCCCAAAACATCTAGGTACAATGGACATTTCCCCATTGAGCACTTGAGGAGGTGTACGATATTAGTTTTTGAACAAAGCAATTCTCTGAAACTACTTTCAGAACGTTTTAAAAATACAGAAATGAGTCTTCATATGGCTACATAATTAAATACTCAAATAGAAGGAAAGCCTGTGTGCTTGTAATCTGTCTCGCCTTATTCATAAACAGCATAATTGTTACAGCTAAGCTTCTGCCAAAGATGAGTTTATTCTAAGAATAAAATGTCTTTTTCCAATGGGCGGCCCACTTCATTGCTGATGTAAATGATTTGCAGGTTTTTATCAAAACCTATTTTAGACATTTGTTCGTAATAGTGGTTTTGTGTTTTGTTCTGCTTTGTTATTTGCAAAAGTTAATGCTGTGTAATAATGAATGACTTTTATGAAAAGCTAGAAATCAACGATCCTTCTTTCCCTGTGAATATGCTTTGGGACGTGGGGTGGTTTAATACAAATACATATCTACTTAAAGAGAGGATCCATTTAAAGAGACAATTCATTAAATTAATTTGGTCTTTTATCTTGAAACCTGCCTTTAGTTCGTGATACAAATTTTTTTTTAAGTAAAACTGCATCTTTCTCCTGTCATTCAGTAATCAGGTCATTGTGTTGTAAGTCACAAAGATGAGCCATTGTCCATTGTGGAATGTATCTCCTCTGACTCATTTTTATTTCATACTGAGGTTCTTCTCCATTTATCCTTCCACAGTTTGTTTGCTAAGTTTAACATGCATGAGAGTAATGTTACGTTTTGCAAGATTTCTGATTTTCCACATTTAATTTTACAGCTAGAGCTAGATTGCTGGTTTGGTAGGTTTTTGTGTTATTTGACTACTACTAGGGGGGCAGTTTTGAACATAATTTAAAAACATTTTGATGACTAAATTGGAACCCGAAATTTATAAACTACATTACTGTTTCAAGAAAGCAAGTAACATCAGACTTTTGGACCTGACTTTGAACTCCTTTTAGTTACCATAGGAAACCTGTAATAAGTCCCAGCATTGTGTTCCAGCAAGACTGACCCAGCAGATTGATGGGGCTTTGCCGTTGGGCTGAGTTGAAGAGAATCATAAACTCCAGGACTGCTTTAAGCTGTGATGAGCAAAGCCAGTGTCTGTTGTAGAGCTTTCCAGTGAGTTCCTTGTACTGGGAAATGGACCTCCTGGCTTTCTCATTCACTTGGAGTGCAGCCCCCTGAAATAGTTACTGGTATGACACGTCCATCCCCGTACTTTTTCGTTGTCAGTTAGCTCTGCACATGAGAGGGGCCAGGTGTTAGCCTTTATTTGGAACACAGTAAACATCATTAAAAGAGAAATGAAAACCCATTTGCCTCCTGTGAAGGAACACTCCAAATGAAATGGATTATTTTCTGAGGGGTAGAGAATGCATAGGTGCTGTTGACATGTGTCACGCACAGGTTATATTTTACTTTTGATTCCCAGTGATAAACTGTCTTTAGAGGCAGTAAATGGTGGTGTAAAAATCAAAGAAAAGTAGGCTATGTCTAAGAAGTATAAGAATTTTCTGTGTGCTATTATGTGTGAGTTAAATTCTTGCCTTGTTTGAGCTGATAAATAATATATTAATGTCTTTGCTCTGATTTACCCCCAAAATAGCACATTTACACCAGCCTAATTTATTTTAAGCATTCGTGTTAAGACTGAAAATGTGAAAAGCTTAAAACAAAAAAAAACTTTGCACTGTAGTGATCAAAGAGATTTTATTTAGCATAAAAAGAACCCAAAAATGTATTATGCTGTCTTATTTCTAGAAATAGTTTCAGACCCTTCCCCAGAAATTATTGTCAAAATATGCATTTTCAAAATTACCAAATAATTTTGATTTTTCTTGGGATAAAAAAAGGCAAAGATAAAACTTTCAATCATGGAATCGGTGGGAGTTGAATGCATCCTCTCTCCTAAATTTGAGGTGTGTTTTGCATGGGCCAGGAGGCTCCTGGGTGTGACAGGAGCAGGTTTAGCAGGCGGTGATCTCATTGATGGTGATGGCTGTTAAATTATTTAAGTGACACATGGAAGTCTCAAACAATTGCTATCTATTTTGGAAATTTACAAGTTAAATATAACAATTTTCTATAAAAACTCTAGTGACTTTGAATCGGTTAAGTGCTTCTGCTTAGCCATTTCTACATGCAGTTGCTGTTTAAAAAGATAATACTGATTTTTAAAATATTTATCTAATTTTAAGTCTGATGCTTAACAGAAAAAAAAAGTATCTGTTTTGCTATAGTTGTCTTAAATTAGTGCCACATGGTATTCATAAAGTTAATGAATCAAGAATCTTCTTCAGTAGCGATTCTGGACAGTAGTATTGCAGTTTGATTCCTTAGACTTGAGCATGTCGCTTTTTTCCAAAGCGTGTGAGGGCAGAAGGTGCTTGCCTGTTTGGAGGAGGACCTTTCTTCTCTTCAGCATAGCCTCACTCTCCTTAAACCAGCATTTTGAGGGAAAGAAAAATCTGCTAGTCCCTTGGGGAAGGAGGACAGTGTGTTTAGGTGGTTCGGCTGGAGGCCTGGAAACCACCACTCCTGGCCTCTGGGTTTGGCTGATTCAGAGATACCGTAAATCACCTCCTCTTTCTCTGTTGCCCTCCCCATTTGCGAAATGGAGATACAGTTACACTCTTCACATGGATGGTAGGAAAGCTTAATATGTTAAAATATTTTGAGCTTTTCCATTTGCAAAGCAAAAATCTTCATATTAATCGTAGTTATTTGATTTTTCTTGAATTTGTACATACAGATTTTCAGTATACTTTCATGTTCTGTGTGTTCTTAATAAACTGCAGTGCAAACACAGAAAACTGAAACCAAAACGCCCAAATAATCGATATCTTTCAAACCTCCTGTGACATCCTTGAACACCTTTACAGCATGTCTCTTTGGTCTGCAAAACCACTATCTGCTAGATCAGGAAATAATTTACTAGATCCAGAGAAGGAAGAAAATAATCCTGGTCTTAGTATCACATCAGTCATAAGTGTTTAATGGGAAAAATCTTTTTCTTGGCTCCGTGTTTGCAGAAGGGAAAGAGAAGGGTTTTATTTGCAAGAATTGCTCTTCATCCTTCTAATATACCCAGATTTAATTACTGAAAACACAAATGAGGATGTTGCAAACCTGGGTATTGTCCAGTTTTTAAAAAGCACTGTTACTGCATTAAGTCTTTGGGTAACTGCTGACATTCAGCTAGAAATTCTTAGAGGTCAGGAAATGGCAAAGAATCCTTCAGTTATACCTGTAGAAGTGTATTAGTGCTACACTAATGAAGTATTAAAATCTAGTTTATACCTAAACAATTGCGTATCGTACAAGTGACATCCCGATGGAAACGTGGCATTCGGCACATTAACTAGTTTGCTTTTCCTGAGACAATCACGGAGTAGAGGCAGAGTTGTAAGACCTCAAGCCTAAGCGTTAGGGTTTGGCCTTTCAGAGAGACCTCAGCTTGTTGTCTGCAAAAGGCATCCTCAGTTTTCTGTATGAAACTCAGACCAGAAAAAAATTCCAAGACTTTAAAGGTAATTTTGTCTGAAATAAGAAATGCAAGGCTTGGCTCAGAAAATACTCATGGATGTGCTGAGTGCCATCTGCATTTTATCTAACTAACATTTAATTTAAATGTTACCTAAAGTTATGTCCATTCTTTGCTGCACATGTATATGCAAGTTGTGCCTATTTTGGGGTTGGGTTTATTTAAAGTGGCCCTTTAGGGGATCACTTCTTCTGTCTTAATACAAGCTTCATACTATTGGGTAGTAAAATTGAGCAATTACTCATTGGAGGATTTAATTCTACAGGAAAACTTCTGATTTTTTTTTTTAGTTGTTTTGGGCAATTTGATAGCTAACAGTGCATTGAACAGTAAATGCAAAATTTAGCAAAATAATACTTAACTGCCAACACATGCTATCAGTGATGGGCAGCTTTTTAAGCATTTTGTTGTTGCTGTTAAATTGTAACTTTAATTACCACCTGAATGCTATGTAAATCCCATCTATGAGTAAGCGCAGAGGTAGATTAAAGGTCTGAAACCAAAATGGTCTGCAGCCAATAGATCTGGGGCAGAAACTTGTAGAACACATAATTAGGGATCAAAGAGAGTCACCTATAAAATGAACAAAATATGCTTAGGAACGTACTAAAATCTCCACAAAACAGTCTTTTGGTGTGTGCATGTGTTTTGTTGTTGTTTTTTTTTTATTTCAAAATTCATAAAGTTTCTTTAACATTTTGGTTTGATTTGACTTTTTTTTTTTAAACAGCAGTTGCTTGTAGTCAAACTCAAGACTCAAACTCAAGTATGAATAACTCACCACGTGTGAAATATTAAAAGATTCTAAGCTATTTGAAAAGCAAGCTTTCTTAGATTTTATTAGAAATTCCCAAGCAGACCCACACTTAAAACAGGACTGAAGTACACTCATTTTTAGCCAAAATCACCCTGTTTTGAGGGAATGTAGTTTGCTTACGCAACATATGCAAATTTTATGAAATTGTAGGCTTTTAAAAAGAGAAAGAAGGTCAATTCATGTAATCACATGAATGAAATGGAAATAATTGTTTTGTAAAACTTAAATATATGCTTGTTGGCCTCCTTAAATGACCCATTGACTTGTATTGGTTACGTGAATTGGCTCATATTCCCTATTAATAAACTCACATACACAAGGAGAAGATTTGCAGAGTTCAAGTTTACAGAACGTGGATTACAAACCAAGAGATAAAATTAAGTTATTGATGAGGATAATTGCCATGCCTAAGTGTGTCTGTTATGCTTCATAGGTTGAACCCAACGGGCTTTGGATTAGAAGGAAAGCCTGGCTTAACTACAGCTGGCTTCAGGACTTGCATAAATGAATGAGAACTTTCTTTTTCTTAGTTGCTTTCCATATTGCCTAATCAGCTTCTGAAACAATCATGTTAAATGTGTGGTTTAGATACATCATTTCTGATGTAGATAATTTATTTCCCCATATGAAAGAGTCCGGAAAATTTTTTGCACTTTAAAGTGTTTTAAGTTTGAGCAGTAGTAAACTTGGTGTGTGTGAAATCAGACTTCCCAACGCTGGCTACGCAGCAGTGCCAAAACCCCCTGGTTATAAGCTTCCTCACATACCTGTCTGCAGTTTTGACTTTTGCCAGGTTTGGCATTCGTATCAATTTGCCTGAAATTACAGAGTTGTTTCTGAGGTGTGGGTCACATACTATGATGAAACACCCGAACTGTCAGGGGTAATCAAATTGTGCTGTCACATTACACCTCTAAGCACTTTGAAAAAACCATCCTCACTAGTATGGCATGGCAGGATCAGTTTGTTGCTATTTGCTGGTCTTTTCATTGACTTCTTATTTTATATATTAGTTTGTAAGTCTTGCTCAAGATGTGTTGGTAGAAGTTGAAATCTGCACTTTGTCATGTTTCATTAGTTCTTGTTGTTCTTTTAAGAGCACATAGTGCAGATGTGAGGTTAATCTCCAGATATCAGTGCTAACTTCCTCACCTTACTGTATGCCCATGAGAAATCCTGATTTTGTCATGATTCAGACAGCAATTGAGAAGCGTGCTTTAAATACATGGGTGTTAATGAGAGGAGTTAATGGGCGTTAGTGGGTGGGGTTAAAATCTCTGTTTTCATAAACGACAAAAGGAAGTAAAGCAAATAAAATAAAAACTAGAAGCAATAAGCACATAATAGTGCCTGTTTACAGTGCTTCACCAGCCATTCACAGAGGCAGCAGAACTGTGCAAGTGAAAACCTGTGAGCCTGCAGTACAGAATGTGGTGACCACTAATAAGTTAAAAAAAAGAAACGCATCCCCTTGCTAGGATGGAGGAATCGCTGGAGACAAGTGTGTGCTTTCGCAAAGATATGCTTATGTTTGCTGGCTTGAAGAAGGAGGAGCAGCATCTTTTATCCAGTTTCAGTGCTGAACATTCATGGTACATTCCCGTAATTGATGCTGAAGAAATAATTAGGGTGTCTATCATCTATACTTTGAGGAGAAATAAATAAGCTCTTGTAACACCAAAATAAGAATCCCAAATAGTGGCCAGCATAACGCCAAAAATAGATCTTGTTAGTAGGTACATTCATGTCCTCCCAGTGTGAACAATGTTTGAGTCTTGTGTTTGAATTTTTTTTGGATAATAACCCTCCTTTATGACCTGCCTTTTATTTTGCATATTTGTTTGCAGTGATGCTATCTCCATCTGTGTTGCAAAGCTCACTTTTCTGCAGCTTCTCTGTGATTTCCCAGCTGTCCTGTTATTTCCCACCTCATGCTTTTCTTTTCAGCTGAACCTTATTCACAGTGAAATCAGTAATTTAGCCGGCTTCGAGGTGGAGGCCATTATCAATCCTACCAATGCTGACATTGACCTTAAAGATGACCTAGGTAAATGGGGCATGGGTTGACACAACTAACGGTCACATGGAAATTATGGAACCCAGAATTTACTCTCTAGGGCTTCATACATTTAATAAGAGCAGAAATTCCAATCTTGCAGGTTCTGTTTTGTTGAAGAACTATATTCGAAAGACTTTTTCACCAAATCTGAATGCTTGCAGCTACTGCTAGTCTTCAAGTTGATTTCAGTTAAAACAAATCATTTAAATTCTTTTCCATAATGATCATATGTGACTGTTAGCTATTTTGGGGGGTTTCTTATTTGGATACTTTGAGGACTAAAATACTTTTTTGTCAGGTTGTTTTCAAAATAAGCAGTTTCTCCATTCTAACTGCAATCTCTTTTTTTTTCCTGATACTTAGAGTAGGCATAAAATTTTTAAAGAGGAATGATTAAATAATTAACTATGCCCCAATCTTTCCTACCTTGATTTCATATTTAATGCAGTCAAATATTTTGTTTCCATTATGCTTCAATTACTCTGTCACTTTCACATTCAGCTGAAAACAAATACTGATACTATACCAACAATGAACTTGTATATACTTCCATAGATGGCATATTTCTTTTAAAGCTTCTATCTTGTTCCAGATTGAAAAAAAAAAAAGTAAAATATCCTTCTTCAACAGAAGTCTGTTCTTCAGCAAAAGTAAAAGAAAAGTTAACTTTCATGAATTATGTACTGCATTCCCTTCTTAGTTGATTACTTCTGCTGCTGTCATTTTTTAAAACTTCCTTAATGGAATACAACCCGTAATTCTTCTACTACTGCATTTCCTATGGGAATGTACACAAATAATTTAACAAGAAAAAGATTTAAGAATGCTAATCTTTAAATCAGCCTTTCTCAGAAACACACATATTTTTACAAGTGTCTTGGCCATTCCAACACATAATTAGAAAATATGCCTTACCTTTAAAATATAAGAACCATCATTTATATTTTTAAAGCAAATTCAGTACAACCCTGTCTGCAAATACATGGTTTCCTCCATATGAATGACTGTCATTTTTAGAAACAAAGTGATGAATCACTCTACATATGAAGATTAGTGCCTGTCAGCTTATTGATGCTGACAAAATGGAGAAACTAGTTATTTTGTTTGGCTTGATGATCCTGAATTTCTTTTTTTAAACAGATTCCATATTTTAGTGTCATGCTCTGTGGGGAACTGGTTGTTCTAGGTTTCTGCAAAGTGAAATGGGGTATTAGCTGATTTTAAAACTTTGGAAATGATCTCGTGTGATTGCTCTGACTTGTCATTTTAACATTTATTTGATCATGTCATACTCAAGATTCCTCCTCCTGTTCCCTACACCCCTTTCTCTACACACACCTGCACACACAACTCAGCATACTCCTTTGGCGCAAGGTTTGGAGATGTAAAGGTAGGAAAATATGGACGTTGGTACATGTGTAAATGTAGAGCCTGTGCTGGGTCTCTGTCCAACGTGGTTGATATACATCTGTTTACCTGTTGTAGTTGCAAGTTGTACAGGCTGACATTGCCACGATCGACAGTGATGCTGTCGTTCACCCGACAAACTCTGACTTCTACACCGGTGGTGAAGTAGGTAATGGAAAGTTCAGTGCTGCGGAGTTTGTATGTGTGTGCATGGTCAATCAGCAGCCACAAGCTTGTTGTAGCTATGCAGATTTGCATTCATTTCTCACTTCCAGCAGTCCTGACTGATAGTAAAAAGAAATGAATAATTGCAAACTCAGTAGGCATTTTTGATTTTTATCACCAAATCAGACTTTCAGAAGTAACAGTAGAACGCACCGCCAAAATTTGAAGGGCAGGAACAGTACGTTCAATGCAGGCATGTGACCAAGGGAAAAGAATTACCGCATTGTTTGTCTGACATGTTAAATGCCTGTCTTGAATATGGTTTGAGTCTTGATCTTTAGATTTGTAACCAGTTCCAGTACACCCTCTCCACGCCAAGTTTCAGATGTTCACATCTGACATGCTGGATCTAGCCCATCTGTATTTTCTGAACTCTTAAGATTGGTTAGGTATTTTTTCATATTTTACCTCATGGACCGATTACCTTCGTAGCCCTGCTCCACGGTCCTCACGCCCACAAGCACACGGCTAGTGACACTACGGACGTTTTTCAGGCGGTTGGTCGTCTAAGCTACACCGACGAGAGAAGGCATGATAGCAAACGTGACAGACACCTTAATTCAGTATGTTGAGTGTCCCCCGAGTAACTCTTCTCTTAGTAATGCCCCACTCTGCGTACAGTATTCTGAAGGACTTCATGAAAGGGTAGCAGTACTTTAACTGAGCTGCCTTGGTAATCAGAGGGCAAATCAGAATTTGGGCTGAATACAGAAGTTGCTGGTAAGGGTGATGACACACCGTGCTTAAAAAAAAACCCTCACCTGATCCCAGCCTCTGTTCTACGTCTCATCTTAACCTCCTCATCGCTATGCGAATGGTCTCCCTCCACGCCTGTTTCAGTGCTGGCTTGGAGGGACACACGTCCTGCTGCAGAGCTGGCGTGTCCTGCAACCCCTGCGTGTCCTGGAGGGGCCGCGGTCTGATACCGACACGCAGGCTGACGTAGCTCTGTATGGCCTGGGACTTGGCCGGCTAAACTTGATGCAGAGACATTAAAATAAGTGTGTCATAATACCCTGTATCTGCAGAATATGCTTCTAAAGTCTGTCAGACCCATTTAGGTAATGTGCTCGTCTCCTACCCTTTGACAAAGAAATGCTTTGCTACCCTGCAAAGAAAATTGTCTCTCGAAGCTGTACTGCTCATTCCTTAGCGTAGGTTCCTGTTGCCTCTGACTGCTGTAAGAAAGAATAGAAGTGCACAAATGCTTAGCTTCCAATGATTAACTTTTACCCATCTAAATTTATTTATTTTTTTAATTTTTGTTGGTTTTTTTTCCCTAACAATTTAAATGTACTGGGGGCTTATCCTGAGAATTTTAGAGCCTAAATTTCTGCTAACGCTGTTGTCAACACTGATACCAATGCCTGCTTGGAAAGCATGCGATAATGATCTTATTCTCATGGGAGTGACACATATTTATGCTTGTGAGCAAATAAGCTACTAACCTTGAAGCTGTGAAGCAAGACTTCCATCAAGAAACTTGCTAATGTAGTGGAAAATGGTTAAATACAGTATGTCCTTTCCCAGATGAAGCTAATTTACAACCTAGTTCTGGAATAGAGTTTCAATATAAACCCTCACTATTAATCAGAAGAAGAGTGTAATTGAGGAGTAAATGCAGAAAACCTCACCGATTCATACCAAATAAGACTTTTGCTCTTCTTTGTACCAGTTCTGCAAGAAGAGAGCTCGGTGAAATAAACTGACCGGGTTGTTCATTGCTTTTAATTATAAATTAATTCCCAGTAGAAGGGAAAAAGCTGATCCTTCTGGATTGAATTAAACCAAACCAGGCTAAATTCCATTAAATGTACAACAGCTTTGCAATGGCAAAGAAATGACCTACTTAATAGATCTTTTCTGTTCCTAGGTTCTGCACAAGGCTTAATTATGTTTCCCCTTGAAACAAGAGAAATTAAGGATTATGAATGTCATGGGTTTTAGGATCTAAGTTCATGGCCTCAAGGGGAACATAACTGGAATATGTACAAATATGAATGATATGGAAATACATACGATAAGAATATAACTAGAATGGAAGACTGTTTCTTTCCCTCCCCGTCCCTTCTCTGTCAGAGGGATTTTATAAGACCCTGGTGTCAGCCACAGCTGCTGGAGCGGTTCGGCAAAGGGCACCGGGTGTCCTGCTCTCGGGCGTATCGCTGCCTTCGAAGGGCAGTGCGTGTCCAAGCCCCTCCGTGCTGGGGTGGATCTCCTTCTCCAGCAGGCTCTCCTAAGACACCTTGCTGCTACAAATAAAGCCACTGCTGTCTTTTCCAAGAGATTTGTGAGATGGTGCCTTCCGCTCGCTTGCACAGGGATAGGTAACTTTTTCAGAAAATTCTCAGTTAGGAGTTTGTCTAAGTAAACTTAGACCGAAGTATTTATATAAAAAAGCTTAAATGAGCACAAAGAGCAAATTACACGCTGACCTACACAGTCTGACCTTGCAATCCAGCTTTTGGCAAACACCCGTTGCGAATTGGCTATGAAAAAAAGCCAAAGGAAAGGCATACATTTTTTAATTGTCCTCAGCTTTTGTACCCCAAAAGCAATAAACTGCCAATAGCGAAATAGAGGCAGGGTCACGGAGTCAGTTTTTGAATGAAGAAACAAATACATTGTTTTCAACTTTTAATCTTCATTTGGGAAGAAATTTAGCAATGGTGTCGGAACAAAAGCATCTTGCAGTCCTCTTAGTTCTTAGAGCTGTAACCCTGTTTTATTTAGTAAACAGAATCTTGGAGGAGAGGCTCTGCTTCCTTGAGCATACAGTATGTGCACTTCCATCAGAAAATGCGTTTTTTCTTTCTTCACCAGTGAAAGTAAGGGGTTTCACCAAATAAATGTCTAGATCTTTAGAGATCCTAGTTCTGAATTTTTGGAAATCAGTTTTCAAAGTAATATCTCAAATCAGAGGCTTTATGATATCACTGCTTTTTACTTATCTACCTTTATAATTAATATGCACAGTGCAAAATTATGTGGGATGCTTATGTAGTTAGGAAAATGCTTTCTTGGGCTGTTTATTTTATGTTAATCTTTAAAACTAGAGCTGCAAAATAAGATCTAAACCATTTAGTGATGGACTGCCTTTGTAAACGGCATACCTTTTGGTTGCCCTGAAACACTGCACAGCTCTTCTCCTCCCAAAATGACTTTGTCCAGCTCCTTAGCTGTAGTTAGAGAAGTTCATTGGAGGAATATGTTCCTTAGAGATTCTCCTTATTTCTGAGGCTCTTCCTCTTGGTTAAAGGTGGCTCAACAAGCTGGGCAGTTACCAAGTAAAGCAGCCCGCTGCACTCACGAGACTGTTTCATTCCTGGTGCCACCTGTTGGGGTCAGGGACCAAGATCAGGTGAGTTTCAAATTCTTATTGTGGCAAATGGCTCTTTAAAACAATTTGTAAGAGAAGAGGGGAAATGAATCTTAAGGGAAGGAATGATGAACCTTCAACCAGTCTTGAGCTAGCGCATTCTTCTGGAACATTTCACGCTAACAGATGCTCGTGATAAGGAAGGAGGTAGGGATGTCATGGCAGATGTTTTGACTTTAAAATCGGAGTCTGAGAATGTTAGCGAGGGATACCGATGTGAGGTTTTTGGGTTGTTAGGGTTGTCTTTTTTGGTTTTTTCTTTTTTTTTTTGTTGTTGTTGTTGTTGTTTTTAATGACTAGCTAATTCTGAAGTCCCAAAAGGTTTAGATCTTACTTTGCAGTCCCCAAAAACTGTTTGGGCAGAAAACTCTAGAATGATGTAATAAAAAAATAATGATGAGTCACATGTCTGCTGTGGAAGCTTGGGATCGGAGGAGTAAAATAACAATTCTCTGTTCAGGGAGCACTTTGGAAAAGAAAGGCGGCAAGGAATTTGTGGAAGCTGTCATTGAGCTTCGCAAAAAGAACGGGCCGTTGGACATAGCTGGAGGTGAGGTTTTGCGCTTCGGAAACCTGCAGACACAGCACGGCGGGCACGGGCTGGGCTCTCTGCGGCACCCTCCGCTGCAGCCGGCCGGCCAGGCTCCTTCGGGTACAGCGCTTGGGTTCGTGCTGTGTGTCTGCCAACAACTTTTATGGGTTACGTGATCTTTGTATTCTCCAAAGTTAAAATACACACGTTGCAGCTTTAGTAACCTGTACCTGGGAAATGGTGTAGGGATGTAATATTGCAAGTAAAAGCAGGCTGTTCGCAGGTACGCGCGTACACAATGAATGTTGATTATTAAGGGCACAGTTCAGAAAAGCAATTAATTAGATGCTTATTTTTCAGAACAGTTGAGTCCAACTCTGTTAAACATCTGCTTTGCTGAAGTGCCGCTGACTTTCACTGGACTTAAGCACGTGCTTAAAGTTAAGCATCTGCTTGGGTACTTTGTTTAATCAATGCCAAAATCATCACTATAAAAGCTTATGACTTTGTGATGGCTAGTTATCAAAATTTATGTAATATCTGAGAAAAATCTACTATATGAGTAATAAAGTTTGGTAATGACGATATATAATTTTACGCCATCTGTGAAATTGCTGATACATATTGTTCATATAGAAGGCTGATTCTGCCATCTGTGTTTATGCTATAAAAATAAATACAGTGTGCACAGTTTTGTAAACGAATTCTGAATAAAGCTGAAGAGGAGATGCAAGACTTCAGCTCTGACAGGAAAAATTACAACTGTTTACTTCTGATGCTTAATATGTTGAATTTTTTTCCTTT
Organism: Anarhynchus alexandrinus; assembly: GCA_008711295.1. Taxonomy (NCBI): domain Eukaryota; kingdom Metazoa; phylum Chordata; class Aves; order Charadriiformes; family Charadriidae; genus Anarhynchus; species Anarhynchus alexandrinus. The sequence goes on along the minus strand of VUYV01000010.1, from coordinate 2,873,775 downwards.
TTAAAATTTTGAATAAGTTTTTCTTGGAATTCTTGTTTTGTAAAAATATGTAGAATAATTTTTTTTATTATTTTTTTTTTCTTACTTCTGTACAGTATTCTTTATCAGCCCAGACCAAACTCTTACAAATAGATTGCAAGTTGGAGAGAAAAGGTTTTTTTTCTTGGCTGTCAGTGCATCCCTCACATCTAAGCACTGTTTGGCAGCTTTATCCTGTGGGGAGCTCTACACTACACTGGGAGAAACTGTCTCTTAGGGACTTGTTGGAGCACTCCAGAGAGGAATTGATACACATCAGTTTCTCAATTATGTGGATATCCAGTTTTCAGATTTCTCAGTTACATAGGTATCCCTTTAATCTACCAATAAACAGGATCCTTACTTGGAATATAATTATAAGTAGCCCAGAACGCATCCATGGTTCTCTCTGTCTCCGTTTCTACAGCAAAAGTATAACTTACTTCCCCTTTCAGAGCATTTGCATTTAAAGTAAGGGACAACTGCTCTTGGCAATTAACAGTTGTCCTCAACAGAATCCTAATGAGTTAATTAATGACTACCCTAGAATACACTCCCTGAGAAATATTAAAGTTGGTGATGCGTATCGATACAGTATTTTATTCTTTCAGGATGAAGATATTATCCACATTTCACATCTGACTAGAGATATGTCAGCTGCTTTTAATAGATTTTTCCTGGATTTATGATGTATTCTGAATCTGCCAACGTTTTAGTTGCACATTATGACAAATTAACATTGCCTTAACACAGAGGCTATTCAACATGTTGAGAATCTGCAAACCCATAAGAACGTACATGCTTGTGCTTCCATTGTCCTTCAAAATGTACTCTTCTGGTTAACCTCCGGTCAGAGTGCCATATGACAAAGTCTTTTCTCTTTCCTGCAGCAGCTACAGGATAGTATCCATATGTGATGATTGTGCTCCAAGAGTTATTTCTACTATACTTAAATAACAAAATGCCTCATAAACATTCCAGGATGGAGTAGAGGATTTCTGGCCTCTGAGCACCTTTACAATCCTGATATTTTTATTTCTTAAAAAAATTATTGTTATTTTTATTACTGTTTTGAAGACATAAGCTGCCATTTTGTAGCTACACTTTTGTGGCTGCGTATGTCCCAAAGCATGCGTGTTAGGGGCCTGACTCTTTGTGAAGGTTCAGTTTATGCCCTTGTGAGATTTCGAATAGGTGTTTTTCTTCCCTCAGCTTGTGATTATGATATTTCTCTTCCCTCTTTTTTTTTATTTTATTTATTTTTTAAACAAAGCCAAGTTACACATTTTTAATTGCAGCCACAGACCTGTGAGTTCAGAAATGGCAGTGATCCTCTTACCCTGTTTTCTGGCAGGCAGAGCACAGTCTGTTGCTGCTCTGTGGTGGGAAGTGGTGAGCCCAGAATGTCTTCTCCTGCTGAGAGAAGGTCCTCGTCTGGAGAGTCCCGGGCTGACTGTAGTTTATAGTCAGGCTCTGCTGCATCCTCTTAGTCCCCACACGTCCATGGTAGTATCGTGGTGATAATATATGATTAGCATAGTAAAAATTCGTCTCCCTTTCTTTGTATGTACAGCGCCTTGCCTGTTTGTATATAAACAGTGTGAATCAAACATTGTAAATCTATAAATGCATCCTTTCCAACCGTCTGTCAGGAATGTGAAGAAAGAGATAAACTAAAACCAGCATTGTTTAAGTGGTCTCGGATGACCCAGACACAAAAAAAAGCTTAAATAAAGCCAGGCCCAAAGTCTTGAAATCACACAAAGTGTCGTGTTTACAGTTACTCAGAAACAAAGCTGGAAATAAAGCAAAAATCTTAATTCACCTCTTTTCTGCCTTTGTTACCAGTTTGCAGAGCATGACTAGCTCTGAGCTGATCCAGTCTGGGCTGCAGTGCGATCAGAAGCTGTGTGTTTAGCAGGAGTAGCTGAAGGTCACACAAGCCATAACTCTGTGCGCCTGTCCAGCATCCTGATATTTACTGTAGCTCCGTAATAAACTGAACCAAAGCAAGACCATCCCTTGAACGGGTTTTCGCTCTAACAGATTACTGCTTTTTTCCTTACACGTTACACAAGTTTGCACAATCCCCAATATAAATGTGTTTTCTTTGATGTCAGCCATGAATTCTTGCTCTCTCTAAAATAAGCTCGATTATAGCTATGATTTATAAATTACCACAGCAAAGTGCAGCTGGAAATGGAAAATACAAAGTCTCTGGAATCATGTTGTTATATTTTAAGGCTGTGTGATTTGTAATCTAAAACATTCACAGGGGCTGAAGGAATGTCTGTCAATTGTTTGCTATTTTAATCACATACGCACTCTTTTAATCCTGAGGAGAGAAAAGCAATTATGTTTCACTTTCGGTTCTTACTAGCTGTTGTCAGTGCTGGCCATGGATTGCCTGCGAAATTTGTGATCCACTGTAACAGCCCAGGCTGGGGCTCAGACAAATGCGAGGAGCTGCTGGAAAAGACGGTGAAGAACTGCTTGGCTCTGGCTGATGAAAAGAAGCTGAAATCAATTGCATTTCCTTCAATTGGCAGTGGCAGGTAAGGCTGTTACACAAACCCCGTACTTGATGCCAAATAGGTCACGTTTTCTAAGTGCCATCTCATATGTGCCAGTCCTGTGTCCATGTGCAGAACCCATAGCTGTGTTGCCGATCTTCGTTTCTTGCTCGTTTCAGTTCCCCGAATGAAATGTTTCTTCCAGGTTCGTTCAAGCTGTGCGTGGACCCTGCAGTATTCTCCTGAACACTAGTTCAACTTCACCAGGTCTAGTAGTGATCCCTGCAGAATCTTAACGCATGCAAATAGGTCAAAGAGCATAAAACAAACTTTTAAAGAGGATATTAAAAATACTTTTTTCAGACTATCAATTTGTTCGTATAAATTGGGGATGTGGAGGAGAACATGAAGAAACAGGGTCTGTTTTACCTAGTTTTGGTGCATAATTAAACTTCCTGCAATGTATGTCTTAGAATGGGCAGAAGATACATCTCAGTGTTTGTTTAAGCAGCAAACCTGAAGTGCCTCGATTCTCAGGATTTGCAGAGTCACTTCAAGCTTTCACCCAAAATTCGTAAGCTGAATTCCATGAAGTTTACATCATGGAAAACATTATCTTTCAGAAAAAAAAGGGGCCTTAAAAGCCTTTGCCAAGGTGTTTGAAAGCCAAAGTCTAAAGTTAAGGTCCTCTGGCTTTGTACAGGATACTCAGTTCCTTTGAAAGTTGGATCGTGATTTTAAGAGTCCAAATGTGGACGTCACTTTTAAACTGAGTCTGTCTGGTTTGGGGTGGGGAGGGAGGTTTGGAACACGTGGCCCGTAGCAATGGCTCAGTATGAAGACCAAGGGCCAAATCTAGGCTGAATTACACAGTTGTGTGTTTATTTAACCCTGAACAACTGCCCCTGTTTGAATTTGCTATGAAAGAAGTTGGCTGATGTACAGCAAGAATATTCTTCCCATTGTGCCGTGTTGCAACACTAGATTAATTCCTGAATATTCTGTGGGTTGGGGCAGGAAGTGCTGTTTGAGCTTTTGGGTGAATGACAATAAAGAAATAGAAGTTTCAATAGGATAATAGATGTAAGCGACTTGCAGCAGACAAAGCTCCAAATAAGGTTAATTTGCAAGGGTGTCATTTTAAGGAGGTAACATGAGCCTACTTTGTAGAACAGTAGAGAAACACAGCGGAGGGTTCAGACTAAGCTGTTGAATTAGCTGTCAGGTTCATGGGCTGGTCAGTACAAAGAGGAGTTCTCAGTTGCTCTTTGGAGAAACTGTTCCTCCACGGTCTGTAGAGTGACTATGGAATTGGGTACGTAAGTGCCTAAAGCGAGACCATGTAAAGTATCTTCCACGGAGCCCTTCCTTCTCTGGAGAGCTCCCAGCAAAGAACCGTTCCCAACCCTTGTTGTGAAGTAGTTGATTGGCATTGGAAGATGATGAAACCCCAAATAATCATGAGATTCACAATCTGTTACGAAATCTGGTTACGGACAGGCAAGGTCTGTGGCAACATTCTCAGCTTGGCATATGCACGTCATTCTCACTCAAGCGGTGTTTTTAAAAGATGGAGAGGGATCAATAGGCCTTGAGAAATATATGAGGTTGTGTATTTTCCCTTTTTTCTCTTAATTAGAGATATTCAAGCATAAATTAATTTTGGAGAGAACAGAATATATTCTGACAATGCTCTTTACTTGTTTTTATGAAGTCAGAAGCGTTAAAAAAAATAAAAGTAAAGCTTTTAAAGACAGCAAATGCCAAAGACACCACATGTATGCAGCTGTTCTAGTACAGACATCTGTCAAGCAGACATCACCCAATAAACCCACATAAACAGTTTCATTCTCTTTTATAGTTGAGGAATGGGATTACATGAGGGCAGTTCAAATAAATCACGGGGGGAAATAAAATAGCATACTTGTAGCATTCAGTGGGCCAGATGCTCAGCCACAGCCAACTTGTGGAAAGCCCAAGAAGGGCGCTGTGCAGAGGTAGCCTGGAGTTCAGTCTGGTAGGGCCAGCAGGAGAACAGGGAAAGGAGAGTTAGGGATTGAACATAAAGTCATCCTCGGAGGAGGGATTTCGTTCTGAGGCTCTGACTTTGATCTGAATTGACACTAGCTTGGCCAAAGTCTCAAACTGCCTTTTCACAAGAATTTAACTCAGACCAGTAGATCAAGACAAGAGGTTTCTGTTTCTTCTGGCAGCCCACACATGGCCATTGGATTTTTCTACTCTGTCTCTTTCCTCTCTTTTGGGACGGTGGTCCTAAACAATTTCCTTTAATCGGCTTCCCTGTGTGCATGTCTCCCTCTGACCAAGCTGCTCTTCTTTCTCTTGCCCTGTTGTGAGCACCTTGCTGGAACACTCCTGAAGTGGAAGTTGTGTGACTTCAGAGTCCCCTGCGAGCAATCCCAAAACGGCAGATAGCCTGATTTTGATGCTGGCCCGCATGACAATTCCTGCTCAGGAGCGAAATTCCTCAAAGATCTGTTCAATAAATGCCAGGATGCAGCATTCATAAGTAACTAACAAATGATCAGACGCGGAGGCACGCTGAGTCTGTGTCTTTTTCTCTGTGTAAGCTGACAGTAGGAAGTAGCTCCTATGTCAAAACTCTGCTCTCAGTTGATTAACTTGTCACACAGCTGATTCTTCCTGACCAGCTCATTTGGCTTCAGAGGAGTACAAGGTTTTTTCAAAATGCTTTTTCCTTTTTTTTTTCTTTCTTCAGTAGAAGAAAAAATTGGGCATTTTCAGAAAAGAAAGAAACAGCATGAGCTATTTCATGTCATCGTTTTTGAAATATCACAACCGTTATCTTCAGGCAGCATGTATAATATCACATTACAGGCAGCGCTACCACAGAATTGCTCTTGGAGTATATTTTATGGTAAGGTAACGTGCAGTGAGCGGGCTGTGACACAGGCAGTTGCCTTTCTCATTCTGTGTCTTGCAGCATGTAATGAGGGGGAGAGTACAACAGCGTTTTGTTATCAGTTTGGTGCTTCAGTGAGCAAACGCTAAGTGATGTCTCACCTGGTAGTGCCAGAGGTGAATTTAGCCCAGCTTCTTCCAATTGCTGAGGAAACCCGGAGAAACTCAGCCATCTGTGTAATCTCTAAATTGTTAGTAGTGTTAATAGTAAACGCTTTATAACAGGGAGTATTGACCATTGTATAGCTGTAAGTGCATGTCAGGCAACCAGGTGATGTTCAACAGGATCTTCAAAATTCTGTTTGGGCCCTGCTGGTAGGAGTGGTGGTGTCCATCACCTTCAGGCTGGTTACTGCGGCTCGGGGAGGACTCAGAGTTTGGCGAGGGCAAAACCCCAGGCTGGGTGGGTAGCAGTACTTCGTGAGTAATACTGCAGCAATGCTCGGGCCACATTCAACGTAGTTACCGGGTGTAATTTCAGGAGTTTGCCATGACCTGTAAAACTCAGAGTTCAGGTCCTGGCTTTGTTCAGACCATTCTACTTGTGCTTGACCTGTTTTAAGATTAGATGAAACTCTCAGTCAAGGGCTGCTAGATAAAAATGTGACAAAGCTTGTAAGAAGGGTTCCTGGGGTAGACATTGAGCTTTGAAATTCAGTCACGCACAGTTTTGTCATCTGAGAAAGCAACAAGGTTTGTTCTGTTTGTGGCTTCTCCAGAAGAAGGGGGCAGGAGCCTCTTCTTAGGCATTACTAGAGGAGTCGAAAGGCCTCTGGTTTTCAGATCTCTCTGGTTGATACCAAGCAGATGTCCTTCAACATATTTTTCTTAGGACTGTACTTACATTGAATCACCCTGTAATTAAAAAGGCTGTAAGGAGTGTTGGAAGTGTTGCTAAGGTTGGCTTAGAAAAGCCATCAAGTCCCTTAAGTCTCTCCTCAGCCCTGACAGCTACTTTGGCTTCCCGAGCCCAGTAACATTAGACTGACCCCACCTGGACAAGGCTCACTGGGACCCAGGGGAGCAGATCTGCTCACTTTCCCTCAGCCTGCTTCACTTTTTCTCCCACGCGTGAAATGGTAAGAGTGGTATTTCTCACTACCAAACAACTAGAACGCATTCTTTCCTCCTTTTCAGTCTGCAGCAAGGCTGTACAAGTGACTTCTTTAATTTTGTGCTATACTTTTAATCATTAAGAGTGGTAAAACCATTTTGTACTTTGTGTCTTTTCATGTTTCGTTTTCTATATCAAGTTCTCAATCTCTTTTTATTTTTTCTGTGATGGTTGGTTTGCTTTCCGGACGGGTTTGACTCTGCAACTCTAATGTCCCTGCTGCTTTCCTGAACGTTTCGGGAAGACTGTTAAATGAGAATAATTGACCCATCAGATATTGTAAGGTTCAACCCATTGATGTGTGTGGACTCTGTATTCATATTTTAGGAATGCTTTTCTTCTGTTGGAACATTTTAAGTCTCGCCTAAGCAAACAAGTTTGTAGCTTCTAATTCAGACTGTAAACACTGGCTTTGGAGCTTTATTTACCGTGCTGCTGTAGAGAAAAGACCGAGTTATACCATCCAAAGCTTGTTCAGCAAGTCTTGAGTTTCTTTTCTTTGTGTCTCTCCTTCTAGAAACGGCTTCCCAAAGCAAACGGCTGCTCAGCTGATCCTGAAAGCCATCTCCAGCTATTTCGTGTCAACAATGTCCTCTTCAATCAAGACGGTGTACTTCGTGCTCTTCGACAGTGAGAGTATAGGGATATACGTGCAGGAAATGGCCAAACTAGATGCCAACTAAGCCTAGAAAGCTACAGTACCAGCCCCCTCTTTTACCCATCGTCCTCCCCGAATCCTTAACTCCTTGTGAAGCAGAGCATCCCTTATTTTAAATTTTGCTCATCTAGGGGAATAAAGGTGGGGTTTTGTTGTTTTTTTTTGTTTCGTTTGGGGTTTTTTTTTGTTTGTTTTGTTTTTACTTTCTGAAATGTTTTATGTTGGCACTGATAGTTGGCATTACTGCTGTTAATGCACTGTATACCAGGCATCGTCTGAACTTAGTGTAATCTAGGAGATTTTATAGTTTTATTTTAATGAAGTATGGATTGAAGCAGAAAGCCGTTAGGAGTATGTAGTCTTTTACTTGTGAAAGAAACAGGCCGACCCTATTTTGTAACTGTGTTGTGGTGCTTTATCAATACATCGAGTGGCGTTCCTTTCATTTTTTAAAAGAACAGATGCTATAAACCTAATTTGTGTTTGTTTATTGTCTTAATGATAAATCTGGAAGAAAAAATACAGAAACCCTGTTGTCCTTAATTATATTTACAATTTTGAAATCGTGTGAATTGATTTAGTAAAATGTTTGAACTGTTGCTGTTGGTGTACTTGAATTAATTTTTCCACTAAGCCTTTTTTTTCTAAATCCTGAAAAGTTAGTTACAAGAAAACGCCAGATCTGAACCAGTGGCCTGGAAACCTCTTACCTGTGCTGGCCGCGTGCGTGCCCAGCGACGCTCGGTCAGAACGTTTTCCAGTGAGTGTTCAGACTTTCCAGTTGGTGCTTCAGATCCTCCTGTTCAGAATCTCAGTTAATTGACTGTTTAGTTTGGGAGGTTGCAGCCTTTTAGATCAAGCAAGGCCTAGGATTTTTTGAACTAGTTCCAACGATTTAATATTGGCCTTTTTGAAGCCATTTGGTATTTTTTCCAAATATTTATGAGCCCGGTTTGCATTGGTTGCCGTACCATTTGCACAGCTGAAATCCATACCGACATAAACCTTTACGGAAGCCGCTTGGTTTTGTACTTTGAGAAAGAAGAGGTTACACGTTCAAAAGCTATTGCACATGAATGCTCGCTCTGAAGAGGAAGCTCTTCCTTTGAAGTCTCTAGCCTGCTCTCTACATAGTAGGCATACGTTTTCCATCTCTGTTGAAAACTTCATTTGCCGATGAAAGAGTACTTCACATCCACTCTGGATTGAGCCAGGGCAGCGAGTGGACCCAATCTGACTGACTTTTCAGTAAGTTCAGGAATACCAAATATTAAAAATGTGTAGCTTAAGCTCCTGCAAGAGGGTTTTTTTGGGGGTAGAAGTCCAGATATTTGCAGCTTTCAAGTGGACTGCTGTAGAGGAACAACAGCAGAAGACAAAATTTAAAATAAGTGTTATTCTAAACACAACAAAAGGAGGAAAGAGTAAATTAATTTCATGCCTCAGATACGTAAGGTGTTTGACTGTACTATGGGCTCAAACTTAAAATGTTTAAACGGCCAAAATGCATTTGGTATCGTTCTTCAAAGACGGCAGTTTGAGTGGCAATAAATGAAATAAGGTGCAGTACTTCAGCATTTAACTGTGAAGTGTGTTACTGCAGTTGCATTGATTCTTATCGTTAGAACTGAAACTGCACTTCCCACAAATTTCGCTAGGTGTCACTAAAAGGACTGAAAAATAGAAAAACGCAGGGCCGAGCAGGTACCCGAAGAAACCCTTCGTGTGAGAAGGGCCCTAATTTTTTTCAGCACAGAAGGCGATTTTTAAACCCAGAAGAAATGTGGACATCAAGATGAGCGTGCAGGTTACAGCCTCTTGGTCTCTTTGCACTGTAGCATTTAATACAGAAATATATACAGAATACTTTCTACATTTAATGTAGAAAGTCTCAGTTTTTTTAAGATCTCAAAATTTTAATGTCAGCAACAGAAAAAAAAAATGTGTGTCCACAAGTAGTTAAAAGTACAACCTCCAACGGCATTTAATAAATCTCTCTTTTACACCATGCTGGGAGGGCCAACTTTTGTCTTTGAACTAGAAAAGCCCAAAGCAAACTGTNTTTGACTGTACTATGGGCTCAAACTTAAAATGTTTAAACGGCCAAAATGCATTTGGTATCGTTCTTCAAAGACGGCAGTTTGAGTGGCAATAAATGAAATAAGGTGCAGTACTTCAGCATTTAACTGTGAAGTGTGTTACTGCAGTTGCATTGATTCTTATCGTTAGAACTGAAACTGCACTTCCCACAAATTTCGCTAGGTGTCACTAAAAGGACTGAAAAATAGAAAAACGCAGGGCCGAGCAGGTACCCGAAGAAACCCTTCGTGTGAGAAGGGCCCTAATTTTTTTCAGCACAGAAGGCGATTTTTAAACCCAGAAGAAATGTGGACATCAAGATGAGCGTGCAGGTTACAGCCTCTTGGTCTCTTTGCACTGTAGCATTTAATACAGAAATATATACAGAATACTTTCTACATTTAATGTAGAAAGTCTCAGTTTTTTTAAGATCTCAAAATTTTAATGTCAGCAACAGAAAAAATGTGTGTCCACAGGTAGTTAGAAGTACAACCTCCAATGGCATTTAATAAATCTCTCTTTTACACCATGCTGGGAGGGCCAACTTTTGTCTTTGAACTAGAAAAGCCCAAAGCAAACTGTATTGTAGTTCAGATGACATGGACTCGCTTCTCCTGACCTCAAGTCCCATCTGCTCGTTCAGCTGCTGACTCCATCAGTAGCTCCGTTGAGGTCTTTGGGATTGATTCTGATGTGCCATTCGCTTTGGTCGGCTTTGGGTCCTTTTGCAAAGAAAGGGCCGTGAACAGCTCCCACCTGATGAGAATCTGAGCTCTCAGCACCATGTCCCAGTGTCACCAAAACCAGTTATCAGGGACTTTTTACATTACCTTGAACACGGACAGGGCTATGCTTCCCATGGTGGGCAGGGCCGCAGCCCAAGAGCTTTCAGAAAGGCTCTCTTCTCGTTCTAATTCATAACTCTGGAAGATTTTGATGAATGGAGTTAAATCCAGTTGGCGGCTGGTCACAAGTGGTGTTCCCCAGGGCTCGGTACTGGGGCCGGTTCTCTTTAGTATCTTTATCAATGACCTGGACAAGGGGATCAAGTGCACCCTCAGTAAGTTCACAGATGACACCAAGTTAGGCAGAAGCGTCAACCTGCTTGAGGGTAGGATGGCTCTACAGAGGGATCTGGACAGGCTGGATCCATGGGCCAAAGCCAATGGTATGAGGTTCACCAAGGCCACGTGCCGGGTCCCACACTTGGGTCACACCAACCCCATGGACACTACAGGATGGGGCAGAGCAGCTGTTCAAGCTGCCCGGCAGAGAAGGAGCTGGGGGAGTTGGTCAACAGCCGGCTGGGTATGAGCCAGCAATGTGCCCAGGTGGCCAAGAAGGCCAACAGCACCCTGGCCTGTATCGGGAACAGTGTGGCCAGCAGGACTGGGGCAGTGACCGACCCCCTGTACTCGGCACTGGTGAGGCCCCACCTCAAGTGCTGTGTTCAGTTTTGGGCCCCTCACGACAAGACAGACATTGAGGGGCCGGAGCGTGTCCAGAGAAGGGCAACACAGCTGGAAAAGGGTCTGGAGCACAAGTCTTATGAGGAGCAACTGAGGGACCTGGGGATGTTCAGCCTGGAGAAGAGGAGGCTGAGGGGAGACCTTCTCGCTCTCTACAGCTCCCTGAAAGGAGGGTGTAGCGAGGGGGGGTCGGTCTCTTCTCCCAAGCAACAAGTGATAGGACAAGGGGAAACAGCCTCAAGTTGCGCCAGGGGAGGTTTAGATTGGATATGGGGAAAAATTTCTTCACCTAACAGGTCATCAAACATTGGAACAGGCTGCCCAGGGCAGTGGTGGAGTCGCCATCCCTGGAGGTGTTTAACAGATGGGCAGACGTGGTGCTGAGGGACATGGGTTAGTGGTGGGTTTGGCAGTATTAGGTTGATGGTTGGACTCAATGATCTTAAAGGTCTCTTCCAACCTAGATGATTCTATGTTTTGCTCCTGTGTTAAAACATTTGCAGCGTTGAAGCTGGTCCCATGGGGCCATCGCTATATTCTCCTGTACAAACACCAGAGCATCCTCTTCCTTCCTCGCATTCATTCACAAGCCCGTAAACCCTCAGTGTGTTCAGAGAATACTGGGAGCCTGTTGCTTTGACCCAGCCCGTTCTGCAAGTGACCTCGAACCCCCACACCACTGATCCCCACCACACTGGCAGCCAGGGGGGGTCCCCCTGGAGGAGGGGTGACATGGTCCTGCCTCTCGGGCAGTGCTCACCCGCCTCTCCAGCAGCCTGAAGAACGCTGCTCCGAGGTCCTGCGATCCAGCAGGCTCAGTCAGGAAAGCCAGAGGTCCCACAACAATCTTGAACTCGGCCACATGGGGCAGTGCAAGTCGGTTATGGCGGATATTCAAGAACCTAAAAAGTAACATATCAGGTTACATGCATAACAAGAAAAACAGGAGAAGAAATTCCTGCTAATGTGCACTGCAGCCAGGACAACATCACTCTGGGAAGCTCCCTAGCACTTTGCTTGTCATAGCTAAATGGGCACGCTCCATTTGCCAAAAAAAAAATATGACTTAATCGCACTTTGGGAAGGCCACATATGGAAAAATCTCAGTGAAAGTGCCTTTACAGCTGGTTCTCTTATTGGTAAGTCCATTACGGATCTTACCTGAAAACAATGGTTAAAGTAGACATTCTCTCTTCAACTCTTTCATTACTTTCAAAGGTTAAAAGCATTTCGTGGCCAATAGCATTTTCAAGTCCCTCTTTCAAGTCCTGCTCTCCACCACTCTTCTGCTTCTGGTTGACATTTTCCACAGTAGAAGATTCAGTGTAACACCGTCCTTAGGGTGTGCCAAATTGTGTAACTTTAGAAGTTCCTTCTGATTTTACAGCCCATCATCCTCCCGACGCTTTCCTCATTCTGGGTTGGCAGCCTGGATGATTTGTTGAGCTGGTATAATTACCCAGCCACGCTGATGGTCGGGTTGCCAGGCTGCAATTAGCTGTTGGCAGAAGTGTTACTGCACCCCAGAGATGAAGTAAGCAAAAAATACAAGTTTGGGGTCATTTTTGCCCCCCAATGAAGAAGAGTTCATACCCACGCTGCAGCTCATCTGCCTTTTTGAATCCTTGTTTCCTCAAATCCATTTTTTTTAAATCCTGAAAAATGGGAGCGATGAACGACAACATTTGTATAACATTTACTTTTCTAAACCAATTTGGGAAGCGCAGATTATTTGCTAACAGTAATGCGGATGTGTCTTCCAGATGGTTAGTGCGCTGATGGACAGGACAGGTTAGACTTTCAGTCTCATGTTACATTCCACCAAAGTCAGCCCTCCATACTTCACAATTAATTTAAGATTCGGGAACAAATCCCGCTGCATTTCCTTCAGCTCCTTGCTGGATGTTGACTTTTTGGAAGTCTGGATTTAGCATTTTGGAGAATTCAGAGGTGCGCCACCCTGCAGCAGAGATTGGCGCCTCAGTAAAAGTAAGGTGGCAGAGCAAGGACCAACTCTGACGGGAGATGTAGAAATACGGTGAAGGGTTTCCCCTGTTCCGATCCCCGTTTGCAGGCTGGGGACCCCCTCGCCCCCCGCTTCCAGCCAAGCGGGCGAGCAGTAGGCAGGATTGCACTGCAGTCCTGGCCTTTGGCTCAGAGGTCTAATTTTGTCATCAGCATTTAAACTCCTAGGATAATTAAGAACAAATAATTGCTCTAATTGTTTGACTATTTTAAAAAAATAGTTTCTTTTAAATAATAATTTAATTTTAGATTAATAAACCTTAAACCATCTGGAAACTGACCACTAAGGCAGCTGCCTGTGTACCAAAACTGGTCCCTCCCCATTAGCGTACTTCATTGACGTGTGGACAGCGCTGATTGCTGGTGGGTACCGACTTCGAACCATTGCCTCCACCTAAAGAGTCCGGGACCCACTGTCTGCCCCACATCCCTGCCTGAAGGTGGTGTCCATCCTTACGCCTTACTGTTACAGCTGTGCTCCGAAACTCATCCCCTGGGTAAAGAAAGCCCTGCTGGGCAAGGTTGTACTGGAAGAGGTCCAATTTTCTGGGCATTAGGACGTGCCGACATTTACAGAACTTTGCAAGAAGTCTGACATCTGGTGAGAATGGTGGGTTTCCTCGCAATTCTCCATTTCATAGAATCATAGAAGGGTTTAGATTGGAAGGGACCTTGAAGATCATTGAGTTCCAACACCCCTGCCATGGGCAGGGACACCTTCCACTAGACCAGGTTGCTTGTAAAAAGTCCCTCCCCAGCTCTCCTGGAGCCCCTTTAGGCACTGGAAGGGGCTCTAAGGTCTCCCTGGAGCCTTCTCTTCTCCAGGCTGAACCCCCCCAACTCTCTCAGCCCGTCCTCCCAGCAGAGGGGCTCCAGCTCTCGCAGCATCTCCGTGGCCTCCTCTGGCCCTGCTCCAACAGGTCCATGTCTTTCCCATTTTGGGGGCTCCAGAGCTGGATGCAGTACTCCAGGTGGGGTCTCACCACAGCAGAATAGAGGGGTAGAATCCCCTCCCTTGACCTGCTGGCCACACTTCCGATGCAGCCCAGGATGCGGGTGGCTTTCTGGGCTGTGATCACACATTGCCGACTCATGTTGAGCTTCTCAGCCGGCTATTTCCAGATTATGTTGGATTTCCATTTGCTACATGAACATTTTCAAAGCAATGCCTGCAGCTACCATCTTTCCGTGGCATTATAACCTCAAACGTCAGCTACAAGACACACAGGATGTTACTTGCCAATCCCCCATTCGCTTGCTCCTGCGCTGTTTTTCCCCAGGTACTGATCATTCTTCCCCCAGACTAGATTAATTAGCACCCTGATCATCTGTTGAACGCTCTCTCCCCTCTGCTACAAATTGAGAGGGCATTGCGTGGGCTCCCTCTCAACGATCACATTGCAGAAGTGCAATGTGCAGCGCGGTAACGAAGGCACTGATGGGACAGCGTCAGAACATCCGTTCTCCAGAGATTTGTCGTGAATAAATGCTTCCATGTACAAGATTTCATCATAAAATATCATATAAAATGGCATCCAAGGGCTCGTTAGGAGCAGCATCAACATCCTTATAAGCATAATATGAAAATATAAAAAGATAGGTATTAATAGCCAGACAGGAGAGCTTGTAATCTCGCAGCCTCCAAACGTACTAAGGAAGAGTCCGTAAAATGGCTGTGGTTTTGTACAAGACAGACTGGAATCGGACTCATAAGGTGTCTGCAAAGCACATTTAGAAATACTTTTTTTCAGTAAAAAAGGGAATCGGGAACCTTTCTATATGTAAACTCTCTAAAAAACAGAGTATATACTTCCAGTAACCTGAGAGATTAAGAATTCGGAGAGAGTAGCCCAAAATGGAAAATAACACCCCACGCAAAACACAGGTACCATACGTAGGCTGAAACAGCGGTAGCCAAACGGGCAAAAAGTTTGCAGGAAAATAAGGCTCTGATTTTCCAGCATTCATTAACACCAAGTTCTTGTGAGCTCCCTTCCCCTTGATCCTAGCTAAAATTGGGGTTTCCAGCCTGAAAAATAGCATTGGCAGGAGCAGCAGGTGCCCGGGTACTTGAAGATCAGGGCTGTAGCCTGTGGTAACCAGTCACATACTCTGCTCCACGACGGTTTTACAGAGGACAGTAATACCTAAATTTGTAAGAGCAACTCAGAGGGAGCAGCATAATTGATAGGCCTGAAGAGTGCAGGTAAGTAGAAGGATTGTATTTATATCCCTGGTGCGAAACCCAAAGGGAACCGGGCTATTGCACGCTGGCTAAAGTGCTTGAAAATTGCCACCGATTCCTTTTTGTGTCGAGTTCTTCAGAGATTTAGTTCGTTCCTCCGTAGAATCCTACTTAATGCCTCCACAACTCATGTTTAACCATTATCACTAGCAACCCCGCTCGTAACTGCTTCTTCCTTGTCAGATTCCACGAAGAGGAATCAAGGGGAGATGATACCGCTGTTTCCTAATACAAAGGAAGGAGCGACAACATTTCACAGCGTAGCCTACGAAATCCCAACTCTTCCACACTTTTTCACCAGCCTGGTTAACGGAAGAAATTTGATATTTTTGTACCTTGAAATGACTAGCCTTCTTAGGCTTAGGAGAATAAATTAAAGTTGAGCCAAAGTATGCCTCAGCTGCAGCGATGGGCAGATTGATTTGCTTTCCATCTGGGAGATTAAATTCCACTGCCAAAAAAATGGCACCAGCATAATTAGCTGTCAGTCAAGTTGCAAAGAGACAGACTATGTGGGATAATTGAAAGCCCTGCAGCTTCTCATTACATACTACAGTAGCCCTATTTGCAAATTTCCACCTTGAGGAGGTTCTCCGAACACGGTCAGGATTGTACTTATTCCTCCTGGCGCATTCTTCTGAAGTGAAATGGGAGTATTGCGCAGGGATGGATTAATTTTAAGTAACTTTCGCTTAACCTAAGTTGGTTATAATATATTTGTCAACAGCCCCTGACAGCTCCACTAGGCTTTAATTGCAAGCAAATCCAAACAGCGAGAACGAAATGGTAGGTCTTCAACTCCGGTTATGCCCAGGAGACACCTTTATAGGCATAAAAGCCGCCTCCCTCCTCTTTTCTTTCTTTTCTCTCCATGCACGATCCCTCCCTCATGAATTCTCTTATTCGGCAAATTGTAATTCATAATGAACCTATCAGTATGCGATATTACAAACATGTATGTTTCATAAAATAATCAACTCTTTTTTTTTTCTCCTCTCCCGTTTCACGAGCCTTGAGCATGCTTCAGCGATTGCCGAGCGTACAGGAAAGTTTAGGGGAGAGAAGTAGCTCTGACAACGGGCCCAAGCCTTGCTGAAGGCTGTGGGGTCATCCTGGCAATGGGGCAAGAGGCAAAAAGGGTCCTGAGAGTAAAATACATTACAGCTTTCATCCTAAAACCATAGGGAATATGTAAACCAGATATTTCTTTTGAGTATAATGGGAGCCAGCACTGACTGCAGCCTTTTTTTAGGGCGAGATTTACTTTCTATTGCTCTTCCCCAGCAACCTCTTTACTGACTGATAAAACAAAGAGAATTAGGTCCATCGCACTCACCAGTTCCCCAGTTTTTAACAAGAAACAATTCCTGCCGGCTCTGGCTGAATGCCTAGGCCATCCTTCGCTCCCCAGGGGAGGAGGCGACGGTGCCCCTTGCCTTCCAGCTGGGCCTTCACCCCTCCTGGCAGCACTAATTGTGTGATTATGTCTCCGAGGTGGGAGGGGACGGGGGAGATTTTGTGGGCTTCGCCTGCTTTTGGCAGCTTCAAAGTTCTCCAAACCAGAAAAGTTACTGCTTCCCACAGAAGAGGGAGCCAGTGTCACACCTCCCACATGGCTCCGAAACCCCCGAGCTAATAAAGCTCAGCCTAATACACTAATAACTCTTCTTAAACCAGAGCTTTCATTATAAAGTGTAATTTATGTTCACCTTTAAGAGCACCACAAACCTGAGCCCTCTTACAGGCGCAGATTTGCCTCTTGCCTCCCTGCAGCACTTCACCGAAGCCGGGAGTGTTTCCAGACCTGACGGGACTCACTGGTGTGAACTGGGAGCCAAACTGGGAACAGAACAGGTGGTTCATAAAATGACTAAAGCTGAAGTAACTAGCTTGCTGCTGGGATGTGGTAGAAGACTGGCTTGGCACAACAGAGCAGGAGAGAAACTGCAGAAAAGGGTGTGAAACTCTGATTATTCGGGCTCCATCAGAAATATAAACACGCCGATCTACTCCTCTGTCTAGAGGGAGCAAGTGAGGATTTAGCGCGCAGCCAGGTCTCACGCTGGCTTATCCTCACGCACCTTAGGAAAGGGAAAATTGCCCCTCTTGTCTGTGCACAATGCCCCTTTATGATTTATTAGACAGTCCTCCTTTTTTGCCTCAATTACTCACTTCAAAAGGGGGTGGAAATGGGACATTCCTAGCCCTAATACTAAATGCATGTAGTCAATAAAAAAGAAAAAACGCTGAAAAATGTTTAAAGGGAGGGTGCTTAAGTTATTGCAGCCCTTGGGAGCATTAATGTATGTGCCAACAAGTTACTGTATGTGGCTTTAACATGCTTATTTATTCTGCTGCGCAATAAAACGCAGTCTTAAATAGTGCCAAAACCTGTTTGCCATGGCAACCCCTCATCACACATGTGTTCCAGTAGTACTTACAAGCACCTTCTTAAAGAGAAATACACAGCAGGATGAATGGCTTGTGACCTTCAGGGCATTTTACAAAGTTTTAAGCACCCAAGTAAATATTACTTTGGACTGAAATATTTCTTCCAGGTATTTTTTTTTTTCTTTAGTAACTCTTTAAGCAGTGAAGCAGAGCTTGTTCCTCATTCGCTTCTCTCCAAGTGGAGCTCTAATGACTTGGACAAAGCACAGAGCCTGGTTTTTACCTGGCAGGTCTCAGGTGTTGCCAGTTGGCTGAGGAAGCAGGGTAGGAATCAGCTGGGCTTCTATAGTTTCAAGCGCACTGCAGCTGTTCCTGGTGTAATTAGTCATCCTTTGTACTGGCACAAGAAAATAGATGTTTTCCCTCCTCCCATCCACCCTAAATGTTTGCTCAGTCTGGCCACTGGCCTTTAAATCCAAGTGTGCACGTGGCCATAATAAAGCTGCATAACTCTGATGTTACACTTCCCAGTTCTGCAAGTGCCCAGCCCAGGAAAGGGTTTGATTCTGCCATCTTTTTCCACTGCTTAATTTACTGCTGTGCCTCAACAAAAGTGGAGAGACAAGCTCGTTTCCCACAGCACGGAGGGATGCATCCGTAGATCCTAGCAGCAAATTGCATTAAGCAGAGCAGGCACGGGTTAACCTGCAGAACCATCCTCCAACTGCAGGACTCTGCAGTGTGGGAATCCCTGTAGGAAACCAGTTTCCTTGGATTGCTGTCTGACCACGCTATCTCAGCTAGACACAGCGCTAAATGGAAGAGCAGTTCCACAGCCTTTCTAGATACAAATTCCCAGTGGCTCCACAAGCAAAGCCTGATGGATAGTGGCCATCTTTTTTTTTTTACTATCATTGGCTGTTTGTTCTGCCAACGCGTCTGTCGTGCACAAGCAGCAGCAGCGGAGGGAGCAGCCAGGCAGGTCCTGCCCAGGGAGCGGGGTTGCTTCCAGGAAGGCTTAACTGTCAGGAGTTACCCCATCTGCCCTTCCCTCCTGCCTTCCTTCTCACCTGCTTCCTTTTGTGGGGTTCACACCCCTTTCCTTCCCTTCCCTTTTCGTTTCAAAGAGTGTTATTTTGTATTTCCCAAGCTCATCACAGGTCTCTACACAATGATGCTGCACCTTTACTCCCCCAATGGCTGAGGCCATCAGGTACTGCTGGAGGAGCCTCTCAAGCAGCCGCTCACCATCACCTGCATCACCATCACATCAGCACACTTAAAAAGCCCTCTCAGCCCCAAAGGGGGACTCCCAGGAGGTCCCCACCATCACTGCCTAAGGGGGAGCCCATGCTTGGGACATGCCTGAGGACATGCCCACCTCACTGGACTCCACTAATAACATTACTGGGGGGAAATTAAAGGTATTTTAGTCCTCTGGCGTCATATAATGAATTTCTCCACAAGAAAGCTCAGTTTAATCCTTATGGAAAGAAACCTCTGAACAGTATCAGCCTCTCCTGGACCATGTGCTTTCCCCAGAGCTCACAACCCCCCCTCACTCCATCACCCACCTCGATCCCTGTCCCGGGCTCTGCTGCCGACTGCGCTGGGAGGGGGAGCGCTGGGGCCAGAAGGCATGGGGAACGGTACCAGAAATGGTTGGAGAGACAGTCCTTCCTCTAGCCAGGTCCAGGGAAAAGATCTCTCCAGCACCCGGGAGAGAAATCCTAGAAAGCACCAAAACCCAGTTGTTTTAAAAATAAATAGATGTATATAAAAGCAAGAAAAGAAAACAGTGTATTCCTAATGCTCCATTATTAACGGTGCTCAGGAAGGGATTTTCTGCTTTGCTGGAGCATGTAACAGGCTTAAATTAGAATCCCTATCAGAATATAACTTTGTAATTATGCAGATAACATTTTGTTCTTGTAATGACAACATAAATGCTCACAAACTGCATTGGTTACACACTTCTATAAACAACAGAGACATCTCTCAGCTTCCGCTTCAATAAAGACCACAAGCGTGTCACCTTGACAAACTACTAACTGATTAAGACTCCAGGCATTTAATAGTGTTGTCCTGTTGTTTTTAGTGAGGCTTTCAGCTACTGGTTCCTGGCACAATTCCTGAAGCAGTTGTGCCAGGGATGAATGCCGATTTCCTAGCCCCATGCTATTAGTTAACCATTTCCAGCCCGCATCGTTAGCAAATTTGAGCACTAGCTCCGGTGCATCCTTTTGATGCTCAGTGAACCTGCAGGAAGAGAGCTATCCCAGGGAATGTTTTCAAATACTTCAGTTGTGCTCTTCATCTCCCAAAACAATACCACTCCAAAAAAAGAAAAAAAATGCAGGTGAAATATCCTGCTTTTTTTCTTCCCTTTCTCAGTGACTGATCATTTTGCAATCTCAGTGACCAACATGGACTATACACACAGCACTTACACGCCTGCAAATGTAAGTGACAGGACGTAGCGCAAAATTTCCAAACGTGCAGAAGTGAAATGTAACAGCTCTGTGCAGTAAATGATTCCTTCTGGTAAACTGCAACCTGCTTCTGAGCTGTTACAGCAAATGTGGGCTTTACTACCCTGGCAGGGGGATCGATCCCTTCCCCAGTAAGTCTTGTAAACAGATACATTTCTTGGTGGAGAGCTGATTTTTGATCGACTCCGTGTGAGTTAAAATTTGTGCTGAAATGTCCTCTTATGAACACTTCTGTCATGTCTTCCTGAATCCCAACTGGAAAACATCTTGGCATTATACTGGTGTCATCAGTTTAGAAGAACATATAAAGTTAAGTTTATTGAGCTGCAATTTCGCAGTGCATTTGCAAAATTCAGAAAATATGTTAATGTGTTATTTCTCCTAAAAGCAGACACTGAAAACACACACTGATCTACTTGTGCATGTGTTTACAATTATTTCTGTAAATTACTGTGTCCAAATAGCTGTTAGAAAAATTTCCAAGCTAGTGTGTATATGTTTAGTTTTACTCAAATTCCCATAAATATATAAGAAATCTCTGCTGCCTAGAGACTTTTGAAAACGTAGTTTTAACTGGAATCAAATATCATGAGTGATACTTATTACTGCATCCTACTTGCCTATTCCATTATAACTTGGAGGCATCACAATATTTTGTGTCATTACATAGTGCTGGAGGCACGAAAACTCTCCAGGCTGATTAGCATCTTAAAATTTCTCACACTAAAGCACCTAATCCATCGGAAAGGACTGTTAGGTCTCAGCTGATCATTCATTTGTCTCATTGAAACCCTATGACTCCATTTTAAGAGCTTTTTTATAGACTCGTATAAAGGAGAAAGTGAACTTTTTAACATGTTTGCACTCCACTAAGTCAATACACATAAAAAGAAGTACAACTGGGGTTCCTACATGAATATATGGCCCAGAAGTGCTAAGCTGGTAAAGAGATACAGCTACCAGTTAGAAAAGAGATTAACTTTTTGATTTCTTTTTCTTCACTTTGCTAACCTCTTCCTAGAAGCAAGGGGCATCCAGGAATGTGACAGTAGGATGAGCCAGATCCCAGACTCTCCAGACAGATGTTTTACCCACTAAATTCAGATGTGCATTTTTTTCCCCCAAATTATTCTCTTGGAATATTCCATCTTACTCTGGTTATCGTTTTGCTGTTGTTTATTCGTCCTTTGAACGCCAGTCCAAACCCCACAGCATTTAGCAGGATTCCCACAGCACTGTCACTACTGTCTCTATAGGACCTCGTTGTTCAAGGAAGTATGTGGCTTAAAAATAAGAAGTCACCTCTGCCCCAACAAGTTTATACTGGAGTATTTTGCCAGTTGCCAGGCAGGTTGGTCACAGAGCAGGGGTAAGGATTAAGGGTATATTTTGCCTACGTGAAGGCCTGGTGCACTCGGCCATCCTGCTGCCTACATATGTAATGACATATAAAGCACAGTGGAGTGTTTGACCATCCCACTTGCTGTGAGCATTACAGAGCATCTTCTCCCCACCATCTCTGGTACTTACCCAGATCCTTCCCACATCAATACAAAGGAGCTGAGTCATGTGAGAGTGAATAAAATCAAGTTGTCTCCATTGGCGTTGTCGAAGGCACTTGGCCCCCTCTCTGATGCCTGTGAGATGGTAAGAGAGACTTAAGAGGGAGGAAGACAAAGAATCTCAGCTGCTGCAAGATGCAGCAAATGAAAGGAACATGTTTTTAAATAGAAACCATCAGTACCAATACAGCTGTCAACTGCGCTTTGCCCAAAAAGTGAATTTTTATTAAGCTCTGTAAAATCTTCTAAATCTGGAACTTTAAAAGCATTTTTCTGTTTAAAATGAAAGTTTAAAATGGCAGAGCTTTATTGAAAGCTAATGTTAAAGCAAGAGTTTCGCCAAGAGACTCAGAGATGAATGCTGTTATTAATTATCATTTAAACATCTACATCTTCAACAGTCTTTCAAAAACTGTCTGAAGTAGTACAATCAGGATGTCCCAGCCAGATGGCTAATGAAATAGCATCCCCCGGCCTTTCCCACAGACGATTACCTCCTTCACAGTCTGTAACTTTTAAAACACCCACATCACTGACAAAGTTTAGGAAAAAAGGTTTAATCCAAAGTTAATGACCTTGGTGTAGTACCATTGATTGCTCAGTTTGCAGGAACCTGAGTGGCACTTGGGAAGTAATGAAAGAAATCAGGAAAAGCTCAAAGGACAGCCTGAGGCCGTTATCTCAGGTCACATAAATCAATGCAGTTCTTCACTCTCTTTAGGTCTGAAGAACATTTTGCTTCCTAAAAATCCAGAGTCGAGCTATGCAGCCAAGAAGTGGGGACTGAGGGGAGGCAACAGTGCAGTCAAGCGATGGATTTGTCAAGAAGTATAAATCGAGCAGAAAAGGCAAAGAGGAAATCTCAGGACTTTAGTCATCCTTCACAACAGTTAATCCCATATCACTACGAGTAGTTCCTGGTGGTTCTTATCACCCACTGAAACCACAGGGCCAGGCTCTGTGGGGTGTCCAGCAGGCAGGAGAGAAGGGATCGCAGAGGACCTCGCACAAGGAAGAAACCTCCTGCATTTCTAGGTTCCTTGGCAAAACAGTGACCTCATCCACAAGCCAGTGGGAACCAGCCAAAACCTTCAGATACTCCTTGGTAAGGACCCTTCTGGTGCTGCCTTCATAGGCTCAGTCACTTCTTCACCCTCAGCTATGTTTTAAGAAAATTCAAGTAATAAAATCCAGGCCTTGAGTTGGTACATCCTACAAGTTCAAAGCATACGGACTCATCTTCTCTTTCTAGAAGATTTGAGGCATCATGTTGCATTTTGTGTATGGTTTCTTCCAACTCTTGCTCACATCTCATCATCCTCCCTTGGCTGTTGATAGCTCTGTGGCAACGAGCCTGAACTAAAGCAGGGGTCCTTGGACTGTCCATGGCACACTCCTCCAAGCTTTCCTGCCACCTTCCCTTCCCCAGCCTTTCTATACAGTTGTTCCTTTCAATCTAGGTACATTTGGGATCAGATGTGATCCCAACATTAGATCAAGAGCATAATTTGGCCTTGAAAAGGAGCTGGCTTTTGCCAGGACTGGTTGGAACACTTCAAGAGAAGGTAATTTTGAACTGCAGAAGAACTGGGAAGGGAAGCAGCGAAATAGGAACAAATAGTGGGAGGAACACACCGAGAAATCAAAGAACGAATGAGCGACAAGGAGGAAGAAAAAAAACCAGAGGGAAGTATGAAAAAATAAAGGAAAAAAATAAGAGGGAGGTGTACAGAGATTCAAAAAGTCCAGTTATATTCAGAAAAAAAAAGGAAAACCTTCATGTCAGCTAACACAATAAAAGGAAAAGTTGTGAATTGTCTTGGATGTTGTTTCAACTAAAACCTTCCCAAGTCGTTAATCTGTTTTCTTGAAAAGTATACATATTAGTCCAAGCCCTCTGAAGGGCAGTGAAAGCCACAGAATCCCCAGCCATCACCAAGCATCATCTTTTCCTAAAAATACTGTTCTATGCTGTTATTTATTTGACCAAAATGTTGAGAACATTTAAACCAGACAGAACCACATACTAGAGAAAATGCTTATTAAAACCCGCCTCAAATTATATGTATAGTTTGATACTGTGTTTTTAAAGTTGTATAACAATAATTCAGCTCTTTCAATAGAGTCAGGTAGTGCTGCCTGACAAAACACCCTGGGCAAAGGCAATGTTTCCATAGGGGAGATTTTCTGATCTTGTTCTTCTCGGATTCTAACAGCATGCTATGTGCTTTCTTTGGATCGCCCTACACCTCACTCATGCAAGAATACAGCACAAATCACCACATCCCATCCACACACCTCTAAGAAAATAAGGAAGTTTATTCCAAGGAAGGATGGGGTTTACTCTCCAAGCAATAGTTTATGCCTACCCATTGACTGTGTGAAGATGGCTATCCCCGTGGACTTATTTGAAAGGCTTTGCTTTCAAAATATGAGTGCAAAAAACACCAGCCATGGTGATCTTCCTGGAAATGAGGGCAGAAATTTATGCTGTCCTCTCCTTTCCGAAACTGCAGTGAGAAACACCCTAGAAACTCCTGTTTCATTACCATGAAATGAGAGTTCAAGGGAGGAGGTGTATGAAGGCAAGTAGACCTGCAGCTGCTGGATCGAGATAAACATGTACACAGCAAGAGAAAAAGTGTTCATTGGTAAGCCTAAAATTAGAGGGAACCCAATCACATTGCTCTGATCCACAGGTTTTATGCAAGTAACTTATTACCATATCCATAACTGTATTAAGACTATAACTGCTGATTAAAATAGCCCAGAAAATTAGGCACTTACATGGTTTGATAAACTTGGACCTTAACTTATTGGTGGCAACATTTCCATTTTGTAAAACAGGGATATAAACACAACTCTTGCCTCACAGGGAAAAACAAACAAACAAACAAACAACACGTGACTTATTCCCCTCTGCCTGGAGGGAAGACTTGGGAGCACCAAACACATCGTTGAGCTATGCCAACCAACAGACAAGATTTCCGATCATGGACAAATTTGCTGTGGAAGATTGGAGGTGGACAGTACCCCGCCTTAGAAACTGAGTGACAGTCACAGTGAGAGCAACAGTAATGCAGACTCGCAGTGCCTACTATATCACGTTCAAACATATTGAAATCAGCTGTCAGATATAAAAAGGGGTTGAGAGCACTGGCATGCAGAGTATGTTCTCCAAGTCTCTACCAAGCTAAAGTTTTGCAGGGAAATCTTGATTTATGTATCCATATAGGGCTGAATTGGCCTCATCACCCAGGGACTGAGGGAAATTCAAAATAATTGCCAGACTCTTATATGACTGGGGATTTTCAATTTTTTATTTTTTATACCCCCCTTCCCTAAAAAAGGGTTTGGAAGCTTCTGCTTCCACAGGATCTGCAGACCCTTGCAACAGCAGGCTAATTAATTAGCTTTTGATTCCCAAAATCTTAAAAGTATGTCAAGAATAAAAGGACATTGAGGTCTTTGGGTGAATGAATATAGGATAGCAAGCCATATGTAAGCAAAGTGTTTAAGTGTTTCTACTGTTACCCTGACTCCTAACATGCTTTGGAAGATCAGTTATGATGGGCAATTTGACAACAATCTGAAATATGCCATATCCAAAATAAAATCTGTGGCACAACGAACGGTCTAAGCAGCAAACACAATGTTTGCCCATGTGTTATGAGTTTGAACATGTGGAGTAGCATGAAATGAGAATTTGAAATGCTTTGGAGTTTAACTTTATTACCTCACTCAGTGCCTTGTTAACTAGGCCTAATTTTAATCAGCCAACTGTCTTAATTTAGTTGCAGCAGAATTGTCTTCTAGGGGATGGTGGGAACTACATGCCACTGCCACATTACGTTTATTGAAGGAGCAGCATTCCTGGGGTGCTTGTCATTCTAAATGGCTTTCTTTCAGAAACAACGGGCTGTATAATTGATGACAGTCTTGAGATCCACTTCTCCATATTTCTCACAAGAGGATTCTCAGAGATCCAAGTTTCTAAGCTGTTCATTTCAGTAAGATCACCATGACTCCACTCCTATCTTGCAGAAAGATCAAGAGAAAGCCATGCTCACAACAGCTCTTGGGCCAAAATACTTGGACCTTTCCACATTGGGACAGTTCATCAAAAGATCTCTAACTTCCCTTAACTCTAAATGGCAAAGTTTTCAATCAGTTTTTTGCTCTCCCCCCTCCTTTATTAAGACAACCTGTTTCTTTTTAATTAAAAAAGCCAGTGCCCTCCTGAGAGATAAACAAAAGGGAGGAGGAACCACAGCCAAGTGAACAGGATCCACTCTCTGATATGCAGTTTGTGCATGGTTAATGGATGGTGGGCATTAATATTTCTTACCCTTTTGTCTGTGTTCACTGTAATAGAAACCCCTGTCTAGACTGAGTGGCTACTACAAGTAATCCCAGTAATATCCAGTAAAATCACTCTGAAATGCGATAGCTATAGTTATCAAGGAGCACCAGGATTAACTTGATTGATTGAACAATGGACTTCTGGTTTTTAACATGATCTATATGTGTCCCAAAAAATCAAAAAATATACATAAGGTTGTAAACCCTTCAATGCAGGGCAACTTATCATCGTCTGTAAATGTACTGACACACCCTAAAAGGAGAGAGATTAGTGCTGCTCCAAAATGAAAGGATAAATGGCAATGGCCATAACGAAATACTTTCACTTAAGCAGCTTCTGCAAGGACAGGACACACTGACCTCTCTACTGGCAGCCAGGCAACAAACAATACATATTTGGGTCAATCTTTCCTTAAAGGTCCTCTCCTGAAAATACATCACAAATGAAGATTTTTGCAGTAAGTCCAACCAAGAGAGCCATCTTCTCTTCCTAGAGTGGCCTCTGCCGTATCTCAATAAAATCTGCTTTCATTGAACAAGAAGAGTTAGGTTCTACCAAGAGGTATGAGATGACATCGAATGCATTTGCTGAATTTAAATGAGTAGTAAAACTTCTAGGCCCAGGTGTAGAGCATCAGCCACTTCTGCTATGAAGACATGGTGGTTTTCTTACTGACCTTGGTCTGCAGGTGTGCACCCGATACCTTTGCTTTGAGCTGAGGTAGTCTGTGGTGTATATGGCTGATCTTTCTGAAGACTCATTCACATCAGTGAATAATTAATTAGTCAGAGGTACAAGACCTGAAACCAGGACTCCTTCATTCTTTTCCAGCTCTGTTCATAGTACTCTTTATGAATTTGGTCAAAACTTTGAGTTCTTTGTATGGGCTTGTATGAGTCTAGAAAGAAGAAAAATGCTTCTACCTGGCACAAAGGAGCTAACATTTAATAACTACATGCATAGTTAGGAAGAAGATAAACCACTTCTCAAACTAGGAAAGTATCAATCTTTAGAAATGTTACTTGATAAATCAATGTCATCTAAGGAACCACCACCTAAAGAGATGAATTTTATCTCTACAGTTCATAACCAATTCCCACCAAATTGAAAGGGAACTATCTTGACTCTACAGCAGCACCCAGCTGTAAGAAAGCTGACAAAAAATAAATATATGGTTACCGAGAGTTTTAGTACAGTGCCATTCTTTTTAGGAACAGCTTTTGGAATTACCTGGCAGGGAGACGGGCTTTTTTTGTTCATCTATGGTGTACTAACAGACAACACAATTGCAAAGGAATGGAAGACTACCAACCTTAGCAAATTCTTCTGATGTTCAGGTTATTTCTGCCCTAATTGTGCAATAACACAAAACATTCAGTCACTGAACTTTCAAGCTCTGTCTCATGCATCAACAAAGAGGCAAGTTTCCTTCCTCAGCATCTCTGCCTTCCCTTTTATAGTACACCTGTGAATCACATTTCCTTTGGTTCCTGCATTAAAATGGCAGAACAGGTGGTTCAGGTTTGTTTGAAAAAACAATTAAAAGAGCTCTCACTATATTGCCAATTGTTAAGTAGCTCACACTTACTCACCTGGGACTAGTCTGCTGCCACAAGGCTGCTTGTTCCCTTTGTTTCTGTAAGTAATCCAATTTGAGCAGGGCAGAGCAGGAAAGGGAACTCCACAGAAAGTCCCTCACATTTTTATTTTTTTTTTCCTAGTGGAAACGTTTTTATTTCTGGAACCTGGGGCTTCCCACTGCCCAGCGTTCCTCAAATGCTGACCAAATCCAACATTTAAAATGAGCAAGCGGTGAATGATTTAAATCACTTCCACTCCACCAGCCTCTATGGAGCTGTGACAATTTCTTAGGTGAAGACATGGTCCGTGTCTAGCAAAACATGGTTAAAGAGCTCGCTGTGCTGACCTGACATTGAACCTTTTGCTGAGCCATTCTCAGTGCAGGAAAATATTTATTTTATTACAGCCCTGCAGAATTCATCCCAGTCCAGGCACTCAGATTAAGACCAAATGTGTTGAGCTTGCGTTAGGTGAAGTTATGAGAGATCTGTATTTGGGATTTTATCTAACTTCTTTTGTAGATGCTAGTGATGCTGAAATGGCACAAAATAAAAGAATTGCAACAGTAATAGTGCTCACGGCATCTTGCAGGTTCTGTTGGGGACTTCGTAAAGGGGATAGCCCTATCCTGTGTCGAATATTGTTTTCAAAGGATTACAGAACACAAGTCTCCCTGAATCCTAAGAAATTCCTTTTACAAGGAAATTCATGAGGCTCCCCTGGCTGGCTGAGCAATGTCAAGCCTTCGGGTCTTGGCTTACGTCAGTTCCCTGTACATCGCAGGGCCTGCAGACATCTCCAGCCTGGGCTCAGTAACAGCACGAACCATCCCAACAGCAAGAGGGAGGTGGAGGAGGGAACCTCTCCCCAGCCAAACCTGGAAAGATGTCGAACTGTGGAGAGTTCGCAGTGGACATGTGTCTCTAGGCATAACCCAGGCCTGACCTTGGGAATCCTGAAATATGATAGAAGGGACCATCTGACCTGTACTGAGACCTAAGTCTGAGATGTACATTAAGACACCAATGAAATACACTCATACGTTTCTGATTTTCACTGCGTTAATAGCTATTTCAATAGCAGTGAAAGAACTGAAATCTCCTGGGGTTAGACATTGATGAAACCATTAAAGAGTTTTCTCACCAAAATTTCTAAGTAATCCATGTTCTCATGGTAACAGCAAAATCCCTGTTAAAATATAGTTGCAAATATCCTGTTTCTTTTTATTGCTGAGCTGATATATCAGACCTGGGATATGAGATATATGATATTTCCATTACAACCATAATGTCTCCTTGGGACCTCTGTGGTGTCACTGTGTATTACCAGACTTCAAGAGTGATCCTGAATACAAGGATTTTATTTACTAAAATATCATGTATACCAGTTCCTGATCCATCTATTGTAATACAAAGAAAGCAAAAACTAATGAAAAATAAAAGCTAATTCCAGTATTTTAAAGCCCAAATGTAAATTTCAAACTTAGGAAGTGTGGTAGGGAAATACAAAGGAAAAAAGTGTGAAATCAGAAGTCCTTTTATCTGAGCATGATCACGAGAGAAATGCCAAATGAATAGCGTGAGGTTTTATTACTGTCTCTGGACTTGTTTCTGCGACTGTGTGAAAGAAACCTATATAAAGGAGGCATTATTTGAAGACGCCCCCCCAGTTCTCACACAATTTTCCGAAAGCGTAACGATATATCGCTAATACAGAAACTGAGATCTGCCACAGTATTATCTATCCGATCTATTTGGAAGTAGCCTGAGACGCAAGGAAGGGTGGTGAGATGCAGATGTCATCAATTAGCCAAAGAAGTTAACAAAACAACTTCAAACCGCAACAGTTGTTCCAGCTGAGAAGTCTGAAGTTTGAAGTGGGTATTTAGCTGTTGCTCTGCGCTCACTTCTTTTGTACGCGCTGATAGGAAGCCGGTCAGACCGCAGCTGTGAAATCCCAGCTTTGGGAACCAGATCCTCCCCATCAAATCCAAGGGGCAGGAGGCAAGACTTGCACTGCAAAGGATGCCCAGTCCTGAGGCATAAATCACAACTAAAACGCCACAGGTCTTGTAAAATAGTTCTTGATAAACAAAGAGAGTGATAAAAAAAGAAGTATACCCACTTCTGTCAGTGGCAAAACCAGCAGTGGTACAAAGGTTATGTGAATTGCTACTAAAAATAATTCCTCCAAATCATGACAAATAAAGCAAATGTGTGGGAAAGGATGACCAAGTGTAGAAATAGAGAAGAATTTTGGTTGTTCTGTGCCCTGAAATGCCATTACCTGAGTGAGGTGCAATTGCACAAGAGTACGTGGGTTGTTGCAAACACTTCTTCATTTTTAGACTATGCTGAAACCATCCGTTGATCACTAGCTAGAACAGCTGAACTNTAACATTTAATAACTACATGCATAGTTAGGAAGAAGATAAACCACTTCTCAAACTAGGAAAGTATCAATCTTTAGAAATGTTACTTGATAAATCAATGTCATCTAAGGAACCACCACCTAAAGAGATGAATTTTATCTCTACAGTTCATAACCAATTCCCACCAAATTGAAAGGGAACTATCTTGACTCTACAGCAGCACCCAGCTGTAAGAAAGCTGACAAAAAATAAATATATGGTTACCGAGAGTTTTAGTACAGTGCCATTCTTTTTAGGAACAGCTTTTGGAATTACCTGGCAGGGAGACGGGCTTTTTTTGTTCATCTATGGTGTACTAACAGACAACACAATTGCAAAGGAATGGAAGACTACCAACCTTAGCAAATTCTTCTGATGTTCAGGTTATTTCTGCCCTAATTGTGCAATAACACAAAACATTCAGTCACTGAACTTTCAAGCTCTGTCTCATGCATCAACAAAGAGGCAAGTTTCCTTCCTCAGCATCTCTGCCTTCCCTTTTATAGTACACCTGTGAATCACATTTCCTTTGGTTCCTGCATTAAAATGGCAGAACAGGTGGTTCAGGTTTGTTTGAAAAAACAATTAAAAGAGCTCTCACTATATTGCCAATTGTTAAGTAGCTCACACTTACTCACCTGGGACTATTCTGCTGCCACAAGGCTGCTTGTTCCCTTTGTTTCTGTAAGTAATCCAATTTGAGCAGGGCAGAGCAGGAAAGGGAACTCCACAGAAAGTCCCTCACATTATTTTTTTTTTCATTCTTCTAGTGGAAACGTTTTTATTTCTGGAACCTGGGGCTTCCCACTGCCCAGCGTTCCTCAAATGCTGACCAAATCCAACATTTAAAATGAGCAAGCGGTGAATGATTTAAATCACTTCCACTCCACCAGCCTCTATGGAGCTGTGACAATTTCTTAGGTGAAGACATGGTCCGTGTCTAGCAAAACATGGTTAAAGAGCTCGCTGTGCTGACCTGACATTGAACCTTTTGCTGAGCCATTCTCAGTGCAGGAAAATATTTATTTTATTACAGCCCTGCAGAATTCATCCCAGTCCAGGCACTCAGATTAAGACCAAATGTGTTGAGCTTGCGTTAGGTGAAGTTATGAGAGATCTGTATTTGGGATTTTATCTAACTTCTTTTGTAGATGCTAGTGATGCTGAAATGGCACAAAATAAAAGAATTGCAACAGTAATAGTGCTCACGGCATCTTGCAGGTTCTGTTGGGGACTTCGTAAAGGGGATAGCCCTATCCTGTGTTGAATATTGTTTTCAAAGGATTACAGAACACAAGTCTCCCTGAATCCTAAGAAATTCCTTTTACAAGGAAATTCATGAGGCTCCCCTGGCTGGCTGAGCAATGTCAAGCCTTCGGGTCTTGGCTTACGTCAGTTCCCTGTACATCGCAGGGCCTGCAGACATCTCTAGCCTGGGCTCAGTAACAGCACGAACCATCCCAACAGCAAGAGGGAGGTGGAGGAGGGAACCTCTTCCCAGCCAAACCTGGAAAGATGTCGAACTGTGGAGAGTTCGCAGTGGACATGTGTCTCTAGGCATAACCCAGGCCTGACCTTGGGAATCCTGAAATATGATAGAAGGGACCATCTGACCTGTACTGAGACCTAAGTCTGAGATGTACATTAAGACACCAATGAAATACACTCATACGTTTCTGATTTTCACTGCGTTAATAGCTATTTCAATAGCAGTGAAAGAACTGAAATCTCCTGGGGTTAGACATTGATGAAACCATTAAAGAGTTTTCTCACCAAAATTTCTAAGTAATCCATGTTCTCATGGTAACAGCAAAATCCCTGTTAAAATATAGTTGCAAATATCCTGTTTCTTTTTATTGCTGAGCTGATATATCAGACCTGGGATATGAGATATATGATATTTCCATTACAACCATAATGTCTCCTTGGGACCTCTGTGGTGTCACTGTGTATTACCAGACTTCAAGAGTGATCCTGAATACAAGGATTTTATTTACTAAAATATCATGTATACCAGTTCCTGATCCATCTATTGTAATACAAAGAAAGCAAAAACTAATGAAAAATAAAAGCTAATTCCAGTATTTTAAAGCCCAAATGTAAATTTCAAACTTAGGAAGTGTGGTAGGGAAATACAAAGGAAAAAAGTGTGAAATCAGAAGTCCTTTTATCTGAGCATGATCACGAGAGAAATGCCAAATGAATAGCGTGAGGTTTTATTACTGTCTCTGGACTTGTTTCTGCGACTGTGTGAAAGAAACCTATATAAAGGAGGCATTATTTGAAGACGCCCCCCCAGTTCTCACACAATTTTCCGAAAGCGTAACGATATATCGCTAATACAGAAACTGAGATCTGCCACAGTATTATCTATCCGATCTATTTGGAAGTAGCCTGAGACGCGAGGAAGGGTGGTGAGATGCAGATGTCATCAATTAGCCAAAGAAGTTAACAAAACAACTTCAAACCGCAACAGTTGTTCCAGCTGAGAAGTCTGAAGTTTGAAGTGGGTATTTAGCTGTTGCTCTGCGCTCACTTCTTTTGTACGCGCTGATAGGAAGCCGGTCAGACCGCAGCTGTGAAATCCCAGCTTTGGGAACCAGATCCTCCCCATCAAATCCAAGGGGCAGGAGGCAAGACTTGCACTGCAAAGGATGCCCAGTCCTGAGGCATAAATCACAACTAAAACGCCACAGGTCTTGTAAAATAGTTCTTGATAAACAAAGAGAGTGATAAAAAAAGAAGTATACCCACTTCTGTCAGTGGCAAAACCAGCAGTGGTACAAAGGTTATGTGAATTGCTACTAAAAATAATTCCTCCAAATCATGACAAATAAAGCAAATGTGTGGGAAAGGATGACCAAGTGTAGAAATAGAGAAGAATTTTGGTTGTTCTGTGCCCTGAAATGCCATTACCTGAGTGAGGTGCAATTGCACAAGAGTACGTGGGTTGTTGCAAACACTTCTTCATTTTTAGACTATGCTGAAACCATCCGTTGATCACTAGCTAGAACAGCTGAACTACAGCAGAAGGAAAATCATGGAATCACGGAATCATGGAATTTTCAGAGTTGGAAGGGACCTCCAGAGATCATCTAGTCCAACTCCCCTGCCAAAGCAGGACTGCCCAGAGCACAGCACTCAGGACTGCATCCAGGCGGGTCTTGAAAACCTCCAGAGAAGGGGACTCCCCCACCCCCCTGGGCAGCCTGTGCCACTGCTCTGCCACCCCAACCGGAAAGAAGTTTTTCCCTGTATTTGAACGGAACTTCCTATGTTCCAACTTGTGCCCATTGCCCCTCGTCCTGTCACTGGGAACCACCAAAAAGAGTCTGGCTCCATCCTCCTTCAGCCCACCCTTTAGATACTTGTACACAGTAATAAGGTCTCCCCTCAGCCTTCTCTTCTCCAGGCTAAAGAGTCCCAGCGCTCTCAGCCTCTCCTCATACGGGAGATGCTCCAATCCCTCAGTCATCTCAGTTGCCCTACGCTGGACTCTCTCCAGCAGTTCCCTGTCCCTCTTGAACTGGGGAGCCCCGAACTGGACACAGTATTCCAGTTGTGGCCTCACCAGTGCAGAGTAGAGGGGGACAATGACCTCCCTCGACCTACTGGCCTCACTCTTCCCTATGCAGCCCAGGATTCCATTGGCCTTTTTGGCAACAAGGGCACATTGCAGGGATTTGTATTTGCAACTGAAAAAAAAAAAATAAAAAAGCAGATGTCCAGAGCTCAGGAGAGACTAAAGACTGCTGGACTCTCAACCTCTGTCTCTCTGTGGCTTATTTAGGGCAGCCTCTCACCACCCTGGCAGGCCCATCGCGTCCAACCAAACCTGGTACTGAGCGCCAGCCTACAGATGCAGCCAGGGGGACTGACGTGACTGCTTTCAGCCACTGCAGGCACTGCAGGTGCAAGAGCAGCCTGAGGATACTGCAGCATATAAGGGCAGCGTCTAAAGCCTGTGGGTACAAGCAGAGTCTGTGGGGCTTTCTGTGGAGCCTACAGGAGCGGAGCAGAAGCTGCTTATCACCTCTGTGAGTAAAACTCATCCAGACTGCACGTTCTGACCTGCTTCTGCAAGAGTCAAAGCAAAGTCTAGCAAACAAGTAAATTCGAGGTAAATACAGCTTGCCTGCAAAGGCGTGATGTCTTGATTGTGAACAAGGTTCTTGGATATGTCCATGGCCCAAAATCTTGGGTGGGAGACAGAAATGTACTGCAGCATTCAGCCAACAAGGCTCTTTGGTGACAAGCCCACAATACAGAGCAAACCAGGGAGAGATCCTGGGTTACGTGGTTGGAAGCATTAGGAGACCAGAACAACCAAGGATAGCTGGGTACTCGTACTTATCACAGTTAATTAAAAAATCAGCGTGATTCAGAAGACTGCAGCCAGAGGCTTATAAGGCAAAACATGGTGTGGAGGATGTGTGTTGGCATGGTTTAAAAGAAATAAAGGCAAGAAATACTACATTCCCTGATGCTTAAGTGACAAGAGAGAAACAGTGAAAAGTTGCTGTACCTGCAGTTTGTCAATGAGCTCTACAATATGCCGAGAGCAAATGGGAGTTTATTTCATTGCCTTGGAGCAAAGAGCCATCCCTTTTCTACCAGGAGTCCTGCATGACATGGCCATCAGCCCAGAGCTGCTGTGATCCGTGGTGTGTTATTTGGATTGCATCTGCTGTAGTCTTGTCTAAGGTAAAACACTAACTTCATTGAGTTCATTGGCAAGTGGTTGCACCAGCATACAAGCAATTTGAACGAGGTCTGAGTCATGCAGCCGTGGCACCTGGTGCACCAGTCCTTGCATAAAATAGGGCTGAGAGAGGCCTCCTGGGTCTCTGAGCCTTGTCTCCTGCTATCACAGGCACCATGTCCTGTAATCCCCTTCATAAACACAGCAGCAGCTGTGGGAGAAAAGCCTGGAAGGGCTAAGGATGCTGAATGGGAGGTGTTAGAGGGTCCTGAGTCGGGGGGATTTGGAGTATGCAAAGAATGCAGCTTTGTGCTGTTTAGAAGAGCAACATAATATTTTATTAATGAAGCTGGAAAGTCACATATCCAGGGAAACACCCAAAACCTTAATTATGCCAGAGAGGCATCAGGGTAATGCAGTACTTGCTTTCTACTTCTGGCCTTGAGTTCAGAGAATTATTTTCTTCTGTTTCAACATTTGGTTGAGCACAACATGCCAGCAGGAGAGAAAAAAAAATCACACTGGTTTCCACTCCTGCAAGTACTGTGTCTGTTTTAAATCATGAGAGAAGGAGACTTCTAATGAGGCTGATTCATATAATGATGTATTTTACAAGCTATTCTCAGCAGATTCATTGCAATATGTCATTCTTTATGTACCACGAGAGATATATGAGCACACGAGCTTACGAAGGGTGGGGAAGTCTCTGAATAATTGACCAGTTTTGCACCTCATGTGCTGGAGAAGGAGAGAAAGAATTGGAAGTTCACACAGACTATTGCTTCCAAACCCTCCAGACCTCAGGTCAGCTGTGAACTCCACTCCAATAAATATGAACATTACAAGACTCGTGTCTTAAAACTTATTTCCAAGGAAGTGTCTCATTTTATTGCAACACGAATAAGAGACTCTAAGGTAATATTTACTTTGTTTTACATTTCATAAAAAAAAGAAGACTGTAATTTCATGGAGGCTCTAACAGAAATTCCTCTTTCCATCCAAGCGGAAGAAATCATGTTCAGGACCTTTCCCTGAGGGCTCGAGGAAAGCACATTAACATGGCAACTCCCACTCCGCTTTATTTGTGAGTTACTCTTGCAGGAGGATGAGGCTGGAATTGAGAGAAGCTATAACTGGACTAACTGGCCAAACCCTGTGACATTAAAGGGTAGGCAAGGATGCCGAGAGGATAATCCCAAAGATGCAGCTCTCCAGCTGATGAAAATCAGAAGAGCCAGATAATCACTGAGAGAGATTCCCACCTAGAAAGAAGGTAATTGCAGGGGCTTTAAGTAAAAGGGCGCAGTAGTTACTCCAGTTCTGCCTGTCACTCCTGCCACTGCTGACTTTCCCAGCACTGTCTTTTAAGATGCTGGAGGAGGGGCCGAGGCCCTTTTAATGAAGTGAAAGGATGAGCGGGAGGCCTGTCCAGAACAGCAGTGGAAAGAGAAAAGACATATGCAGAGAGCCCCGGGCATGGGGAAACCAGAGCTGCAGCCCGTTCCAGCCGCAGGAGCCGCTGAAGCACAGATGTCTTCAGGAAATCTCCACGCTGCGCCCCAAAGAGTTTTGGCCAGGTGGGAGAGTGAGTCACTTCCGAGGCCGCGCCAGCGCCCGGCTCTGCCGCACGCCGGCCAGCAAGGACAGCCCAGCACCGCCTGGCCCCCGGGACCGCTCGCCGAAGGACGGTGCCGGCGTCTGACTGGTGAGTCCCACCTGGCCCGGGCTTTTGAAGCCGCACATCCCAGTGGCACGGTCGCAGGTCTTTTCCACGCGTCTCTTGCAAGCTCCATGCCTGCTGCGTGGAAGGGGCCCTGCTTTAGCCTTTTTCTCACCGCCGATGTAGCAACCTGATTTCTGGCAAGGGGATCTGGCTGCCGTTCCCTTGCTGGGCTGCCAATATACCTCCTCTTTCTGGCCCGAGGGGCCACCAGAGAGCGATACGTGCTGTTGCCAACTCCGTCTGCCTGGGAACAAGGGACCCGGCTTGGAGCCCA
The DNA here is from genome assembly GCA_008711295.1 of Anarhynchus alexandrinus. NCBI lineage: Eukaryota > Metazoa > Chordata > Aves > Charadriiformes > Charadriidae > Anarhynchus > Anarhynchus alexandrinus. The sequence continues at coordinate 2,837,213 of VUYV01000010.1, read as the reverse complement.
AGCCCAGATCTTAGCGGTTCCCTGCTGCTAGCCCACAGACCAGCCCTTCTGGATTTCTTAAAGGCAGGCTGCCCTTACTTACTAATTTTCTTAATTTTTTGTGGCCTCGTCAGTGACTTAGTCATAACACCAGGGTCAGCCACCAGCTGCTGCCTATTCCCACGGTGTAACCTGCCCGCTTCACTGTCTTTCCTTAAATGTAATACGTGGTGCATTTGTGTCTGGTACTTTCTCTTGTTTCTGCAATTGAAATTTTATCCGTTCATGGAGTGCCCGAAATTCTGCAGAGACACTTGGCCTGAATACTCGTTTCATTGTTGAAAGCCAATACTGCTTTAACAGATGCAGTAAAATTGTGAGAATCTAAAGTTCACTTTTCTGCTTTAACTACCACAGATGAAAGAAGCCTACTCCACGCAGCCGAACGCCTCTCTTGCTTGCTGGCACATTAGCTTTAAAGGTGTTCTGGTAGTTTTCAGTCCTCTGTGTTGCCTAAGTACTTTTGTCCAGATCCTCAGCTGGAGTAGATGCTATGCTGCAGTCAGCAGAGCTATGCTGATTTATACCACCAGGCATACTTTTTTTTTTTAATATGTAGATATCCTTAGAAAGTAATCACCAGGCTCCCTCAAGCTGATTCCACACGACTTGCAACTGCAGTTTCAAAAGCAATGCTGCTCCTGAAGCTTCAGCACCCCTCGCCGTGTATCCCCACGCTGCGTAGGCATCTGTCCAGGGTACAAAGGAATCCAGACCGACACCGGTGGCAAACTCCCAGCCTCCACTCGAAGCATCATTCATCTTTTGACGAGCTTGACTGTATAATTATTGTATTGCCTTGCACAATTTCAAACAACGTTTCATAACGACACAGAAAGCTCCAGACCGAGCTGTCAAATTATTTTCATTGCAATAATTTTAAAAATACAAACCCTGTCATTTCTTCACCTCTGGGAAACAAAAACAGAACAAGCCAAAGCATTAGCAGTGCACACTCCATCTAAACCCAACGTCTTTAGATTCTCTTTCAATATCATTTCTGCCCTGTGAGTTAGACCAGTGCAGACCAGTTCCCTTCTGCGTTTGCAGCAGCTAAACACCCTGTGGAGATGTTAGGCTCTGTTTAGTGTACAGAGCTCACAGTCCTGAGTTACACGGCTATCTCCATTCAGCAACACAGTTCCTCTGTTCTCTGCCGACCTTGCAGGTTTGTCACCATTTGAAAACAATTATTTTCCTCTGACTTGGCATTTTTGGCTGCTTCCCAACTGCTTGCGGGCACTTTGGGATTTATAGTCAGAGCTCCTCAAAGGAATAGTTATCTTGAAAGTTGAAACTATTTCCAAAAGGCTAAAATGTATCTTTCAGCTGAGTGCGGTTTTCCCTGCTCAAATTGCTTCATATGGATCTAGCCAATTCTTTTTCCTGCAATGAAGTGGTTGCAGGAATACCTAAGGACTGGGGCGGAGGGAAGAGGCTGATTGTCTCTTACCACCAGGGACTTTAAAATAGCTATACAATTTACTTCCCTTTTGAGATGCTTTACATAGTGGATGAATGTGAATCAGATCTTCTAAGTGGAACAACTTATGAAAAAATAAGGTTCAATAAAGTAATTTGGCTGGTAAGCAAAGCTAATATAGATTTTTAATGTTCACAAGAGGAGGAGAGAAGAAGATCCAAGGGTTATAGCCAGACCCAGCTCCCACTGAAGTGTTTAGTTCTCAAAGGGGGAGTCCGTACATACCTACACACAAAGGTCCTGGCCCTGGCAGCCTGCATTCTACCGCGCAGCACGAGACTGCACTGCCGATGGGGGACACTGGGAATGGGGGCTTAGCATAAAATTACATCAGCTGTACCTCCCCTCCAGACTGCAAATTGGGATCTCAGCATCCTTGTACGTTGTGTGGTGATGACAATAACTGTGTGTAATCCCAACGGGCAGCTGGATCTCAACTTTCCTGGCTAGTGTTGAGCTGTAGCGAAGCCCAAGCAAGCCCCTAACTTGGAACAGGGGCAACTGTGTGTGTAGCGGGAGGGAGATTCCAGGCAGCATTGGCACTATTTCCCTAGCTGAAACTTTTCAGGTCTTGGTTTCAAAGGTGACTCTCTGACAGAGAAAAATAGAACTAAAACAGATTATGTGAAAGTGCTTTTTATCTTGCAGTTAGCTCTTAGTCATTGTAGTCCAGCCATCTTTGAATTACTCCTCACAAACACACTAGCTCCCCCGAAAAAAATAATAACAATAATTCATGCTTTTGGCTTAAAGAATTTATCTTCCTTCCTGGGGCAGGACCTCTAGCACCTCATGCTGTTGTCGCTTTTTATAACTATGGAAGGAAAGTTATTAAACTAGTTTAGGAATTTGTGCTTTGATTGCTAGCTATGTCATACAAGAGGACATGCCAAGTGGAACTTTCTACACTCTCCTTAGCAAACACCCTTCTAAAGATCACATAAAGATCTGGACCTCAGTCTGGCATGTTTCAGACTTGCTGATTTCTGTAGTTAAGAAAATAAAAAAGGAGCAATACCACTAGAAGCACTTTTGGAAATGTTTGATACCCCAGCCTTGTCATGCAGCTTGTGCATGATACAGTCAGCTGGGGTGGCCTTGGTCATAAGTCCAAGTGCAGTCCATTTCTGCAGTCTGTTATTGCTCACTCATTTAATGGGAGACAAATATTTTATTAATCATCCAAGTCTGGTTCCTGAAGCGTAGGTTTTCATCTGCTCATTAGTAAAACATGCAAAATGCTACAGTAAAAAGAAGTGAATCCAGGCGCCTTTAGAGTGCCAGCAGAATGTCAGTAATTTTTGATACTGAGTTCAGCACAAGCCGGATAAACTGAAAGGCCAGTGTGATTTGTGCTATTGTTCTGATGGTGAGGATCATGTGTGGTCTGGGATGGCAACACCACTTGAACAAAGAGAGTAACAAGAAACCAACACAAGCTCATGCATAGACAAAGAATTGGGTGTGTAGAGAATTTTTTCTAACATCAATAAAATAAATTAGTAGCCACACGATCTAAAAAAGATTTTCAAGACTCTGTCATTATGTGAGTCTATTCATTTTCAATTAAATGAGGTTTTTCTCTTTCTATGCACAATAATATAACATCCTTGTAGCTATTACAGCAAAAGTAATATATCAAGTAAAAAAAAAAATATATCAAGCTCACCTTCAAATAGGTATTTAACAGTCTATATTCCATTATAACAGGTGGACATGAGGAAGAAAGCCAACACTACTGGACAATAAGCTTCCTGCTGCTTGCCAGCTGTCTATGGACTATGATCTGGGAAAATACTCACTTAGAAAAATCGATCAGAGACAGGACATGGACATGATATAAAGTGACACCCCTGCCTTCTGCAGAGCCCTCAGACTTAAACAAGCAGATACATTAAAGGGAACTGAGCCTGCCTGTTTTACAAAAAAGTATCCTATACCAACGCTAGCTTTGGCCGTACTTCATCCTCAGGAACAATTCCTGGCATTCCTGTTGACTATTTCTCGGCACATCAATGCCTGAATGATCTCACTGGAAAGCCCTTCTCACAGGATGTGCCGTCCTGCCAGGACTCTGCTTCTACTTATGCCAGTGCTACCTGCGTGCACTGATCCGCCGGGAGCATCTGCAATTCTTTGGGATTCCTTTCCCGTCTGACAGACCATCATTAAAAACTGTTAGCAAATTCTGTTTATAAGTGGTTGAATCTGTTTCCTTAAAGAAAAGTGAAACCGCAAGCAGGATAAGAGGGTCAGGGGAAAATTCCTAACACCTGGAATCCAACACACTTTAGAATAAAATGCGATAAATTTGCTTAGTGAGTGACAGCAGCACTTGGTAGGAATGCAATTGTGAAGCACACCATTTATCAAAACTGTGCTTTGCCTCACAGCTTTATCAGACAGATTTCTTTGCAGAACTTGAGTACATCACTATCTGAAAATCTCACATAAAAATGCAAAGTTAGGTCTTACCTGCCTTCGCCCGCCATGCGTTTCCTTGACTTGCATGAGATTCCTGATGCTCTCACCCCTTGCAGACAAGAGCTCTGTTCAGCGCAAGTTTTAGGTGATATTCAGATTTCTTTCGACACTCAGAGCGCTTAATTCTTCAGGCTGTCTGGAATATATTGGCATTGGGTGAATAATCCCTCCCAAGTCATCACATCAGGCCCGTTTTAGTAAATCTTTCCACTTATTAAGAACAAATTTATACCGCCCAACTATGCTTATTTTTCTAAGGAGTCCTTTAAAAATAGTTCGTAAATTTATGAGCCAGCATACACTGCAAAAATACAATAAAAAAGAAAAAAAATGTCAGTGACACATTTTAGCCCAGTTTAAACCGTCAGCCGAATCCTCCCATCTTGTACAAAGCAAGCAAGAGTTTTGCATAAAAGCAGTCAGCAAAATGCTGCTGGGGTTAAAATGTTCTTTCTGAAGCACAGGGCAACATTTCACCTGCTTTATTAGCCCATGGCTGAGCTGGTATCCACATTCCTGAATGGACAGACAGGATTTAGAGAGGTATATGTGCAGACCCAGCGAGTCCGCACCTCCGGAGGAGGGGAGGGGGTCTCTCCCGGACCCAGCTGAACACACAAGCCTCTTGCATGAGCTCCCTGTGTCCGTCTTACTCACGGCCATGCCCGGGAGAAGCCAGCCTGACTCAGAGCAGCAGTTACAAAACGGAGTCCCCAAAACCCTGGTGAATCCCCGAAACCCCGGTGAATCCCCTGCTATAGGTTAGGCGAGTTCACATCTGCAGTGTTGCCAGATGCTGAAGGGGTATTTGGGAGAACGGGGACCAGTTGCTTGGAGCAAGCTGCAGGCTGTTCGTGGCAGCCCTGGGGAGCCGGGCTGGCGGCTGCACGCTGTGTGCCCAGGTCTTAGCCAAGCAGTGGGGCCAGAATATTGCAATATTGTCTAGGAGGGATCAGCAACACTCAGGAGAGTTACTGTAAAATCTTAGTGACTTAGACCTTTATATAACTAAAAGGCAGACTTCCTTCAGAAGCACACTTACCGCATGCCTCAGGCCGATGTACTGGTGCAGACACGCCAGCCCCTGCCTGGCAAAGGGACCTCGCTCTCTTTTCACACCACTTTTGCAACAGGGTAGTGCCCTTTGACTTCTACTGAGACCTACCCTCACTTGTGAGCGCAAAAAAAAAGGTGCAGAGCCAAACCTGAGTATTATCACACTCTGCCCCAGAGTATGCTCTGTGAGAATTGCAGTGGTTTGGTCAGTGTGTTCTTAAATTGATGATCCTTTTAAAGAAACAGCTTGCCAGTGGATGGAGAGTTCATTGGTATTGCAGGAGTGTCTTTTAAAGATGTTCCCCCAGGGCTGGCTTGAAGCTTCTGCTTGACAGGTGTATGTAACGTACCAAGATCCAGGGAGAAATCCTGCCTTGTCAATTCAACTGAAATGAGTCAATGAACAGAAATGACAGAGTCGGCGGTTTCACATGTGGGTTAATTTACAGCATCTCTAAGTGTCTGCCATTTCAGTACTTGGAAATCCCGTCACATTCTTTGAGCATGTATGAATTATAAATTCCCACTAAAGGCCTCACACATACAGATGTTTTGAGAGTTAGTAGTTGCTTATTTTTCCTTTTCTGTGAAACAAAAAAGGCAAAAAGAGTTGCAGAACATTCCAGAGTAATCTATTGCCCAACAGCGACAGTACTTCCCTGTGCTGCTAAGAGTCGTATTTACCACTCAGGAAGATATTCTTCTACACTTACAATACAAGTAAATATAAAGTATTTCGGTCTGTTTTTTTATTCAGGCAGATTTAAGCCTTGAATAAAGCCCACATCTCAATGTACAGCCAATATTTGGCAGGTCAAAAAAAAATCTGATTTTAATAAATACATAGTTTGGGGTCAGAAAAGATTTTGCCTTTTTTTCCACCAAAATATATAAACAGCAACTATACACCTCACAATATTCCCACTGAAAGCAAGCACGATTATACTGCATGAGGTGCAACCAGAGCAGAAGAGTGTGTTTGTACAGCACAGAGAAATGTACGGAGATAGCCAGAGAAGATTATGGTATCTTGCTGCCACACTGGTCTCTAGGTTTAAAAATAGCAGTTCTGCTGCAGAGCATGGTGACGCTGTCTCTGCTTGTCAATTGGAACCTTTTGATGGGAAGAAAAGTAGATCAGGTACCTCCCCTAAGCCAAAGACTGATCTACAGGTTTCTCCATGACCACCATCTCAAAGACCTAGGGACTTGAGAAAAAGGTGGTTAATATTTTAATCAATTACTTTAAAAATATCCTCTACTACTCTACACGACATCTTAAATTATTCTCCCTCTTTTCTACATTCCCATAGGTGCTCTGTATTAATTTGGTACTAATTACTATTCAAAAAGTTGGCTGCATGCAAGCATATATGATACTACAGCTAGTCTGGAAACAATTTTTCTAGAAGACTTGTGTTTCTGTGAAGAGCTACAGTCACTGCTCTGTAGGCACATCACAGTGCCTCCCTGCCCTGCGCTCAGAAGAGTTATCAGGGGGATATTGCATTCTGCTTCAGCGGTCGTCACAAGCCCGAGCAGCGTGCGTCAAGCTCAACACATTTATTTTTGCTGTGTATGGTCTTGTGGTATTGCAATACAGGGGATAGAACTGACCCGATAAAGCCGATTTCTATTTCATTTCTGGAGGTACTTTGCTCAGCCCGGCTTCCTCCTGCCCGTCGCAGCCTCCCCCTGGCTGTAATAAGGGAGCACAACTCTTAGAAAATCTGCCCCGTGCTGGATTGTCTGACTTCAGGATCCATTTTTTGGTAACAGTTTCTCTTGCTGTGACTACATCAGTAAGCAGTGATAACAGCTCTTTTCTCCAGGGCCACATTAAGCCGCTTCAGGGCAGACTTTTTTATGTCCTCTTTCTCATGCCATTATGCACAGGCTTCATGTCCAAAAAAAATCATCTGTCACTTCTTGTTCCTGCAGCATTATTCTGACAAAAATCAGTCACTAAGAAAGTCCTTGATGTCAGAGGTTTCATCAAAGCAAAGTAATAAATATTGCAGCAGTCAGCTTGTCTTCAGAGTCCTAGTGGTTTTGCCAGAAATCTCACTTACTCCCTCAACACTGTGTTGTCAAAAGAATTTCATTTGTTGGAGTTTCTCTTTCTTTCCACTGCTTCTTCCTCCGCCCTCCCCCCCTTGCCTTTTCTTCTCTTCCCAAGGAAATGAGGGGCAAATACAAGTGCGATACTGTACCATCTTTATCACTCCACCATCTGCAAACGGTTTCATTCTTCTGACAATTTCACATGCAACCTTATAAAAAGACCTGGCTCACTTACGCTGCTGACTTCAAAGATGTACAAAGCTGTGTTGGACCAGTCTATGCTGGTGGGGCAGATAATAAGAGGCTGTGTTTGATTTCTATGAGAATCTGTCTCTGTGTCAAATGGCTAATGGGTGAGAAAACATTTCTTCCAGTGTAGAGCTCAATCCTTCTTCAAAATGAAGGCAGAGAACAAATTAGGGGCCAAGTGAGGCTAAGAAACCTTAAAAGTAAGGAACGAACCTCAGAATTTTCCCTGCCATTCTGCAGAGAAGACCGTAAAAGCTCTTGGCATCCCTGCAAAAATGTCAATGGGATTTAATATTGTTCTTTTTTCCTTTTAATAATTTCTCTGTGCCATAATTTTCACGATCTCCTGGAAGCGGGCTAACAAACTCAAGTCAACTGCATAGTGCCCATCTTTGCCCAAACCACCTTTTCCTTTGGATGGTGCTGTGGACAGGCCAAATGTGGAGCGGGAATGTCTCACCCTCCCCCTCCTTCCACAGCTCCATTCTGTTAATTCTAAATAGTTCTGCCGTGCACTCGCCCCTCCCGGCTCCCATTAAAAATCAGTAGGTTTTGGGGATGCTCGGGACCTTGCAGTCTTGTGCTGGGTCTGGCCCACATCCCTGGAGTCCGTGGTTGGACGCAAAACCTTTCTACCTGACAGAAGGACAAATGGAAACAGGGCTTTTCTGCCTCCTTGTTAAGGGCACCTTTCTGAATGTTCCAGTGGCTGTTTTCTTCACATGAGCATTTTTCTATTTTCTGTCTGTTAGAGGAGGTCATGACATTGTATTTTGCCCTGTGGAAATTTTAAACAAAAATAAAGCTATTTTTATTTTCATTTCCAGTTCCTCTGAATATCAAGGGAATGTACATTAGTCCCTTTTCTTTCAAAATGACTTTTTAATGAAAACATGTTTTTCCCAACATGGAAGACATGGATTTCTGTTCTCTTGAACGCTCTTGTTTTTGTTTTAAGTAATTCTGATGAAAATTACTTTGGTTCTTTTTTACTAGACAGCTTCCATATACCAAAGCCGAACGTTGCCTTGAAACGAAGAAAACAAATCTCTGATTTTAATCTTTTTATAAAAAGACTTATTTTTTTCTCTGTCTCGGTGCTCATATTTTAAAAAATAATTATCAAACACAAGAGGAGAAAATCTTGAATATTGCTTTTTGGCTCTGTGCTCACATTGAAGGTTTTTTAAATTCTCCTTGACTGTTCACAAGCCCAGAGGATTTCTTTTTATTTTTTAAGCCCCTCTAGAAAGTGCAGCTTTTTCTCTGGGGACAAGTTCTAAAAGAAACAAATCAGAGATGAGGAATTTTAGTAGTCAGTTCACTCTCTGGCTCATTCCTTTGTCTCTCTCCTGTCAAGACACTTTGATTCTGCATCCCCCACATATCTCAGCCTTTCGAGGCATTTATAAATTATAGAAGTATTTATTATTGTGGGGAAAATATGATCATTCACTGAACTCATCGTGAACTTTGCACGCATGCTCACTCCTTTTTTCCTGAGATCTTTTTTTTCATAGCAAGCAACCCGCTTGCTTAAACTCAGCAGACTGACTTCTAAGGCTGAGATCTTGGCAGGTGATTCCAGGCTCATACCGGAGAACCTGAAGCAAAAGCAAAATGCTAAAATGCCCACTGTATCCTACTCTTTTCTACATCAAATTTGAAACTTTCCTTCAAGTTTGTCCAGTTTCTCACATCGATACAGCAAGCACCATGCCAGTGTGTAAATCTCTGGAAAAAACCTACCCATCATCCCACGTAGCTTTATGGAGAAAATTTTGTGAGATTTTCAGTTCTTAGTGTTGCTAAAATATATGTTTGTAAGGATGGGATGTGAAAATCTTTTGAACGCAATTAAACTGTAAGTTTCACTTTCTCTGGTAAATAATAGAAGGATTAGCTGGTAGATATTTAAGAGGAATCTTGTTATTCCTCCACCCTTCCAACACTATTAAACAGGACAGTTCAATGTAGAAGAGGATTTTGGATATCCAGGTGTGAGAGAGATTGATAATTCCTCATCTGTGGGATCTGGTCCACTGCTGATTGTGGAAATACCTGATAACGTCATGTTTCCTTTCATACTCTTCCTTGAAGCTAAAAAGAACAAAGTTCTCAGTGTGTGCTGTTCTGTTGCAGCAAAGACACTTCTTGGATATAGACACTCTGGATTTGAACTCAAGTCCCCAGAGAAGGCCACTTAATCCGCAAAAACACCTACAGTAGCCCCCTTAAAGACTCCTCACTTACTTTGTCTTGTGTGATATCTTCCATTAACGCTACCAGGGACCCATACTCTGCCTGATCTCCAAATGATCTGTTCTCCACAAGGCCAGAAAATGAATGCATTTAATAAGGATTAACCCCTGCTGGCACTAGGGAGCAATAAATATCATAGCACCAGCATTCGTAACGCTATAGTTATCATTGTGTCAGCATTTCTGTTATAAACCAGGGTTTGGGGTGGATTAGAACTCAGCCATAAAATTTTCTCCAGGCTGAAACTTGGCATAAAAAAGGAATATCAGTCTATGATTGTTTTTTTCTTTTTTTTTTTTTTTAAGCTTAAAAAAAAAAATCTCTTCAGTCTATTTTAAGTTGTAAAAGGGAAGAATATGAGTCTCTTCCCAAACTTTTTAAATCGGCATCCGGGTCTCTGGGAATGAAGAAAGACTCTGGCTGTGGCTGTGTTTAGGGGTGAGTTTTCATTGGGGTATCAGAAGTTCAGGGATTAAAGAGGTTTTTTGGTATTTCTTGAGAGCCAAAAGCTTTGTCATATTATATGAAAGAGCTCAATTCTTTAGCAACGGGGCTTTAAAAATATTTCTTGGTCCCCTTTTTGTTCAGAAAAGTGGGTAATTTTAAGCTACCCGGACCTTCAAACCACACTCAGTACCTTGACCATGCCCCCAGGTAAATTGTCCCACTCCACCCCCTCTTTGTGCCAGGCTGCGGTGGCACAGGGGACAGACGGGGATAGCTGAAATCAGGTTGGTTTCAGGTTTTATTCTAAACTCAAACCTGAGTTTTTTAGCAGAATTAGTTCCCTCTCAGAAATCAGATGCATGACTGAGGGGACTGACACGAAAGACAGACATCCTAATGTTGCTGGTGTTGGAAGAAGGTACGGAGGAAGAGTGGGCACAGATCTTTGCTATGGGATGTCACGCGTGGGTCTGACCCGCTCGCAGCTGCCGACATTCATCCTCCTGCGCCTGACTCCCCGCTGTGCGACAGCACCGCGTGGGTTTCGCTATTTCTGGAAGAGTTTCTGTTTGGAGAAAAGCACGATTTACCCAGCAGTGTACAAGCACACACTATCAAAAGGGTCACCACTGTTTTGTGTAGACCTCAAGAGGAGAACATGAATTAATTTGTTCCCCCAAAATGAGGTTTTCTTTTAGAAACAGGAGTGCTATTTTTTTTCTCGTGTAGTCTGAGGTATAATACCGAGTTCCAGTTTCCCTTAAGAGCTGAACTTCATCCTCCTACTAGGATGGTTTTATTTTAGTTACCAAATATTTGAGGTTAAAGTGAATAGTTCATCTTTAATGGGATTATCTCTTTCAATGTTTGCTTTCATTACAGTTCGAATTGCTCTGAGCATGAGAATCTAACCTCACCAAAAGCATATTTTTGTAATTTGATACAAACTAAATTTAACCTCTGACTCTCATCTATAAAGACGTTACTTTTTTCCACCGAAAAGCAGAATGTTAGATTAAAGATCTGCCAGTTTCAATTTCCAGGTTGCTAACCTTCCTGTGATTGGGTCCTGAAATGTGGAAAGCTGTCTATTTAGTAAAGGTATTTAATATTAATAGTAACAGTCAAGATGGTCTTATACCTGCTACTTATAATAGCTAGATGGAGGTTCTCTACTGACTTTTAAAATAGAGAATAATTTCCTTTAACTACACTGTACAATACAGTAGAACTCTTTGGACAGATACATTCAAAATAAAATCTTCCCTTTGCGATACTTTAGCAGTTCATCACAGTTCTTTTGTTAAACAAATAATTTTTATCCGAATGCTTTGGAATATTAAGCCCATGCTTAGGAAAAACAGATTCATGTTCTCTCTCCTGAGGGCTGGCTTTAAATGTGATTCAGAAAGGGAAACAAATTCTCTGTATTATTCTATATTTCCCCCAGTAAATCATCAAGAGAGGAAGGGTTGCTTTTTAGAAAAAACATATTCTTGTTCTCTGCTGGAAAAGTCCTTCTAAATACGTGGACTTTTTCACTTGTGTTTTGATAAGATGAAGTGTAGAAATTGTCACTGAAAAAACTTCTCAGGTATTTGTCGGGAATTTAAGTTTCTTTAAAAAAGCAATTAAGTGTGAATGAAAAATTATTGTGTCTCCAGTTCTGCAAAGGACAGATCAAAAGCGGATCGACCGTCAAAGCTCTGGTGAAGTCAAAGATACTTCTTCCCAGCGTTTCTTCAGTAATGAAGTAAAGGGGGAAATGGTTCATTGCATATGTCAGGATGCGAAGGGGAATGTGGCACATACATTTATTTATTTAATCCAGGAAAATTCACTATGAATTCTACAAAACCCTTCCACTGGATACATTTCCTATGACTCTATTTTTGTACAATTCATAGGAAAGCCTTTGTGTTCATATACTTACTCAGGCTCCATATGGAGGACTGATTTAGATAGAAAGATTACTGTGTTAAATCTGTCCATTCCGTACAGGGAAGCAAGCAAGGAAAACGAAACCCGCCTTACATCTCAGCTCTGCAGTCATCAGAGAAGAATACTGCAACTAAAATTCAAATTTTAGTTTGAACACATACTGCACTAATAAATGGTCAGCTTAGAAGCATTTCCTGTTTATACACTGTGTTAATAAGCATCCATCACCCATGGCACATATACGGGATACCAAATTCAAATGTCAAACAAAATGTAAGAGGTCACACATTTTCCTTTGCTAACTAAAAGTGTAATTCATAAATATTATTGCTACCAAACTCTCCATCTACAGCACTTGTTTAGAAATATGCACATGTAATATAAATTGTGATTAAGTTAAATGGGTATATTATTTCCTGTTTTAAGGGTGAACAGCAGCATGAATTATGTTTTACTCAATAGGCATTTCAATAAAAACCTATAGACTAACAAGCTGCTATCATATAGTTCAGCTGCACAGACTAACACGAGAAGGGTCTTATGATCCACCACTGATATTTAAGCTGTTTTTCTGTGTCTGTTATTTCTGCTGATGCGTAGAAAAAACATTTCCTTAGCTCAAAACGCCTTTCTATTTTTTGTTATAAAAATAAACCCTATTTGATTGTAGGGGGTTTCTACATGCAGAATAAATAAGATAAATTCAATCAGCTAACCTCAATCTTTTTACTTTTACTGACTTAAGAAATGTAGGACTTGAGGAATTCTCTCTGTGAAAATAATCATCAACTCCCGCGTTTTGAAATTACTCATTTTAGTTTGTAGAAATCAAACACTCAAAGAACAAAATAAAACAAAGATTTTAGAAGTGGCTTAAACGGATTTTTGAAAATGAGAAATGTACTTTCAGTGTCATGTAGTCATTAGATTTTGTAGAATTTTCTAGCTAGCTCTCTGCTGTGTCTCTTTTTGTTTGATATTGTATTTCCCGTTAACTTGAAGCATTTTAGGGCCCGATTCAGAATTTTCCAAGGTCATCTTAAAGACTTGCAAAACTGTAAGTAGAATAGACTTAAATGAAGTCAAAGTAAAAAAAACTGAAACTCTGATGTTACAAGTAATAATGCCGTACTGACAAAATGTTCTCCCTTCAGGCCCCATTAAAGATCTTTCTCACAAACAAACGCAATGAAAACATTAAAACAGAATTAAAAATACACCATTCCCGCCACTGTTATATAAAAACTGCCAGAGTGACTTAGCTTTCTGAGTGCAATTAAACAGTAGGCTCAAAGGCAGATTTTGCTAAAGAAATATCTTAGATTGTATGTAAAGAGGGTTATTCCCACCGAGGAGCTGCAGCCCAAGATAAGCAAGCCCAGTTACTGCTTGTTTTGAACAACTGCGTACAAAACGTGGTTGCAAATACTGTCAAATCAAAGGCTTTCAAGGCAAATAAGAATGCCACACATTCCCAAGTTATCTAATCTTTTTTTTTTTTTTTTTTTTTTAAGCTTTGGTAGAAAAGAGATTTTACCAAGTCACTGGAGTCTGGTGTTCTTTTAAAAGCTTGTAAAATAGGAGTCTGAATATTTTGTTTTATTAGGAGGAACATAGTGCATAGCAAACACAAAGATTACTAAAAAAGAAGAGGTGCTAAGTCCTTTAAGATACTCAGAAATGAAAATAAGTTCCATATTCTGAAAATTGTAGAAAAACAGGCGACTAGGAGCACTGTCCATTAGTATAATTCAGACTATTTTACAGTAGTGTAAAATCTTTCATGTGTCCCTATTTACGAAGTGAAGGGGACACCAAGGCAGATACTATCAAAAAGGGAAAACATCATTCCATTTAAGTATTCCAGTAACAGAAAGAGAGTCTTGTTCATTTAAATTCCAACTCTAATAAATAACTAATAGTGTTAATCTTCCTCTCCGTGGTTTGGCCACTGAATTTCAGTAGTTGAAAACATAATAAATTGAGACGTTATTGTCATTGATACGTATTACTGAGTGATTTCCTTGAACGCAGCCAAAAAATACAAAAGAATTCTAAAATCTGTTTATAAATCCCTGTGTTGTGTTTGTTTTGCCATGGGGTTATATTGCTTATTTTTCACAACCGTTTAGCTTTTTGGTATACCTGAAAAATTCCCAGAAGGAATTCCCAAGAGGGCATCTGCTTTTCCACCTTACCACATGGGGGCCTGTATTGCCTGTCCATCTCCAGGGTGGAAAGAGAAACCCCCAGGTGGTCCAGGGAGCAGCCTCTGGCAGTCAGCTCCAAAGGGAGAAGATGCTGGGCAGCAGCAGCGTTGAGGCTTTAGAGGTAATCTGGAGAAAAACACCTCCCATGGGAGCAGCCAGGACTTTCTGGATCCCAGGGGGTCCCCAGAGCTTGTGAACCACAGCTCAGTCCATGAGGGAAGAAAAAATGATGGAGATGGGGAAGAGGAAGGCAGCAGCTACTGCCCTCTTGACTGGATGATGTATGGGAAAGTCCACAGGGAAAACCTCTCCCAGGATTTAATAGGGGAGGGGTGGGGATGCAATCCAGCCCCAGGTTAGGAACCCCTGCATGTTCAAAGGAAAGCTTTTATGAGTAAAGACAATGCCCTTACATGAGTGAAGATCAAACCCTTCCTAATCTTCTGTTGCAATAGACAAATGACTTAATAACTGTCTGCATATTCTCCACATAAGCTTTTTAAAAATGACTGAAGAAGTTAGGAGAATTGGTATCTCTAACCTCTGAAAAACAGGGACTGGAATAAGTAAGACCACATTTTCTTTTCTCTCAAAGAGGCCAAATCATTGGGATTTTTTCCTTTCCTCACACAAGCAGTACCGTTTTCTTGGGAGATACAATTTTTCCTGAAGACAAATAGAAATAATGCAACAGCATGTCTTTCTGGTGCAAAAGTGCCCTATGCATGTTCCAGCTGATCCCAGTTAGCTGGTAGATCTCCAAAACCTGTCCTTTTTTCCTATCCTTATTGCTAAAATCCCTGTTCATGCTGATATGAACTTTTGCTACAGTTACTGAAATCTCCTCCTCCTCTAGACATTTTGTGAATGTGCACTGATA
This sequence comes from Anarhynchus alexandrinus, assembly GCA_008711295.1. Taxonomy (NCBI): domain Eukaryota; kingdom Metazoa; phylum Chordata; class Aves; order Charadriiformes; family Charadriidae; genus Anarhynchus; species Anarhynchus alexandrinus. Next base: position 2,822,098 of record VUYV01000010.1, on the reverse strand, counting down.
TACAAGAAGACCTTTACATAATAATAATAATTGATTCAAACATTGTGAAAAATTAACCAGTGTTGTCACCGCAGGTATATGCACTACAGTAGTGTTTTATTGATGCTCATTTCCCTTCCTCCCAATGATCTGTTTGAGTTAAAATGAAAACTCACTAATTGTAATAGTTGTAAAAGAGCTTTGTGCTGTTTTCGTTTCATATACACAATTGTTTGAAGCACCTCCTCCACTGCAGAAGGCGAAAGTGCTTAACTACCAGGTTTCCATTTTCTTTGCATTCCCACCTATGAAATTTTACAACTAAAAGGAGATGATACAACATCTAGCCATTGATACGGAAACATGGATTTTTAGAGGGCCTGAGGCAAGGATTTGGAAAGGTAACAATAACTGATACACTAGCAATGGATTCAGGAAAAAAAGGCAGTTCACTTAAGAGCCAAGCACCAATTGAGGCAAAGGTGATTTTTAACACATACTCGTAATTTACAATCCTCTGCCAAAAATTATGTTAAAGACTGTGCATTATCCACAGATACGCCAGACAAAATGCCTCTAAGTCTTTTTTTAAATGGATTTCAGTATCATTAGCCATCTACCCCAAAGAAGACAGTCAGCAACACTTTGAATAAAAGCTGATTTGTGCACTAAGGACCTCGTGGGTGCTGAAAGGTGCAAGCTCCTGGGGACTGGGGTTATGCAACGGACAAAAACTGTCTAGAAAGGGCTGTCCTCTGGTTTTGGTTTTGACCCCCCCAAAAAAAGAAATGCCCACAAATTTATAGTTCTTCCTCCAGGGCCTAAAACATACCAAAATGCAAATTATTAAGTGATTCTGTGTATAGCGTCATTAACTGTTTAAAAAAAATGTATTTGAAAACAGACTTCAAAGAGGTGGAGCAGAGCAGAACAGTCATGGACAGCAGTTGAAGTGACCCTATAGCTCCACAGGAAAATGTGGCTTTGGTGTGCTACTCATTTAAGCTTGGAAAAAAAACGCAGTTGGTCAATACATTTTGTTCTAGTTACAGGTTGCTTAACTTTGTGCATCTTCTCTATGTGTGCACCATGAAGAGCGGGACACGGGGAATTAGTTTTAATTCACAATCAGTGGCCTCCTTCAAGACTCAAAACAAATGGACAGAAGATGGTGAGCGCAGCAACACTTCAGTAATAATATATAGTGAAAAATGTTATTTGCTCTCTGGGAATAAGGGTTTGGGTAGTATGATTCCCTACCAGGGCTCCAGTATTGCCCTCTATAATGCTCAGACAAGTCCCTCCGAAATAATATAGATCCATATCCTTAATTAATTTTTTTGCACAAGGTTGTCTGTGGAGTACATTCCACCTTCACTTGCAGAAGGTAGCTAAAAAAGGTGCACCATGGGGGGCAAACTACAATCTGCATGATTAAAGGTGATTAACATGTTACTGTTAGGTACATTTGTGGGAAAGCTGATCAACCAGTTAGAATTTTGGCTTTCATAGTTACAACCGGCTTGGAGTTGAGTAAACTGCAGTTGCAAGGCACAAAGGCTCAACTGGAACAAAACTGGAGAGAGGCCATCTCCAAAAGGGAGCAACTTTTGTCTTTTTTCCAGTAACGTTGCAGCTCCTCCTCTGTGTCAGAGACAAATGATGAATTCTGATGGGAGGAAGGCTGTGGGACACAAATTTTACAGTGAAAGCCAAATGATATTTCTTCCTGTTTATAACTGCAGAAGTCTGGCTCAGGAGCGCACCAACTCCTCCCAGGCACTGAGCATGTGTACAGCAGAGAGCTAAATCTGCGTTAAGCCCTTAGATGGCCAGTGTAACACAACTGCCAGGTAACAAGAGAAATTTTATCCGTCCATGGTCAATTAAGCTAATTTAATTCCGCAGCAACTCAGTGTATAATGTTTAGCCCTTTCCACCGCTTGTTTTGTTCCACTGACATTCAATCACTTATTTATCTCTGTTGCCAAAGGGCCACACCTGAGTTCTGATTTATGGAGCACAGTTGCAAGAGAAGAGCAGCCTGTTTGACTGTTGGTTATTACATTTCTGTTTAGTGAGTAACAGGTTCAACCTGCACCGGTAACTCGGAGGGAAATTGGCAACTGAAACTTCAGCCCTTCCACCTGTCCAATTGCATTCCCTGCTTTTGTTCGAAGTAACAAGTTTTTCTCGTTGCCTGTGCGGACTTTTCATGCACTGCTGGGATATCTTGCAATATTTCTTTCCAGACACCAATTGAGTGTTTTCACTTTTAGGCATCTTTAACGAGCCTGACATTTCTGGGAAGACTCAGTCCTTCTGTGCATGCATTGGTACAGTAAGCCCACCGTGTCTTGAACACATCATGTTTATCACTGGCGCAGCCTGCGTCTGCAGCTCCTGAGCAGTAGGTCTGACTATCCCCAAAGCACTTATCTCACTGCACATTTGTGATTGCTTTGATCTAATCACAGGCAACGGACGGAGCTGAGATTTCAGGGTGGCCAGCAGCTTAACTGGCACAATAACTCAGTTGGATTGCCAAACATCTGGCTATCCACCCCTAAAATTTAAAAAAAAAAAATATCTCCAAATTACACTCAGACAAAATTTCCGGGAGAAAAGGGAATATGTGTCCAGGGAAACCCAGATGTACGAGCAGCTCTAGATTGGATGGGGTTTAGATTGGTGGGGTGGGCGCAATTAGTGTTTTTTTAATAGGAAAACAAGGCTGTAAACCAACATGAACTAGCAGTGGGCTTCATGAATAAATGTAGGCTTGTGGTTTCTGGCCCTGTTCACGGAGGTTCTGAGCACTTATAATTCATATTTAAGGCAAACAGAGCTTCAGATGTTCAGCTATGTTGAAGTCATTGAAGTCTATTGTGTCCCTTGAACCTCGAGACACAGCAGCCTTTTAACTGCAACTTCCCGTGGCTCGTTTCCAGTACAGAAACATAAACATGTGAGGTCTGCTGACTCTCTATCTCCATTTAGACTCTGGGAACTTGATAAATGCAAAACATTTGCTTACCTTATGAGAAGAGGAAGTCGTGCTCTCTATTGCAAAATTTTGATGGCAGAATGAAGGACTTGCTGCTGTAAACCAAGAAAAGTAATGCTAGAAAACTGCATTTTCAGACAGATTGTGTGGATTATTTTTTATGATTTCTGACTGCTTTGACTTGGCAAAGCAGGAGTCTAACAAAACAAGTGATGAAGGCTCCTGGCATGTGACTTCTCAAATATTCAGCGAGTATTTGTAAGCTTTATTAAGTCAAGATGAGTCATCCATCTTGACTTGCTTACATGTATGTTTCATGTACTACGCTACGTAGACCAATAGACAGTGTTAGTCGTTTGTTTTATTACTGCAGGGTTATATTCCAGCAAAACTATCTAGTTTTGATGCTGTTTATTTTCAGAACAGCTCAGGGTGAATTTTGTAGGTCTGCAAAGCCACTGGCCTTTCTAACTTCTTTTCTTGGCAGAGGAGACCCAGAAATGTGAAGTAGAATCTCAGTTTTCAGTTTAAAATTAAAAGAATAAGTTGCTTTCCCTTTTCTTTGGGGACTGTGTTCTTGGAAATATAGCTCTGGTAAAGACAGAGCAATTACTTTTGCTGAAGCTCTTTCACTGTTCTATGCGCAAGGCCAGGTCTTTTGCAGCCAGGAAAAAAGAAACCTATAACCGTAGGTATTTTGATTTTGGGAAAACCTCCACGTGAGGTACAGTTTAGAGAAGGGAGTGACGATGACACAGATATTTACCACAGGGTGTGTGGTAAGTATTTTTTTTTTTAAATCCTTTTTTTTGTTTTACTTCAACTTGTCCCACTTAAATGCATTTATACAGTCTCTTCAGAGCTGTAGCAACCACTGGCTGCCCAAAAGACCCGCCTCAGCAGCCTTTGGGTTTGCACAAATCACCTTGGGGTATGTACTTGGTAAAATCAAACCCAGGACAGAAATATGGGATTTCTCAGCCTATAATCATATCATAACTCTGCCACGTTATTGTGCAACCGTTGGAGTAGGGGTTATGTCCAGCCCCGCTATGGCTGCACAAACTTACTACTCCATAACTAATTAATGAAACGAGTCCTCTGCTTATCACAAGTGGGGTCAGCGGTTTTTTGACCAGAAGAACGGGTCAGCCCACTATGAGGATGGCAGCATGATCTAATGAGCTGTTTATCAGTCTGACCAAGGGATTATATTGTGCTGGAGAAATATTATGAAGTCATACAGGCCACAAGGCAATAATTTGGGACATGAGTGTTCAACATATGACCTAAATCTAACTGAGGTTTGTTCATCTAGCCAAATATTAGTTTAAGCCAGTTCTGGAATTACTGTCTGAAGCCAGAAAACCACACAGCTAGGCCTTATTTAAAAAAAAAAAATTAAAAAAAAAAATCTGTTTTTTCTGTGGAAAATTGTTGTTCCAGCTAAAAGAAATTCAGGGACAGTGCTTTCCTTCTGCTAAAAACTTTGTCTTCTCACTGGAAAAAGGAAAACCTGGGCACTGAAATGTATCTGCTGAAAAGTGCAAATTTTATGTTTTAGTTCCTGCCAACAAGTTGTTCTTAATGGAAACTTTGTTTTCATCACATTTTCTGCAGAAAAACCTTGCCCAATATTTTATCAGCTCCACACATCACTAATTTCCATTTGCAAAGCCTATGCTACATTTCTTTGTTCATGTCTTCATCGTATAAACAGTCATTTTTATTACATTCTCTTACTCTTGCAGACCAACAGCACATCTTCAGGAAAGAGAGTAAGGGAAAATTAACTGTTTTCAGTAGACATGTCTTTTAAAGCAGTAAAAGGCAACAGATGGAATGACATGTGAGAGGTTCTTGAACTGAAATATATTTCAGTGGTAAATACGTACATAGATATGTATATAAACTCATATATATGAACACACAGGCACATGTGTACGCACTGATGTACATGCAAACACAAATAGCATATACATGCTGCAAGGTAAATAAATGCAGATGGAAACAGATTTATGTTTCGTAGCCAAACACACTTAACAGCATCCAAATGAACCCTGAGAACGACTTTGTAGAAGTATATTGTATCTGCAATAGCAATCTACCTAATCTATTCTGGACCTCATAGGTTTTTGGCTGATGTCTCGGGGTGCTCTAATGTTGCCAATTGCGCAGTAAATCTGCTGGGTCTTATTACTACACATATCATACCATTCACGGTACAAATGAGCCATCAGCGAACAGCAAACACCAATACAGATGATTTGTTAAAAAAAGACAATAATAAGCAGGACTGCCCTATCTTCTTACAGCCATGTGAGTGAAAAATGAGTTATAATGCAGAACACCTGCGCCACATAATGAAAGTCCTGGAAAGCAGTTAATGCTCAGAAAAGCTGGCTCACAATAGTAACGTATCGCTGCATCCACCATCCAGGAATGTAGAGCGCAACAATCAAACCCAAAACAGCTCAGACCGGACACCGCTTTTGCCCAGGTGTTTTTCTGATGACAAAGAAGCAGAAACATAGTTCAGTGCTTAAGGTGTTCTGGGGGAAACCCTACTATAAAGAGTTTCCCAACTCAGTCTGGAAGACAGGTACTGACACAGAGCCAAGATTTGCCCATTCTGAAGGTCAGAGGGAACACAGAAATTGTGGGCTGCCCTTCCCTTAAATCAATCCTTCCTGCACCGAGCTTAACAACACGTGGCCGAGCCACTGAATGTATTTTTCACAAGACATGATTTGAAGAGGCACAGTCTGTGAGGACAGGAGATGCTTCTTCATTAGACCAAATATTCCTGGAAAACAACGGAGAAGTTTTGGGGCGCAAAAACCCTTGGAGAAGCAGTCAACATCAAGCCCAACACAGGCTGAGAAAACCTTCTCTGCGTGTTGTAATTATGTTAGTTATTTTGTTAGTCTGAGCAAAAAGGGTGATTGGCATCTGAGGAGCTGAGGAAGGTGATCAGATTTTTACCCTGTGAGACAGAGAGCTGGAGTTTTGGAGAGTTAGCTGGAGAAGGGGGTCGTGTGAGGAAAATCATAACAGGCAATAAGACCAGAGTTCAAGCGATGGAGACTCTATCATGTCTCTTGGGTAGCTGTTCTGTTAATAATTTATACCATGTTTAAAAATTTACCTCTTAGTTCTAGTTTCAATTTTTCCATCTTTGGCTTTGAGCCACAGGGTTCTGTCTGCCAACCTTAAACAGTTTTTTATTCATGATATTTAAGGATTGGGAGCGCAACCTAGAATTTCATTTCCACTTATGGATCTTTCCTTCCACTTAAAGGTCTTTCCACCCCTTTTTTATCCAGTGTCTTCTTTTGTATCAGAAGAAGGGGTCCCTAATTTCACTCTTTGGGGGTCAAACATAGTACAGTACAGACTGTGTAGAAAGGTACTTAGAAAATGCATATGGAAGGTCTAGAGAGATCCTGAGAAAGTCATAAAGCTCTGCAATGAACACAAACCAGAACCGGTTCTTGGAAGCTTCTAAAATAAAACTTCTGCCTTATTAAAAATTAACATTTTTAAACCAAATGTCAGTTTGAGTGGCAAATACAGAATAAACCCAGCAAAGCTGAGAAGTAAATCGGTTTGGCGGGGGCTGGTCCGGCGTGGTCAACCCACTGGTGGAGTGACTGTGGATTTATGCTGCTGTAAATAACCGCAGAATTGTCTCCCTTGTCAGGAGATTTAACTATACTGTGCCTTGCACTCTTTATTCTTTGGAAGGCCTTTATGTAACATTACTGGTTGTCCTGAAAAAATTGGGATTAACTTGGAAGACATATATTGCAGATTGGATTAGACTTCAAAGAGGTGTTGCCACAGAGAACTTTTAAAAGGCTTTAAAAAAGGAATTGTACCGATACAGGCTCTTTCCCTTTGAACATGAAGAAAAAAAAAGCAGAGTTTAATATTACTTAAATACATCCAACAATTAAGTTGCTTGGTACTCAAGCAAACCACACGGGGAGGCTTTCAAAGGAAAGTGGATATTTTAGTGACTTATCGATGGCCCCATTTCTCCTCAGTTTTCATGCATTTCCTGCAGTAAAGGCAGCCATTCCCTGTCAAAAGCCCAGGACACGCGTGCCAGGGAAGAGCATGGCGTGGAAAAGGGAAATGGTGCCAGCCTCTCCTCCACGGGGCACTAAGAAAATGCTAAAGTGCAGAAACAACCCAAAAAATCAGCCAAAGGGGATAATGAATGTTAAACCTTCGCAGGACATGGCAGAGCCCAGAGGAAGGCTGCAGGCAGCTGTCTCACCTCAGGCCCTTGCAGGCCGCCAGTTGCCATGGCGACGCCAGGCCGCCAGGCCTGGGCCTGCGGTGCCCCGAAGCCGCCTGAAGCCCATCTCAGTCCCCATGTCCGACCCTGCTCTCAAAATAACACCACCGATACCCCCATCAAACACACAGCTGCTAAAACATCTCCTCCTGTACGGACGCCCCGGCCAGCTCATAGCCTCTCCCAACCCAGAGAGGACCACTGAGATGGCGAAGCCTGAGACTTGGCCCAGGGACTCCCCTTTCGTCTGGGTATAAAATGGCCTCTTCGTTTTTTACTCTTTCCCCTCAGATTGTGGCCATCCACTTCTCAGGCTCTGCAAAATGAGCTGGGGACTGATGAACGCGCCTGACCATACCAACACTTGCAGTTCTGAAACGCCACGTAGAGTTTAAACTGGGGATGCTGAGAAAGCGAGGGGGTCATTTCTGGCCAGCGCCTCGTGGCCAGTGTCTGCCCCAAAACCTCCACCTTGGCTGGAAGGAGCTGAGGCGAGCAGAGAGGGGGAATCACTTCACACAACCCCCATGTCCCCCGGCCCCGCTGCTGCTTTCCCCTGACCCTCCCCGCGCCATTGCTGGAGGGGACAGCGCAGCGTGTTTCACCTGCACAGCGTTGCACAAGGGATTGCCACTGGCGTTTCCAAATGAACATTTATGAGTTGCTGTTCAGCTTTCAGAGTCGTTGGCCAGGCTCTGCCCTCCTATAACGCTTGGCTTGGAAGCAGCAGGCACAAGGCAGACTTGCCCGGGCTCCACCAGCCGCCGGGTACCAAGCGGTCCTGCCCCACCTGCCCGCTTCCATCGCACTTGTGGGGTCGCCCGAGATGTGGCTCCAGCACCCCAGTTTAGCATTTGGGTCTCTGAATGGTTTTCTGTTCCTCTCTATCTATTTTTAACCCACTCCTCTTCAGGGTAAGAGACATTATTTGTCAGTAAGGCTTTCAGGTAATTTTCTTTTACTGTGGGGAAGGTGAAGCACTGGGCAGTGAAGTGAAGTGCTTCTCCAAGAGTATTTGGTTGTTTGTAAGGGCATGTGAAATGCACGGTAGAAGCGCCAAGTGTTGCTGTGGTAGGGACCTTGCCCTGCTGCAGATTTTCTGTTGGGAAGAGAAAATACAGAGGGTAAAATGTCATTGTTTTTGTAGTACATAATAGCTCTCTTTCTTTTTCTCCCGAGAAGCCTGGGAACTCCAAACAAATTTGGGGGCAGTTTTATTAAATGAAAATATCCGTGCGTTATGAGCTAATTTATATCTTTCCAGGCCAGCCCCACAAAAGGTCAGTTTAAGAAACCACTCTCTCAGGAGCTGGGGAGGAGTTGTGAGCTCACAGTAATCCTCCTAATTGCACTCTACCTCGGTTTCTCATTTTGTTAATCAGCGGCCAACAAATCCCAGCTTTCAAAACTCATTATCAACCTGCTCTGTGCTATTACCCCTGCCCTCTCCCTTTGCATACACACTCTGCACATCGCTTAGGCGTCCTCCAAGGTTGCCTTCTGCATCTTTCTAATTCACAATCATAACCAACTTTTGAATATAGGTCAACTATAAATAACTGGGGTGCTGCTGCACGTATGGATTAGTGCCGATGAAGAAGCAGAACAGAATGAGCTCCGGTGGCCAGCTTCGCTCCTGCAGGGAGCTTTAAAATCCAGTCTGGGTTCCAGAAGATCTCTGCCAGTGGAAACTGCCCAGGCCCAACACTTCATCACTGTATCTCCTGGCTGGATCAGCCCCACCCAACTTTATTATTAGACAAAATTTTACAATTGGAAGCTCAGGTCAATTTTTCACAATCTGCAAATTAAAAAAAAAAAAAAAGGCAATTTGAATTTTTTCCAAACTTTACATGACCCTTCTCCTGTCCCTTCGGAGTAGATCTGGCAATTTTCAGGTCTAATGAATTTTCCAAGTCCTAGTAAAAGGGGAAGCTGCCTGCAACCCTGCCTACAAGCTTCCAAGCCTGCCGGCTCCTCAAAGCTCAGCACCGCTTTCCACTGAGGTGCCTCTTTGTGGTATGTGCTGTAAAGGTCTGAGCTTCTCCCAGACTTTCTTCTGCCTGCTCTTTTTTGGTTACAATCTGTCTCAAACACACAAAAAAGAGGATTAGCAGTGGAGTTTGGCTGAAGAACAATGACATCTGTTACAGTGCCAGGTGACTGCCATTTTTTGAGGGTTTTGTGACAAGAACATTACTTAAGAGCATGACTAGATGAGAAACATGTCCCACCTCCATCCTGTGGATTCTTGCTCTAAGACTGTGGAAGCTGTGAAGAATCCATTTTCTGCAGCTTCTTCAGAAGCCAGGATTTATTTTATAAGAACGCTCAACTATTTTATCAGCTGTTTCAGATCAAGAATCCACTCGTATCCAGAGGAGTAGTGGCTACATCTTAGCTTCCTCCCCAACCCTTTGGAATTATATTCTTAAGAAACAAAATAACAGTAGTCATTGTTAACTAGCCGTAGCCATATGTTCAAGTTTGTCCTACAAAGGCCATGAAATATCAACCTTTGCTGTTCTTTCAGTGACTGGACATTGCAGCACATTCCTTAGGCAGCATATACAAGGGTTAACCTAGAATGAGGTCAAAACACCATGACGGCAAGGTTCAGGGGGATTTTCTGCCTCAGTACTCAAAATCCTTAATTGCACAGGCTTGTGGCACAGCTGCATTGTCATACTCAAGTAAAGAGAATGGAGATGGTTGAATTTCTTACACTGGGATCTGGGGCTTTGTAAGTCACCGGTGTGATCTGGCTTCATGCTGAGTTTGCTGTGCAAGGACACTTGGGCACCTCACAGTTAGAAGTAAGCGGATAGTGTGCTCCAGCTCATCCTTAGAAATGCAGGTGATGGGATTTCCCCAGATGCTGAGCATCTACAAACTCACAGAGATGCATTGACAAGAGGGAAATATAAGGCAGTGTTTAGAAGCAGATGGCTTTCTTTCCCCACTCCTAAGCAGCCGCAGACACTGCAGAGTCACATGGACCCTCTGTTACAATCCAGCTTTATGTGCATGGACTCTCATAACGACATAATACCCAGATCTCCTCACCAGACTTAGCTGTAGTTCTTCCCAGACACTGTTCAGCTCCGGCTCCCTCCACCTAGAAAGTTTCTGTCATTTCCTGCACATGGAGACTGAAATAAATAGCCACCTGCACCGGGATTCACTGAGCATCTCCCAGAAGAACCTATAATGTTACAAGCTGCATGTTCAGAAACACTTCTGCAAATCTAAGCACACTAATGCTCCCTTTCTATATGGAACAGAGAGGCCACACTGCCATATGCCCAAAAGCAAAGGAAATCCTTCTCCATCTTGCATGCAGAAGAAACAGACTGACTTCATTCATCTCAGGTTTCATCTGTTTTGACTCAGATATTTACCAGTTTATCAAGATGCAGGTAGAAATCTGAATGGGCTGTTCCAAACTGTCTGTGCATCTTCTTCTGTAATTGAAGGACCTTAAAGTCTTCCCCAGATCTTACCCTTTGCCCATCTTCTGCTGAGGAGCTGCAACTATCAGTAAACTGCCCTTGTCCGTCACTTCTTTTTGGAAGCTGGAGGCCGTGGAGGCAGTCACTTGTCACCTGGTTTCTTCACCAACATCTGTTGCACCACCGGCCCTCCGTCCCCACTGTATCACATGAACTGCAGACTCTGCACCAGAGGAATTACGTGGAGCTTGAGGCAGCCATGATTTATGTTGCAATACAAATTGCATCGTAAATTACGCTGCCCTCAAAGGCGAGGGATGCTGACAAAAGCACCTGTTGTCCAGATTCCTCCCTTCTCCCCAGACCAGTCTCTTTCAAGGTCGAGTCATGGCCAACATGGTTTAGGATTCAGGCCGCAGGACTCTGCAAGCTGAAGGCACTGGGGACGGCTGCTTACTCAAATTTTCAAGGGAATATTTAAAAGATGTTTTGCATATAGGAACAGAGGAATTTAAGTCAAAATTTGTAAAGACAGATAATAATGTCTAGAACTAGCCTGGCTTTCTAGTCTGAATGTCCTTCATAAGAACAGAAATAGTAATAACAAATACCAAACAAACAAAAGGTGAGACAGGTTACCTGTGTTCTGTAATGGCTTTTCTTTTTTTTAACTGTTCTTTTTCTTAGTTGCTAGCACATGCTGATATGCATTGGCAAATTCAACAAGGCAGAATTAACAAAGGTCTTTTCAAACTTTGCGTCATTCACCCTCAAACTTAAAAAGTAAGCTCTTCAGTCTCTAAGAGTTTAAAGCTGTGTTTGTGCCAGTACTGGTGACCAGTTCAGATCAGTATAGATGAGCCATGGTCAGCCATGGAGGACAGCTAAATATTTTGATTTAATGGATAATCTTCTCCCCTTTTCTCCATCACTCTATGGGAGTGTTTAGTTCCCATTAGGCTGTCAATGAAGACAGGGTTTCTCTTTCACTTAGTTGGCTTACATCTCACCTCCGTCACCTGGAAAGTAAGAAAAGCATGATGACCTGGTGCAAAGTTCCAGTGCTAGCGTGGCCCTGCAAACCAACACCTCCCATTCAGGCCAGAAGAGCAAAGGAAGCAGCATAGCCATCTGCTGGGTTTTTCCACATCGTGCCCTCTTTTTCCACTAGGAATTTCTTGCTTGGGCAGAATCTGAGGATCTTTTTTTTAACTCCTCTGGCTTACCCAGTCACTTAAAGTGACTCTGCCCCCAGAACCACTTTATGGTTATTGCATGTGCCCAAAGCAGCTCTTTAGAGTTGTTCAGTGCAGCTGGTGCAACCTGTCCTGAATGTATGGAGCTTTGCAGCGCACACACATACTTTTCTGTCCTGTCTATGGCACCCAGAAGGACATGACAGCACAGCAGATGCAAGACACAGCATTAACAACTGCACTGAGACACACTGAATCTTGGACTTCAATCCCCATCAGTGTCCTTTGGACTCCCCCCTTCATAACATCCCCGTTGTTGCGATGCACAAAGACTCCTATCTTTGAGAGGAACCATAGGAAAAGGTGTGCCGTATTTGTTCAAAAATTAATTATTGATGTCAGTCAAACTCCTCAGCCTTGAAGGTGTGAAGGGGAAACGTTAAAGCTGTGCAAAGGTCAACTTTACCAGGACCTGCCTATTCAACGAAAGGAGCTAAGGCAGAATGATGAATTGCCAAAGAGTTCCTGTGTGTTCAAGCAAATGACAAACTATTAACCTGTAAAACTGAACATTGCAATACAGGAATTCAGCTCTGGGATAGAGTTTTCACTGGAGCATAGAAGTGGGAGATTTTGTGAGTTGTAGATCAGATCTGTTGATTCCTTCCTCTATATTTTCATCTTAGACTGAGTAAATGAGCACCGCGTGCGGAGAAACAAGATCATACAAAAGAAAGTAGAAGATGTTGATAAAGAAATAGCGGCTCCTCAGCTATGCCCAAAGGAGAAAAGCAGAGGACGCTTTTACCAGACTAACTTTACTTTTGGTTAAAATGGATATCCAGATTCCTGTGGACTGAACAAGAAAATGCTGGCCGTATATGGAAAGAAGAAGGAGCAGCAAATGGACCTTCTATCGCTGGATACTGGAGTCTATCAATATGAAACCATTTGTTGAACTGGGGTAGTAAAGTAATCCTTTGTTTATTATCCTCTTGTTTCAGAAACAGGCCACTTGTGAAACAGGAAATCTCTTGAGGTCAAATCTTTCATTGAGTTATACTTAAAGATCAAGTGCAACTAAGCCCAGGAAATTATGCAACGACATATTGGTATGGATGGAAGAGCAAGTAAGTAAAAAATGGAAGTTTTGACAATCATGTACTTCAAAGCCATCAACACTCTTCCCAGTCTCCCCCAGTTACTGGGATGAAGATTCTTTCACGAATCTGTTTTTTTCTGCTATAAAATTGGAGCGCTTGTTAAGAGAAGGCTCAGAGGCTGAAGTAATACCAGCCGGCTGCCACGCTTGCATGTGATCTATAGTCCCAGCTCACAGAGAGTTTTTAATGTAATGATTTTACAGCCCCAGGGCTGCCACACTTATTTGGATATCAACAGACACTCACCCACTTAGCAAGTTAGGAACCTAAACCAGACCAGATATTTTTGTTTAGGTCCTTTAAAAGTTGTTCCCTCTACTTGCTTTCCTTAGTAATCCACAAGTGTTGAACATCTGGGACTCATTGTCTGTTTTCTGATGACTATGAGGTATCTTCTATTTTGAGCAAGCCCAGCAAATCTCAGTGTACCGCCCAGTAGGTTACTAAACTGTGTCAAAAAAGCCCAGTGGAGAGTCTCCTTAGTCTCTGGTCATCCAGCTTCATATGGGCAAGGTCTACCTGATTTGGATGGGAAGTCACATCCGTTTCGATCTCTCATACATGGTTTTGGCATGCAACTGCTAACACTAACTTGATCTAGGACATAAGCTTACACCAAGACTCTCAAAAAAGCCAGGAAGCATTCCATTTCCCTGATAAAAATAAATTTTCAAGATGCTTCTTGGAAATATGCATACATTTTAAAGATGAACCACACCAAAGAAAGCAAACAAAGGAAAAGGCTCTGCTAGTTTATGATGCTAATTTCAGTTCAAAGTGAATTCAGACTTAAGGCTTGGGTTATGTCTGCACTAAATCTCGAGGTCTGCAGTAGACAAAATTGCCTGTGTGTCCAAAGAGAGAACTTGCAAGCACAGCTTCATGCAGGGCTACGCAGTAACTCTGCGTCCTTCCCCGGAGTATGCAGAGACCTCAGTCCTCTCACACTATTGTGTGTGCGTGGTCCAGCTGTGTGGACAGAGGTGCATGTGCAGGCGCATAACACTCAAAAACCATCTCTGGTGTTCTCTGCATCCATGACTGACGCAGGCAGCAATCCCTGGGAGGCAGAGACGCTAACGCAAAAATAGGCCTGCAGGATTTGAATGGGAGCTGTGGGCACTCACCACCTTATTTAACAGGGTCCAAGACTATAAAAAGCAAGAAAAAAAAATTCTTCCTCTCATTAGGGTCTGCAGACTTGGCCTGCCTGAGAACTGAAATAACTTACTGCATTGTGGCTAGACTTGGGCTGCACACACAGGGGAATACTTAGACCCGTGTTTGTATTTCACATGCTTCGCAGGTTCTGAAGATTATGAAGATCAGCTTTGTTTGGCTGTAGTAGTAAACAGCGGACCTGATCGGACAGAGGCAAACGCACCTGGGCAATGCCACTTCAACTCGGAATTTAACACAGAGAAGTTACCTGACTGAAATTTATTCACATGTGTTTTTAAAGACTTCAGTTCTCAGCTGGAGCAGCCAAGGCTCAGCACTGAAGTGCTGACACCCTTAGTGGAAAGACAATTCAGCTGGCTACAAACATCAGCGGCTATATTTGCATCTGTCATCACAAATATATTTCGGTTTTAGATGGAAGGAGAAAAGAAAACAAACACAACATTTTCTGGTTAAACAGAAACAGAGTACAGAATCACTGAGACTTTCTAAAGGAGAGTTTATTTAATTTATTCTTCTGTACACACAGCTAGTTTGCTAGGATATTATAACTCAACTCATTTCTCTGGTGACCCATGGCAACCTCTGGATCAAAAGGATTACTCGTGACTCATAACTTACCTTGGCTAAATATAAATATAGGGGTTTAGGTTAAGTAATCTAGGCCTTAATCAATAAAACATTTAAAGTGACAGTACAAGGAGGGATTTCAAAAGTTGTGCTATTATAATGTTAACTCCTAATACCTGAGTTTCTGGAGCTGTCCTTTCCTGGTTTTAACACAGATGCCCCACATGAAGGATTTTCCATGCATTTTGTGCATACAAGTACAGCTGCATACAGTTTGAATGTTCTCCTGTTCTGTAGCGGACGTATGCTCATTTTTCCCCACAGGAAATCCAAGCAATTGCCCCTGTGTGGAATACCACAATTAGGTGACCATAATTGCATGCTTAATGAGCTTGTATATGTTTTGAGTGCCAGTTTCTCAGATGTGGCCATCTAAATGGATACCTAAATCTCAGGTTTGGGTGGTGAGGTTGAGAAAAAATGTATGAAAGTCTTATTTCATATACTTAAATTGGAGCATTTAAATGCCCAATACTTGCTTAAGTGCCTGTATTGCAACAGCAGATCTTATGTGCAAATCAGCCAGCCCTGTGGGCTAGTGTTGGCGACCAGGTTGAGAAAATACAAGTCGAATAAAACATGACTCCTTTAAAAGAAGTCTGGAAGCCTTCCGAATAACTACAAGGACGTAAAGACTACCAAATTGCTTCTTCTCAGCCTGGGGAACCTGCAGTGTCATTCCTGGTCGTAGCCATGGTGGCTGGTTGAGGGAAATGGTTGCCAGTCCATGATACCAGTCCGAACCCTGTGCAACAGGTGAGCAGAGGGTGAGCGTAGGACAGGACTCCCCACTCCCAAGGTAATGCAGCTTCTACAACCCATACCTCCTCCCTTCTCTTGATGGCTCAATTCATGGGTGCTTGTTACCCGTGGAAAGAAAGTGGTACCATTCTGTACAGCTACCCAAAGGGCAGTGGAGCTGTACACATCAACAAGTTGGAGTATTAGATATCCAATGTTTTCTTGTGCTTGGAGTACAGCTTAGCTAACCTTGGGCAAGGAATGAAACGCAGCCTGGTGCAACCTCACTAATGTCCATTTTAATACACAGATGGATGGGGCAAGGGGCAGTTCCAAATCAAACCATGCAATAAGGATTTCCAAGTGTACAGGCACCAATAGATTAGACTTGATGCGAAAATTATTTTCTGACTGGGTAGGAAGTTAAAAAATTGATAAGAAGCTGGCTTTATCTGTAATTGTTTTAGTATCATTGACTAGCTGGCACTTTACAAACAAATGTAAACTTTGCTGTCTGCTGTCCATAGTTCCACTGATTTCAGTGGAGAGTGTCTGGACTAACACACCTTCCTCAGAGCTTGTAGAGTCCAATTTATGAATAAGCGGAACTACTAGTTTCAGATATTAAATAACTACATTTTTTCCTTTCCGAAAGAAAGAGCCAAATTTGTATCTGGCTTTTATTCTTGCTCGGGGTAATGGAAAAGAGAAGATGAATTATAGCCTTAAAAACCCTTCCGTGAGTTCTTCGGTATGAATTATTTTATATAATTCACAGAGAAGGTGACATGATTTACATCAATATATACAGTTAAATTGTTCTATATTGTAAACCATTAGCAAAGAGGGATGAAGGGCTTATGAAGAGGAGTGGAGAGACTACAGTGTTATGACAGAATGAAAAATTTCTGGACATGCAAGAAGACATCACATTGTTTCCATTAGAAGATACTTGTGTATGTTTCCTACAGCAACTATAAGATCTTTGGCCTGTGCACTGGAGACTATTCTTTGTTTATTTTTATTATATACCAGAAACTTTCGTACAGAAGAGCAGGGCAGATTGCACTTCAATTCCTAAAGTATGGAGGGGAGTCCGTTATGGAAGCGTGTGTCAGAGGGATGTAACTCACAGCTGATTGGTATTATCCGGTCTATATTGTTCACCCAAGTCCTTAACAGTGCAGGAAGGATAATTTTTACAGCACAGGCTGGTGCTTGCAGAGATTTGAGGCACAGTTGCCCCATGTGTCTCCATTCTCAAGTTGGACATCAAAGCCAGAGCTGCTGGGATATGAATCCCCTGAGTTCCAGGAGTAAGAGAGAGCAAAGCCCTCTTCATCCCCACACACTAGAGCTTAGGAGCGTGATGCTGCATGGTCCAGGCTAAGACCAGAAGCTGAGGTGGTCTCCCCAGCTCCCAGTGGGTGGGTTTGCTGTTGGAGGTTCCCACAGGAGATTGTGGATGGAGGAAGGGTGCAACAAACCCACCAAATATTTTCTTTTGAGAAACAGAACTCACCCCGGAGAAAAAGGATGGGAATACAGCAGCACCAGGAAAGGAACTGTGGAGTGACTCTCTTGTTGCTGACACAGACAACTTTATCCTTTTCATCATCTAGTTTTGTGGTCTGCTGCAACTCTAGGGAAAGGAGCGGTTTCCAGTGCAATAGAGGGCTCTGATATTCTCCTCATCTTGGTAGTGGCTTAAGCCTTGCTTATTTGTTGTTGTTTACTGTCTGGTGTTGAAGACTCCTGAGGAAAAATAGTCAATTAATCTCTTAATCATTCTTGCAACTGTGTTTCAAGAAACATTCTTGTTTTCTAAAAGGTGTTTAATTTTACCCCCTTGGGACCCATTTAACTTTCCTTTCTAATCCCCTGACAATCTGGAATGAGGTCTTTAGTAGTTCTGCTTGTTGTGAAACAGCTTTGGGAGATAAGTCCTAGTCTATGTTAACCACACTTCAAATAATCTTTGTGTAACTGTGATGCAAACCCATAATCTCCCAAAGCAAGTTTATAACCATTTTAACAACCAAGACTTACGGAGGTTATTGCAGGGTGGGCAGGGAGAGAGGGGTGAAGAACTGACCAAGGAAGCACAGTTCAGTTTGTCTTCCAAACAGCTCCATATCTCTTACAGCTTTACAAGGATGAAGTGACTGGTGAACAAACAAGGAGGCCTAATCTCAAATAAAGAAAGGGGGTCCCATTCTGACCAGCAGCCTTCTTCTGGAAGGTCGTATAAGCACATATTTGTTTCCTTGCAGTGAGACAGATGCTTGAGTTTCATAGGACTCAACGCTTTCAAACGTAAATGAAACATACCCTTGGGATAACGAATATACCAAGCTGTGACGTCTGAATGCACACGCGTAGCAGCTGTGCGCTGTCCTTGGGGACATCAAGGGTGAGTGAAAAGAGAGGTAAAAACTTTGTATTTGAACACTGGAGAATATATTGCATTAAACTGTTCCTTAGACAAAGTCTACGTCTGACTACCCTCTTTGGGCCCGTCTTTTGGTAAAGGAAACCCTGCACGTATCAAGGACAGAAAACAGATTGGGATTTAAAAATAAGATGGTTTCAACATCCCTTCAAATAAGTCTCCCAAGAACACAGCAAAACACACAGTAATATACAGGGGCAGAACTGCTTCTAGAAGAAGATAAAAGCCTCTAAATATCATTTTTGACTGCTTTCTGTTTACTCAAGTGCTTTTAATTAAGCCTCGCTTGGTTTGGGGATTCAGCCAAACATGGAGAACTGAAAGGAAAGCAAGAAACCCAACCCCTCAAACCTTTGCTCACTAGCTGAATGTTCACAGCTTTAAAACATAGCCTTCCTCCATGGGGGCACAATGCTTCTGTCTGAACCTGCTTGTGAGAATTTATTATCCCTGTGTGCAAGTCTTTGAAACCATGATTTTAACGGTAATAATTTCTAAGCAGTGAAATTCATGAGAGGCTGTAATATAATGCCAAGTCTATCCTATTATGGTTTTAATTGGAATATATGTTTTATGTGTTATTAGAGAAATGTTACTGTCCTCCTTATGCTTAATACTATATGAATAGCTAAAGCCCTCTAATGACCATGTAATTTATTGTCCCTATAGTTATGGCATTAAGCTACAAGTCACCTAATACTTGCAAACATTGTAAACTCCAATTACAGCTACACCAGTGATCCTTCTGTCAACTGAGCTAAAAATGACTGAATGATAAGGTTAAGCACTGAGCCACGTAACGCAGTTATCTGGAGCTCAGCACCTGTACTACAGAGAAATGTCCAATAAACTATGGTTAAATAGTTTTACTTTGTTATCAGATATAAGTATAGCAAATACAACCAGCTTCCAGAATGATGTTGATCACTCCGATTCCACCAATCCTTTCCGTATTTGTCAGCTTTATCCTAATTTACTGCTAACAGTCAAACCCTGATTCTCCAGAACCCAAGAGATTTCACGGGCACCGCAGTGGATTCTGCCTACCCCTACAGAAATGATGGAGTTTCGTGAAAAATTGCCTGCAGTTCCTGTGCAAGGTGGGGCATTCTTTTCAACCCCCCACAGGTATTTGAGAAAATACTAGACTAGCTGACAACAGAATTCAGAGAATTTGGAAACAAGTTAGACAGCTTTTGGCTTGTAAGTGACAGTAACTAGTTACCATTTGAGGGTAACCTTTACCTACAAAGCAAGGTAATATTCAACAACAACCGAAAACTGCCAGAGTCCAAAAGCAGACCTGTAATCTGAATACTTTTGTCTGGCAACTTCAACCAAGGAGTCAAAAATTCATTCAGCATAGAGAAGTCAATGCAAAAAGATACTGTAAAGACCAACCAGAAAAAGCCCCCCAAAATGGAAGACCTCCAACATAATAACTGAAGATACGGCTAATGTCAGAAGATATTTACAGTCTTGATTCTCCATTAGTTTTTTCTAAACATGAAGGGTATAAGTCTAATCTGTTGACCAGAAGAACAGCAAGCTACATGCATGGACTAAATCACCTCCATACAAGGTTTGTTATCAGCACAAATGGCTCTTCGGGATCATTAATAATTTTCTCTTCAAGAAGATTTTTATTTTTCTTTGCTCAGAAAAAGGGTGGGTAGAAACCAAAGGGGTTATCTAGGCTGATCCCCCTTCTGAGCAGTTCTGCACCCTGTAATTTTTAAGAGGCTTCCAGGTACCTAACCCTCGTATTAGCTTTTCAGACTTCTGTATTCCAAAAGTAGAGTTGCAATTCAACTTCAGAAGTGACCTAGGAGTCCAGGTGGGCTCCCAGAAAGAGAGGGCAACTTAAGAAGTTCATCGCATTCAAGTACTCTGCACTGTACCACCCAGGTACCATACCTGGGTCACGGTCACTGCAATTTCTGGTGAAGCTGTAAATTAAACACAAATGCATGGCCTATCCTGGGGACATTCTGTTTCTATGCAGTAAAACCTTTCCTAAACAATCTATTTTAAATATTTCTGAGAGGAGGGGGGCTCAGGAGGGCTCCCCCTCAGGCTGAGGGGGACTCTATCCACAGTATGAAGTTTCATTTCCTTTTTAAAGGTGGACGTGTGCGAGAATTATCACTTTGTTCATTGACGATATCATGTTTACCTGCAGAGTCACTCATGCTGCCCAATTTGCTATTTATCACGTTCTTTACAAGACTGTAGTGTACAAAAGTACCATAAAACCCCATGTTGGTCTGTTTTATTTTATTTCCTATAAAAAGACATAGATTATATATATGTATATATATTCCCACAAACTGTAATTTGCATTTGTTTTGGAAGGGTTTAAGCCACACAAGAGGCAATAGAATCCCAGCACCAGTTGCACTGAGAATATTACAAACGTTAGTGGAAATTGTCTCCTGGAAGATCCATGATGTCTGTGTAATTCCTCTGGCTAAGCATTCCTTTTGAAAGAATACATGTAGCAAATCAAGTACATAAAATGGATAAATGACCTTTCCTCACTCATGATTTGTGATTGCTCACTTAAGCCACCTAACGTTCCCGCAGCCCAAAGAGGTGGACTAAAACTTGTTAAAGAGGAAAATGGCAAATTGTGCATTTCAACTACTCATTTTTAAAAGGAATGAGCACTCAAGTTCCATTTTGTGACACGTTTGAGATTTGTGCGGCTTCATACATTTCCCATGACCATCCAAATGTTCATGAAGAATTAATAACATGGTCCTGCCTTTAGCAAGTTCCATTCATTCTTATTTGTATCTGGCTATAATCAGCACCGAGACCCCAAATATTGGACGACTGCATTTGATTCTTGAGTTCTTTTCTTTTTGTTTATGTCAAAGCAAATTAGCTGGAAGGAGCCTGACGAGGAAATCGAGCAAACTGTGGAAGGTCAAGAGGTCATTTCACTGAAATGTAATATAATAAGTACAATTTAAACAATGACAAATCCCATTCACCTCTTTTGTTTTCTTGAAATGTTTAGAATGATTTTTAACCATCTTTTTAATAAATAAAATTGTTCTATTAGTTTGTCATACATTTGGATTTCATTAATTTTAGAACATTTTCCAGGCATCTAAAATTAAACAGATGTCATCGGGCTCATTTAGACCTCAAATAACCCTTGCAACAAAACCAATTATTCAAGGGTCAGCTGGAAGTTGGAATTTTATAATAAAGAAAAGTCAAAAAGTTAGAAAAGAAAATGAAGAAGAAGGAAAAGAAGAAACAACGCCAATTCCCTGTCCAGATAATTGTTAGCGCAAAAACTGAAGATCCATTTTATTGTTGGGGGAAAGGGTGGAGCCGAAGAGTGAAAGTTCAGGAAAGCTGGTTTATTCCCTGAATGCCCCAATTGTTCCCTTTCCCGTGGCAATTAGTCAAGAAATCTTTCTTCCAGCTTTCTAGCTCTATCATGGGGATGGATAAGACGACACAGGTTTGGTTTTGTTCAGAAAGTTGGTCCTGTTGGTCAAAGAAATTTCCAAAACTTCATGATCGTGTCTGGGAAAGTGCAATCCAGGGAAACAGAGCAGAATGGACAAAGACAGAACCTGGGAGTCCTGACTGTGATCCCATACTCTAAACAACGCTTCCACCTACTGTAAGAATGAAGGGGTTTAATTTTGCCTTGCAAGCACAAATTGTAATTTGTCGGGGAGATTTTTGGGCAGCAGAAAAGGTTTGCATCTCTACTGGCCTCTCTGAAATTTCCACCCCCTCAGCTCGGACTTAGCTCCGTGAGCGGCTGATCTGATGTTTGGCTCAACCGGCACGGCAGGTCTGCGAGAGGGGAGCTGGGGGAGAGGGAAGAGGCTGACATCGAGCCATGGCAAGGACAGGTTGGAAACCGGCTGGAGGACGTGCTGCCGGAGCGTTCCCCGGCAGATATCTCGGGGGGCGACGCTGAGCCAGTACAAGATGTTTGGGAGGAATAAATGGCTCCTGTTAGTCCTATGGAAAGGGAAGCTTAAAAACGTGGTAGAAAGCCAATTGCTTTCCCCTTTCCCGCACCTTGCCAAAGAGGGAACTGGGTTCCCAGCTCTGTAAGCGTCTCCAGATTTACAGGGGTGTGTCTGAGATCAGCCATGAAAAATCCAACCATTGTGATTTCTTCGCTGAAAATTAGGAGCTGGGTTTTACTTTGCTAAGCAGGAGGGAAAATGAAAATTGCTTTTCCTTTGTAACCTGAGAGGCTTAGCTGAGTTCTCCTGCCAGACTGCAAAGATCTGCAGTGGCCCCTGCCCTAAACTATACCATCCTACTTAGCTGTCAGGATTGCTAAAGGGAGAGCTAGAAAAATGAATAATGTATTATATGAAAACTGTATTACCATAACTTTAAAATCCTGCTCCTAGAGGCTGAAGATGTCTCTGAAATACTATGAAGCACAATGGAAAGGGAGTAGAGGGCTAACATCTGAAAAGAAATTTAAACATTGACCTCTGAAAATCATGTTTTAGCTTTTTTGTTTTGTTTTTTTTTTTCAGATACAGTAGCGTAACTCTCCATCTGACCCAACACTAACTTTCTACAAATTATAACAGATGATTTATAGAAACACCCCTTATTGCCTTGACCTATTTTATGTCTGCTCTCGCCTCCTACGCAGTTGTATCCTGTGGCCTCAGTTAGTTGAGTAGATGTGCTGGCTTGTTGCTTTGGGACTGAAGCTGATAGCTGAAGCCACGCTGGCCGTTCCCAGAGAGGCACCGCAGCCCAGCAGAGCTTCTGTCCACCGAAGATTTATCCTTAACATGAAAAGAGAAAAGAATGTGGAAAATTCACACTGATGAGCAACGGGTAGAAGTCCCTTGAGCGACCCGGGCTGTTCTGAGCACAGCTGGGGAAGGAGAGAGCACTCCACTTTGAAGATCCTTCCAGACCAGTGTCAGGGCTCTGGCCTCCAGCCAGCTGTGCTACCGCGGGGATCAGCGTCCTAAACAGCGATGAGTAACTTACAGCACGGAGGGATGCAACGTTAGTAGAGAACTCTCCAAAACAGCCACATTCCTGCAGAAGCTCTTCGGCGGAGCGAGGACCCCGAGCATCCCGCTGCTTGAAACTCCTCCCCAGCAGCTGAGAGGGTGCGGGGTCTGCCCTGCCTGCTGCGGTCTACCCTGGGGTGGGTACCGGGCTTAGCTCCGGGCTCAGGTTTGCAAAGCCAAGTGACCCACACCGATGGCATCAACAGGGAGCTAATCCCATCCCCCTGCCAGCGCTTTGCTGCCGGGCGAGCCAGCGGGCTGGCTCCAGGGAGACAAGGGGACAGTCAAGACATGGGCAGTACGGATGTAAAGGGAACTGAGTGAATACAACAGCAACGTGGCAAAGGCAATCCTAGTGCGAGCAGCACCCCTGTTCCTTCTGTCTTGCTGCTCCCATGCTCCAGGGCATCAGGGACTGGGTCAGAGGCAGGGTCAGACAGTCGTTGGCTGAGGGCTTTCTGCCCAGAGCAGACTGCAGCCAGGACTGGTGCTGGGCTCAGGGTGTTCCAGATCTACTCAGCAACACAATGGAAAGGCAAAACACTGCGATAGTAATAATTCAATTTTCAGGCTGCTCTTTCATCATACAAATACAGAAAGAAAAAAATAAATGGGGGCCTTCTTTCTTTTTCTGAGAGACCGAAGAGCAGGAGAGGTTTAAGGAAGATTTCATAGACGGGGGGTCCTCGGTGTCTTTGCTGGGCTGTGCCAGGCTGCACGGGAGCCCTTCTGCCGTGAGCCGAGCTGAGCGCGGCAGATCAGGAGCCTCGGCTGCTGCGCCCGAGGCCAGAGCCAGAGGAGACTTCGCTTAGCACAGCTCTGGTCAAGTTACCAACCCGTTGCTTGTACATAACCTCAGGTAACAGACGGCAGCAAACCAGCGACTGTCGTGAATTCGTACTAAGTTTTCCCAGCAATAAGATTACCAGACCTGCCGGGAGTTTGTTTCAGTGAGTGCAGCAGATGCTGCTGCAGAGAGGAGTGCGTTGCACTAACTTCAGCCTTCACGGAAAGCAAACATACCTCTTCAGATTTCAGGTTTTCACTAGGGGGGTTTTGTGTGGGGTTGTTTTTTACATTTTTCCTCCCCCTTTTACTTAGTGCTTTCCAGGTTTAAAAAACAAAGGCTGCTCATGGTGGAGGAGCAATAGTGGCTTTCATATTTAATAACTCTTAAATCTTGTTCAACATGTGGCAATTGTTAGGTAGATTTGAGCTGCAATTAAAGAGGCACCCTTCTTTCTCTTCAGCAACAATATAGGCTCTTAATCCGACTAAAACCATCATATTTTAAGAGCTGAGATCATCCTGAGGCAAATGGTATCAAACTTAACATGGATCTGTTTTTCATAGGGAAGTTTAAAAGTTAAAGTTCACTTTCCTAAAAGTCTTCCATTAAAGAGACGGCAGCTCTGAGTGCTCTTTTCAAGTATCCACAGGTACCTATATCATACAAAACAACATCTGGGGGACGGAGGGGAGAGGATAATTACTGAAATTCCTTTGTGAAGTCCCTTTTTCTTTAAGACCCTGACTTGGGACTCTAAGTAGAAGCGAGATGAGGGGGTTTTGTTGCCTGATTATAGATTTGACTGCAGATAAAAGCACTATTTGTGCGACTCAGCCCTCGCAGTGCTCACAGGTCTGATGTGGATAACTGATAAAGGCTGTGAAAGACAGGAATAAACAGTGATAAAACAACCGAGCCCAGTTTGGCTTCGAACCAAAACACATGTTTAATAAAACCTGCACGGTTCACGGGGAGACATTTTTGTTTCTTTTTGTGGTGCCAAGGTGGCTGCAAACATCCATAAGGAATTTGGGCTTTGAACCTAGTTTGTACCGTGACTGTGGTCCGGTGGCCGGGCTGGCAGGCTGCGCCACGGCTTGCGCCCGTGGTGGCACTGGGCTGGGGTCAGGACACTGGGCTCGGGGCTCCAGTTAGTTTTAGAGCTTTTGGGGGGTTTACAATTCAGTTTTTTCAACTGCAACACGAGGAAATACCCGCCAGAGGACCAAATGCAGGGAGCAGGGCTGAAAGCTGATAGCGATGGTGATGCACACAACAGGGTGAAACAAACGCCTCAACAGGGGGAAAATATTTCCTTTCTGGTCTTTTCCGTATTTCACATCCAAGTTCCCCTTTGCACCTGAGAGCATTAGTTCAGGTGCCTCAAATTCCTGTTCTCCCATGATAGCTCCCACTCCCTAACCAGCTGCTGTTCCTGGTGCCTTCCTCTCTCTCCCTTTTTCTTTCTCCATTTTTCACAGACTTTACACTCCAGAGCAATTTTAGCAAAAGACATGAGCCCTTGCTCTGATTTACAGCCTTCATCTGTGCAAAGGTAAGAAAGCCGCCGTGACAGCAG
Source organism: Anarhynchus alexandrinus (assembly GCA_008711295.1). Classification (NCBI taxonomy): domain Eukaryota; kingdom Metazoa; phylum Chordata; class Aves; order Charadriiformes; family Charadriidae; genus Anarhynchus; species Anarhynchus alexandrinus. The sequence continues at coordinate 2,796,591 of VUYV01000010.1, read as the reverse complement.
CAGTGTCTTTCAGAGGATCTGTACCAAGAGGTATCTATTAATATCCACTAGTCATGCTGCTAAACCCCTACGTCCTCCTTTGAAAAGGTAATCCTGTGTTGTAAAGGCTCAACAAATGAGAACACCAAGGGACTTCCCTCATTTACAATACCTGCAAATGACTTGAATGAAAATACCTCCACAAACTATCAAAGTTTGTGGAGGGCACAAAATTGGACAGGGAACAAATAACGAGGAACAAGGGATTTGAATCCACTGGTTGCCTGGGCCAGTGAATGGAAAATGCAGTTTAATGTACAGAAACATAAAATAATAAGTCTGGGGCCAGCAAACCAGACAGAAGGATATTATACTGAATGGTGATGCATCATATTGACCAGTGGAGGGATTTAGAGGTCACTGCAGGAAAATCCTTGAAGCCTTAAACTTGGCATGCAGCTAAAATGAAAATAACTATAGGAAAGCAGCACAGCGGTGGAGGCAAAGGGAAGGCACGCAGCCTTCCTCCGCTATCTGTGCAGCAAAACAGCACCAGGACTTTGCTCTAATTGGTGCGATGCCATCTCCTCCCGGGCAGCGTAATACAGAGGCACTCGGGTCACCCCTTCCCAGTGTACCCCAGCTCCTGTCTCAGCGCAGCGAGCCATCCCAAAAGGCAGCCCAAGGTGTTCACTTGGTACTGGTAAAGCACAGGGGGATGCTGTGCAAGTTCATTCCAAGGCTTAGCGATGCTGGTCGGCAGGGATGCAGGAACCCAAACCCCCGGCTTGTTAGCTCATCTGCTTTTGGCTCTGAAAAGCAAGAAAAGCCAAAGCAGCGAAAGGCTGAGCCCCCCCAGGCACAGCAGGTTTGCCCATCTGAGCACAGAACAGCCGCCCGAATCCTGCAGCCACCCGCGGGACCGAGGACCTGCATGTCTGTATCCGTGTGACCTTACTGGCATATTCGTGACGACCTGTCAGAGATAAAGTGGAATAGTGAAGGGTGGGAGAAAAGAAGCAAAGGTGCTAACGCAATTCATTTTCTTCCCCATTTTCTTCCCTAACGAGCAGCCTCATTTCATTATATTCCTTCTCCTTGCCCTGCCGGAGTACTTGATCCCTCTTCTCTCACAGCTTTCCCACAAAAACATCAACCAAAGGAAATTTTAGAATCTGCTCCCCTCCCAGCCGATTCCCTGTTTGAACCGATACTTTTCCCCACTCTTCTTCTATAATTGTTAATGCAAATAAATAACCTTTAAACTTTGCTGAGATGGACTGCTGGTGAGCTGCAGGTAAAGAGCTCCGTAAGATCGTTAGCAATATCCTTGGAGTATCCTAATCCCCTGAGGCATCGAGGGGAACATGTAGTTATACACGATGGAAAATAGCGAGCAAATTTAGCATGGGTGTGAATCCGCAGTTCACACACACACATACACCCAGCCTTGTAAGAGGGATTTGTCAGAAGGACGAGGTGGGGAGGTGTTTTCTCGGTTCTTGGCTTGCTGGGCAAGTGCATTACCTCTGCCGGCCGCTCCTGAGTTAATTCTGGTTTTTCCCACCTGGGGGAGCAGCAGAGATTCAAAGTCATCCTGCCAGACCGACAGCACAGGTCCTTCTTCCAATAGAGGCTGAGGCAGGGAGGACAGGATAGGTACCCTTGGGAGGAAGGTTATGATGAGCATCCAGAGGATGCAAACACCAAGAGAAGTCCCCCGATCCTCTCCCTCCTCTCCTCTCCCTCTGCAATCTGTTGCCCTCTTCTTCTCCATCCCTTCCCACCGCTTCTGCCCTTCCGCAGCTCCCCAAAACCCTGCCGAGGACGGGGCCAGGAGGGAGGGTGGGGAGCAGAGGGGGTCCCCAGCCCGCTGCCGAGCAGGCGGGCGCTGGGGCTGGTGTCTGGCAGAGGCGCCCGGGTCCAAGCAGGCAGCACGAGGGCTATCGGCCAAATGAGGATCTTGCGAGATACGCGACATCTGGCAGTCACCGGCACTCTCTGTTCTTCGGCTGGTCCGCCTCTGGCTGTTTTCTTGTACAAATGGATAGATAATCTGGATGTGTTCCAGCTGAATTAGTGTACATGTAATGCTCAAAATGAACTTGAGGATAGAAATGCTTTACTGACCTATTATGATGCCTAAAATGCAGGACCTGGAATTGCTTCCAAGTCCCCAGTCCAGATGCATGTCCTGGCTGTCTCCCAACTCCGCGGCAGGTGAGACAGATGTCAGACCTGCTGTCTTGCCCTGCTCCCATGTTTCCATGGGAAAAAAAAAATACAAAACCCAAACCCTGGGCGCACTGGCCCAAAGCCATAGCAAAGCCCTCAAGAACTCCTGTGGCCACGGGTCCCAGCGCAGAGACTTGCCCGCTGCCAAGGTAGAGCCCCTGCGTAACTCCCGAGGTCCGATTGGACCGTGCACGTTGCATGGAAGTTTTAATACACACCAGTTGATAACCTGTCAGTTTGATCTATGGCAATTTCTTATTGAATAAATAAGATTTTCGTGCTGTCAGTACATTTGCTTTTCAGAAGCAGAATGACTTCCATCCTGCACAAACATGAAGGAAAAGAAAACATTGTTTGGTGCCATAATATCTCATCTCTCTGCCAGCTGCCTCAGCTGATACGCTTTTTCTACTACTCACAATATTCAAAAAATATATATATCAACTAAATTCAAGTTTCCTTCTCTTTTTTCTCTCTTTGCTTCTGTTCCCCGTTCAGCAAACGCGTGTATCTCCAGTCCTTTGCTACAGACCACTATTTTCCAAAGCGGGCTTTAAATCGGGAATCGAGCAACACAGAAAGGTGAGTCTGAATGCAATCTTCTGTACTCGACTTTCAGACATTTGCTAACAGAACAGTCAGAAGAGACTTTGGAACATGCAGTTATTTTCTGCGCCTACGACTGATCCCATCAGGAGCTTAAAACACAGCCTTTAAGGTGCTTTATTGCCTTAAAGAACTCATTGCAATAGTAAAGATGAGCCGGTTTAGCTCCTGCTCTTCCATTAGTGTACAAACTGTTAAAATACAAGAAAAACTGCAATAATAAACACAAGGGAGCTCGCTGCAGCTGTGCTTGTCAGCTCCAGACATTAGTGTGGCTAATTCCGATTGGGAACAGTTCCTGGGCTTGGTGATAAATTAATCCCGACTCTGATAGTATGTAAAGATTTCTCTACACATAAGCCGAAAGAAAACTTCCCAAACTGCTTACAAATTCCCCTTTACAGTTATTTTGGTGACTACACACCAAAATATTTAGTCTGTGTATCTTTTTTGGATACAGCGCAATCTATTTTTTATTTTGATTAAATGATATTTGAATAGGATATGCTTCATCCAAAGGAAAAAGCTTACGCACAGGCTTGCACTGAAATTGCAGAAGGATGAAGTACAACCCATGAGGGTTATGTCTGTTTTCCTGCAGATAAACCTCAACTGCTTTATAGGAAAAAAACAACGCCTTTGAAACCCTTCTGAGAAAGGCCTGACTTTTATTTCAGATTGCTGTTTTTAGAAAAACCCACAGACTGACTGCTAAAATCAGGAAATACAGTATCATTCACTGGTTTATATTTTTTTTTCCATCCGTGCCCGTGACAGTGTTGGTCCGTTGGCAGAAGGACGTGGCCCAGAGGACAAGGAGAAGACCCACTGGCTGGCTGAAAATGCCCAGGGCAGTGATTCAGCTTGACCAGTGCCTGGGAGCGACGCCGCGATAAGGACGCTGGTGGGGTAAGGGATAAGGGGTCCTGCACAGCTGAGCATCTCCTGCCGGCTGCATCCTCCCCTCCACCGGCTCTCTAATTCCTGGGCTTTCTCCCTAGCGTTCGAACTCACACACCACATTCATTTGGCAGTTGATTTTGGTCGCACTCCTGCAGGAGCTATGGGTTTCAGGAAGTTATTCACCTGGGCAGTTTCATCTCAGCCCCGATGAATAGCTTCATTCTGGAATAACAAATATAAACAGAGGGAAGGCTGCTCGCCACAAGGATTCCTTTATGCTGCGCTGTGAATTGTTGGCCAGTGGCCATTTAGCATTGAAAGGCAAAAGCCACCTGTGTCAGGTGTGTTTAAAGTTCATATTGACTCCTGCCCACCAGTATTTGCATGATGGACAACATCAGAGAAAGGTGAATTTGGTCATTAATTTTTGCCTGACACAGGGAACAGAAATGAAAAGGAGCCCTTTTCTTCCAGGCACAGCTTTTGTTTTCCAGCGTGATCAGTCAACTACCGGCTCTGCGTCATCCACCGCAGGGCAAACCCAGGTCTACAGTGTCGGGGACGTTTCGGGGTCCCCTCCTGCCCCGGCAGCCCCCACGTCCGTCGGGTCCCCGGGCACCCTCCTCTCCGCCCCTTGCTGCCTCCCGACCTTGCTGGACGTTTAGATCCCCCGAACCTCACACAATGCGGCTTCCTGGGAATGGATTAGAAAGCAAGCTGTGTGGTATATTTGTTATGGCCATGACTTTCAGGGAGAAAACTGTGACTTCTAGCAGTTTTTGTAGATTTTGTAACCCCAGCCAGCCTGCTACTGACTCCTTCATGAATTTTTACAGCTTTGGCTCCGTCCGTGAGCAGTATAGTAGAGAACACAGTTTTTTAATGGATTTAAGGTTATTAGTTACGTATTACCAAAGGGTGTAACATTCTTTATGTTGTAAAATAAAGTCCATTTGTCTTCTCTCCATTTCCCACAGCACGCAGTGTGAAACACAGTGCGGCATTGTTGGGTTTCTCTCCGAAGCGGCCGTGGGGAGTTTTGGGCCGTGCCAGTGTGCATCGGCCGCGGTTGCAACGATGGCCGCGGGCACAGGAGATCGCACCGCTCGCAGCCCGTAGGAAACCCTGAGGACCCTCATCCCACGCAGGAATCCCCTTTCCACAGAAAAGGGGGGACCATCGGTGGGAGAGCGCATGGCGTAGGAGGGCTGGAGGGATTCGTAAAGGGTTTTGGCGCTGAGGGCTCAGCAATGGTATGTGCCACTGGAGGGTTTATAAGGTTTTCTTTCTGTTCCCCAGTGGGAAACTCCAGGGAGGTGAAAATTAGGATCTCCACCGTAGTGGTGTACCTCCCCAGTGACCAAAACTTCCCCTTTTCCGCACGCTTCCCAAGTGGGATAATTTTGCAGTGTGTGGCTGCAAACTTGGCAGTGGCCTTTGCGCGGATGTCGCGGAGGGCAGAATTTGCTTGATTAGTACAAATACCATCTGTACGCTTGGTGCAGATGAGCGCAGTGTTTTAGAAACAACCCATTTTGCTTATATAAGGACTAGCGACGTAGCCAAAATCTGCAGCACATATCTGGTTTTCTCAAACAATTATTGGTGGGTCGCCAATATTTGTTAATTTTCTCCAGAACAATGAATAAACTACGGCGCAGAGACAACTGACCGCTCCGTACACTAATATCAGACAAGAAACCCTGTGCTCTAAATGACTTAAACCAATTTATCTTCAGTTACAAAAGTAGAAACAGGCAATAAAGAGCCATTTAAATTCTGTTGAAAACCACTCAGAATACGTTTTAGCATCATTATGCGTTGGGGCAGGGAGGTAAATCCAGCCCTTTTTCATAGGCATTGTAGGTTTCTTTTACAACTAGGATTTTTGCTTTGTTGTATTTCTCCTGACCTAAAATGTCCTCTTCTGTCTAATAATAGTTTAGCAGCTAAGCAGTTGTTCCAAAATCTGATTTCTTTGCACGGTAAAGTTAAGGGAAGGGCTCTTTCAGCCCTCCTAAAGCTTCTCTCCAACCGTCATAAACATGAAATCAGGCCCTGCAGAAAAAACACAGCTCAGAGACCTGTAGGCAAGGGAGGATTTTATGGCTGTTGTCTGTCTGTAATGCGTGGGATCTTTAGGGACTGCCTCTTACATGTCATCTGTCACTCGGAGCCTGAAAAGAAACAAAAGAAACCAGGGAAACTTTCTCCCAAATCATTCCAGGCCTGATCCTGCAAACATTTATTACGGGGCTTTGGTGGGATTACTCCCCTCAGCGGGCAGCCCCCAGTCCCACCGGCGCTCTGGGATGCGTTTAGCATCGCACATCTTGGCATGCGCGCGGCCGGCGCGAAATCCAGGACGGGGCTGGGGGTGGCGGGGGGGNGGGACACTGCTCACCTGCCCGAGGTTTCCACGTGTGTTAGATCATGTCCTGGCTCGGGGCACCGTGTCTTTTCAGAGCTGCCCCTTGCACTTGGAAGGAATCCACTTAAATATTTACATGTATTTTGCTCCTATAGTAACAGGAATATTGCGACGGTGTGCCTCACGTAACCGCGCTGCTATATCCCCGCGTCACAAAATCACACTCCTACGCATACGCGCGGCTCCTTGTCCGCGAGGAAGGACGGGCAGCTCGCGGGAAACATCACACCGGCATCTGATGCTTGGAAAAAAAACCACGGGGAGGGGAAAAATAAAATTAAAGGTCGGGGGGGNTTGCAAAGATGCAGGATGCTGGGATGCAGAGCAGCCCCTCTCCTGCGGCTCCCGGGGGAGCGGAGCAGCCCCGGTGCCCGGCCGGGCTCTGCCGTCTCCCCGCTCCGCTCCTCCGTCGGAGTTAGAAATCCCAGCGAAATGGGAGGGGTTAGAAAAATCAAAATTGATCCCATTTGTTCCTGTGACTGCTCTTTTCAGGAAAGCCGGGCTTTTGCCTAAGGAGATAAGTAAATTCCCGTATTCCATCCCAATCCTGCCCCGATTTAAGTTAATTTGGGGTTTCACCCAGCATCATTAATTACACTTTTCGTTCTGGATTTGAAGAAGAGAACTGTTATCCTCAATATTTCAAGGTTTACTCGGGTAAATCTTGTATCTCTGCTAAGGGGAATTTTGCCTGGATATGGTGGTAAAATCTGAGCTTTTTTTAAATTGTGGCACGGCGCAGAGTGAGAACTGGGGAGAGGTATTTGAGGAAAATGCCTCATTTCTCTGTGAAGAGTATAAGGATTAAGCCGGATGTTTGTTATAAAGTTGGGCAAACTCCACAAAAACATTCCTCCTTCATCTCTGTTTCAAGTTTACAAGAAGTTAATTTGTGAACTTACCTCTGCTGTACCTTAGTCCCCGTACTGACTGACACAGCCATGGAAACAAGGAATTGTATGCAAACACTACGGGGAAAAAAGGGCAAAGAAAATAATTTCTGAAATCATATTTGCACAAAGAAACCAAACCAGCTTGAATTTCCAACAGTAAATGCGAAGACTAAGTCTGTCAGGGGGAGAGTGGCATTAAAAAAAAAAAAAGGTCATATAATAGATTGATTCAAGAAAATCGTATTTTATGCTCACCAAAGACAAAGCTTATGAAATAACCAATATTGAATTACTCACTGAGCTCTGATCCTACACTCCGATTAACGCGATCTGTCCCGCAGTAGCAGCACAGAACATAGTCCATCATTCTCAGAGGTACTAAAAGCCCTTACTTTTATATAGGTGCTTATAGATCTCGTTTCTACATAAAATTTCATGCTTTTATAAAAGTAAATTCCAAAGCAAATGTAACCCTTCAGAGCCATCATTGCTCAGGGTTTTATTGCCAGGCTCGTTAACTCTCCCGGTAAACACCAGGTCCAGCCACTCCGCTCAGCCTCGACTCTTCTTCACCGGCTGGTAAGATTTATTTCCCAAATAACACTAAGAACGTGCTGCTCACTAAGTTGCTCTCTCAGTGAAACTCTAGAAAAAGAGTCCTCCACTTTGGCGGCCTTATCTGGCATTTCACAGGTGTAAAGGCAGAGTACCGAGAGCCCCACAGTTCCTTAACAAGGGAGTTTTTTGGCTTTGCCAGAAGATAATTGCTCCAGTAGCGAGCTGCCGTTAATCCCGGGCTGTGCGCTCGGTGCTGACCTGCAGCCCTGCTGTTTACACCAGCGGGGGCTTTAGGGCCAAATTTTGCAGTTAATTGCAGCGGCGTAAATCTGGATTCCTCAATCTCCCTCCCCGGGCGTGGAGCTCCTTGGGATTCGAGGGCGAAATTCGGGGCTGCTGCTGCGGCCGCTGAAATCGGTGGGCCTGGTCTCGCAGCGACCCACGGGAAAGACCCGGGCTGGGCCCTCTCCCACGTTTCCTAACGGCAATAAACGGCGGCAATTAGGGGCTCCGCGTGCTCGGAGGAGCCGGGGCTGCCTTATCTCCTCCTGCCGCCAGCCTTGGGACCGGCGAGCCTGGGTGGTACGGGGAGGTGTCACCCGTAGAGAGGCTGTAGGGGGGGATTAATGCCGCTGTGAGCTACATTACGTCCTGTCAGAAATCCTCGCAAAAAAAGAGCAGGAACTGGAACTGCAAGCTTTCGGCTCTAAGCCCTGAACTTGGGGCTACACGGCAAGATTAAAGCATCGCTCTTTTAATGCTTTCCCATCAAGAAGTGGGAAATCTCAGTGCGTCTAAAGGCATTCCCTCTTTTTCAAATGAGCCAAGAGACCGGTTTGATGTCGGTGCTTCTGCGTGTTCCTCCGTTCCGCTCCCTAAAGTGCTACGACAGAGCGGCAGCTGCCGAGCGAGAGGCTAAAAACCCTTCGGCAAACAGGCGCAGGGACCGGCGGGACATCCCCGGGGCTCACGGCCGGAGGTCCGGGCTCCCTCCCCGGCTCCGGGACCGAGCCTGGCTGCGGGTACCGCCGGGCAGGACTGCTGCAGAGGGAACGGAATCAGATAAAAGCACGGCAGAAAAATCTAAACATCGAGGTCTGTGCTGGAGGAAAGCGCGGGTTAAACCCCTGCGCTGCTGCGAAGGGCGATGAGAAAGCGGGAGACGGCCAAGTGATGAAATAATTCGTTAGAATGAGGGGGGTTTTATCAGCCCTGTGGAATTTCCTCGTTTGTTGGTAAGTCTGTTTCAGTGGGCTCAGCTTTGCCGTCGCCCACTGCGAACAGCGTGGAGGTGGGAATGTTTTGCTTGCGGATGATTTATTCCGTAAAAATGCAAATTCTGTGCTGAGTCCTGTACTCACAAACACAAATTTGACCCGCGCATGGAAAGCAGCACAGAGGATACAGGTTAACTGTGTTATTCAGCAAATTTTCCACCTAAATCAAACACGTATACCCTTACCTGTGCCTGACGAAATGAGAAAATACGGAGGGAGAGTTTCAGCCCTTCCACCTTGAAGAACGGTGTCCCTCTCCCCAGGCCCACATTTGGATGAACATCAACACAGCGCAGAACCGTGTCACTGATGTGCTTTGGATCAGCTCTACATGTATTTAACATTCAGAAAATGCAGCAGTCAGAAAAAGAAATAGCCATGATTTTAGAGGGCTTGGATCGGGTCCTTTTTTTTTCTATAGGCAGTTGCTATTCTGTACGACGTATAATTATTCAGTACTAAATCTGCCATTATAGAATTATGGAAAGGGCGTTATTATCAGCCGCGCTGAAAGTACCTGGCAAGGCTGGCAGGCTGATATTTAATTTTTGTCAGGAAAAAGATGAAAGCAGCTTCAGCCAGAGCGAAGCACGCAGGTTAAAGCCAGAACACTGCATTGTAATTTTAAATTCAAGAAACTATTGCGGGAACAAAGGACAGAAGCGAAGGCAACGATTTCCCCTTTTTAATGCTTGTGAAAACAGCCTCCTGCTCTTTCATTTCCAATGTATGCGTGCAGAATATATGCACGCTTTGATTTTGTACTTAAAATTTAAGGCACCTCCAGGAGGCTGCTTTATAAGACAGAAGAGAGGAATAATGAATCCAAAAATATAACCCAAAACTTTCCTTTACCAAAAAANAAAAAAAGAAGAAGAAAAGTTATTTTTCCGGAGCCAAACTAGATTTGTTGGTGGACATTGCATTTTAAACGTGTGTGTCGGGAAGTTAAAACTGACGGAGACTGCATGTAATAAAGCCGTGTGTCCAAAATCAAAATAAGGGTATATTATTTGAGCCCGTCCTTCTTAATTCACCCTGACAAGCAGACACGATGGCTTTGATGAAATTACTTGCACAGGTAGAATACACAGAGAGGGCCAATTATTAAGGCACACATAATTTTCCACAAGTACCTGATATTATTTGGGAAATCGTAATATATTGAGCGGATTTTAACCCAAAGCTCGTGTGCGCACACCTCTGCGTATCTGACTGGGCATTATGGTTAATTGTTGTGTGAAAACAGCTCAGAAACACTCAAAATCCGATTGCCTTAAATTATTTCATCACGTCTGTATCAGAAAGCGCTCGCTCCTGCTCCCATCGGGGTTCGTGCCCCATTGACTTCAATGGCAACAGGAACAGCCAAAAATACACAAATATTTGTCTTATGTCACGGACTACAAAAGTCACCAGGAACGGTCGCCCGCGTTATTCTGACATTGTCCTATGCAAGAGGTGCTGGTTGCTCTGTAGGAAAAATACGTCTGTAATTAAAAGCAACAAACACATGTTCTAACTTTAGCCAATATTTTTCACGACCAAAAATATGTAAAAAATAAATAAATGGAAATTTAGTGGAGAGTTTTAATTAAACAAGCAATTAAAGATGCCCACGCTGCCAAGCCCTTTTGTGTTACTACTATTTATTTTTCTCTAAGGGGAACCTTTATTTTCCAAAGGTTTATCTTTGTGGAAAATCACTGCCTTAAATTAATTTTCCTTTCCTCAGATGTAACTTAAACCACTGAATATACTGCTGTAAAACGATGTCCTGTGTGTTATTTCAGAAATAAATAGCCTCTTCCTCGGGTGGGTGGGTTTTTTCTTTTTTTTGAGTACCAGTTGCAATAGAGGAGGGAGATTTATTTAAAGAGAAATTTTCCTCCTCGGAGAAAACTGTTTGGAAAGCCACACACACACATTGAGCCTTTGTCTGCCGCAGCATCTCGGGGTTGCTAAAGGGGTTTAATAAACTGAAAGGAGGAGGATGTCAAACCTAAAGATGCTTTAAATGTTTGTGGTGGGGCACGGGCACCCTCCTCGCCGGGTGTTGGCGTGGCTGGTTTGCTCCTGAATGAGAAATTTGGGGCAGTTATTTGTTATTTTTAAACATGTCGGACAAGTTTTTTCAGGTTTTCTCTCTCTCTCTCTCTCTTTCTTTTTTTTTTTCTTAATTACAGAAGTAGTGACTTTTTCAGCGTGGTTTTTGCAATAAGGGGCACCTGGTGACTCCGAGAAACTCTGCAGCGGTTTGAGCTCCTGCTTCTTTGCAGGGTCCGGAGTTTTAACGAGCTCTCAGCGGCCTCATCCCGTTAACACTCTCTCAAGTAAGTAACTGACTTTGGTGATATTGCTTACGTGACCGAAATTACTAGTCAAATTAAAAACTAACTCCAGCCTTTTGGGATGGTCTTGAGTATAAAGCAAAACTGTCCTGAAAAAAAGCAAAGATAAGAGAGAATTGGGGATCGCTGGAGGAGCGCGGCCCTCGTAAAGCGAACGGGGGTGAAACCAGCACATCTGAGCACAAATTATATCAAGAACTTATTAAAATTTAACAGGGAGCGGTGTCCTTTCTGGAAGTATTTAAGCTGCTCCGTAGCAGCGTAATAGTTTATATCCCTGCAATGCAACTTTTAAATCAACTGCAGGATTTTATAGAAAACTGACTTCAACTCTCTTAAAATCTACGGGGATGCTTCCCTGGGCCTTCGAAAGCGCCTTCCACGGGGAAGATTTTTGCTGGAGACGGGGTTTATTTTTCGGATCTGGCAAACCCTCGGTTACCCGTGAATCCCTTTCTCGAGTAATCCTATTACGGTGCTCTGTGCGGGGTCGGTCCTGCGCGTACGGCCACGAATCGTGCCCGGGGTCAGCGATTTGCAGCCGTAATGCTCCTGATACATATCGCCAATTTGTAAGATTGGACCTTTTCTCGAAGCTGACTTTTAAAACAGCCCCAGAAGGGCCGTACGTAAAACTGAAGAAACCCATTTAAGGAACCGGCTCGCTTCCTTTGGAAACAAATGAGAGCCGGAGCGTGGGGAGTGGGGAAATTATATCTGGCCATCAAAACTGGACGCACAAAAGACATGTCAGTGCGGCGTTTCCTACGCCGTGAAGCCGCTTTCCCCTCCATGCAGCTCTACAAATACAATAGCTCATTGATTGAATCTTACGCTCACCAGACTTCAATAAATTCCCAAAGTGCACCAAATTAAAATCGAAGCAAGGGACACGCCGAGTGTTAGTCCTTCTCAAAATAATAATTTAATAACCCTCCAAAAAGTGTAGTGGTTTGGGAAAGGCAACCCAGATGGGAACATATAAACTAAAGCTATAAAGTTTCCTTCAAATGTATTTTAATCATTGTTAAATATTTACATTTAATAAGCACTAGTTTTTATTGCAAGAGAGATGTAATTACACTTATCATTCATGGAAAAAATGGAGTTTTAATAGCCTGTACATTGATTTGCTAAGATGAAATAGTGTCCTAAAAATATGTCGCTCGCTCTCCCCAGTGAATATGTTCCATATGTGAATGCAAAACAGATGAGGATTTTTTTATCAGCGCACAAGCTAGATCAACTTTATTTCTCATTGTCTCTGTTACATTTGACATAGATCGTCTTCATTTTGCTAATTTGAAGCACCTTATCAGGCTTTTACAACCCCTACTAATAAGGTTATTTATTTAGTAAACACTAACGGGAGGAGTAGCAACACCTCGATATTGACTCTGGGGAAGCTGTTGGTTGAGGTTACGGCCTCACAGTATTTTATCAATAATTCGTGGCCGCGTTTGATGCGTCAGAGACAGACAAAGCTGCTCAAAGGGGCCGCACATCTCTGCGGAGCTGTGCCTCTGCTTTGCCAGGCCAACAGAGGAGGAAAGGAAAAGTCAGTTAGGCTTGATGGATCTGCAAAAATTATCCCTCATTTTTATATTATCATTATTTATCTGCCTGTTGGAGTTTTTTTCTCTTTTCTTTTCTCTTTTTTCCCCTGGTTTCCCTGCTCGCAGCGCATGCGGTCCCAGCTATGAGGAAGTTTTATGTCAGCTCCCCTTAGCCACGAGGAGCAGCTCCCGGAGCGGCCCTTCCTCTTCCATGGGGCACCACAGCCGCAGCTCCGCGGCAGGGACCGGCCCAGCTTCCCCACAACCACCCGTCACCTGCAATTCTTCATCGGTTTTTCCTTCGTGAAACTTCTGGGCATTAAAAAAAATAACAAAAAAAAAACCCCACAAACAAACAAACAAAAAAAACCCAACCACCGCACCCAAAAAACTAATAGAAGGTCTAATAGGAGAAATAGCTGAATTTTAGGAATTCATGGTAGTGACACTGTGGGCATCAGTGCAAGGAACTGCTTGACGTGGCACCTCCTGAAATATGGACTGTCGCTGCACCTGGAAGCCTTTTGTCTTGAAAAGATTTTCTGTGTCTGTACTCTGTAGGCAGCCATGAAAGTACTAACGTTATTTCTTAGGACTGACAAATGATTATTTTATTTTTTTTTTCCCTAAATCATGGCTTTTCAGGTGAACTGTGAAAATAAGGAGGAATAAGCTAAACCATTTGGTGGATATTTTCTTTTGTTATTGCACTTGTGAGCTCCATGTTTTCCCAGCAGAAAGACACTGCCACAGAAATACACCGGCAAGAAAGGCAGAGGGAGCACATAAATGTGGAGAAAAAAATATTCAGTGGTCACTTGGACTTCCCAGAGCAGTACAAAGCCCACTTGGGTCAGCAAATAGTGCATGGAGTGGACTTTGGTTCGCTGTGGTTTTATTCCCACCCTCTTGCACGGGTGCCCATGGCTTTAGTATTCCTAAGCCAAGTTTTGCAGGCGGGAACAGCCGTCTTGAGAATTAAATTAACTAAAACAAACATACCGAAAAAAGATCTGTTTTTCTAGTGTGAATGTGTGTCTTCCAACACTACACGCTTCCAGGCTCTTGTGTAAGCTAAAATCTTCATCTTTCGCTGTAGCCCTGCAAAAATCCAGTCTAGGCATAGAAATTTAGCTCATTTGAACATATTAATTACACTACACTCACAAATACCCGCAGCGCTTTGCTAACAGGTTGCCTTAAGCTCGTACCTGCAAAGCAGCTTGTTGCCATCATGGCATGGCAGATCCCCCAGGATCCTGGTGGCCATCTCCAGCATTTCTGGATAGCTCCAGAATACCTGTGCCCTTTCCTAGAGCTTGCCGCCGCCTGTGCCGTAAGGTAACGATACACCACGGTGTAACGTGAGATAAATAAGTACTGGAGCTTGGCAGTGCAGTGCTACTTCTGCTTGTTGTAAGGTACCATCATTTGGAAGTACTAAACAAAATGGACTTGTGCTCACTCTTAAATGAAGGTTAATTGTCCCCGCAGCCATCGTGCACATGTGCGAGCTATTACAGCCTTGTTTTGTCCGTCTTCCAATAGTGGCTGTTGCAGTGAATTGAAGAACCGCTGCCAGGAAATGTCCTTCTCTAAATGACATAATTAGGGTATGGGGGAGCCCAGCGAAAGCAGATTAGGGGCATCACTGCTGCTCTTGATGCAAGCAACAATTCAAAGAACATAAGCAAACACTTAGACTATGCGGACGGTTTAATGTTGATTAAACTCTGATACCTGAGACTCCGTGGAAGGCAGGTACAGCATGCTGGAAGGAAAACAAAGCACCAACTTCACGTTTTGCATTAGCTAAAAAATGAAGTGGTTTCATTGACCTCACTGACCAGAAATCCAAAAAATTCAAATCATTATCCAAATTAAAGCTATTGGTCCAACTAATTAAAATTACTGGACTGCCTAACAAAATTAAATGATGGATGGTTAAATAAACTCAAAACTACACTTTCTGTTTGATTTAGGTGTCCTTGGTTTCTCTTGAAATTGCTCAGCAGGTTTGGGTATGGCTACAGTTAAGGTGAATCACGGACGTTCCTGTCGAGCTGTGCCCACGCCTCCAGCCACGCTTCCAGGAGGGACACACTTTTCCCTCCTTTCCCCGTCCGCTCCTCAGCTCTACAAGAGGTTTTGGTGATGGAAGAACGTGACAGGTCACCAAGGGAAGGGTTTAGTAATGGCAATGCACCCTCCTTTTCCCTATCAGCATGGAGGCACACTGATTTTGACAAATTATTTTAATGCCTTTATTATTAAGGCAAGAAACATGCATCTTATTCATGAAATGATGAGTAGATTTCTAGGTGGTGTAATTCACTGCTCTGTTGAAACCAACAGATCTGCAGATATCGGGCACTTTATGAACTCTACTCTCATACGTAGCCCAGTGGGCTCCAGCAGCAGCTGTTGGTATGACCACGAGGTTACTTGTTTAAGGGTTTACAGGACCGGGACCTACAACACTAGCGGAGCTTTTAAACTGACCCGCTTGGCTGCTGCCAATGGTTCATTAAGTGCTGTTCCTTCAGCTCAGGAGCTATTGATCTCACAGTCCTTAACTCGGGTTCCCTACTTAATTCCTTGTGAATTTTCTCCTTTAGTCTTTTTACTAAATGCTCGTGAGGCGCGTGGGACGATATGGGAAATGGATACGTGCAGGTATGGCGCCGTTCTCCGTCCTTTATCTGCTTCCAGTGTAGAGAAGTTCTGGCTTGTGCTCAGCACCCTTGGATGCTGCGCTGATCCAGAAGCCTTTTAAAAAATTATTTGCTCTTGTTTCAAATGAGCGTTAGTGCCTAGTGAAAGATCAAGCTAAATAAAAGCAGATCACAGACTTGGTAAGAAAGTCTTTGGCAGAACGTAAGGCACAGGATGCTTTTGCAATAGGCTCATAGTAAATTATAAAAAATAAATAAATATTTTTATATTGACGTTTACTGCCTGTTCTCCCTGCCCTCCGAGCAGCACTGCTGCAGGGTGGCTGTCGCAGGATGCAGAGCAGGGGACCGACCGGGTACCACCCTGCTGGCAGGACTTGCCGGGACACCATGCAGTCCAGGTTGTCACCTCTGTGCGACATCTCTATTTTTGTCACAGCCGTCGGGGTGGGAGGTGAGATGAGGTGCGGGGCTCCGAAGCACAGCAGCCTTGCTGCTCACTTGCCCTGCTTTTCTGGTTAGATTTTGGGCAGCTGAGTTCAGAGTGTGGCTGGGGTCCTCGGAAAAAGGATCCCACCCAGCCCTGACACTGCAGCACTCAGCCCCAGGGATGTTCTCATGAGCTTAGGGGATGCAGCCTGAAGCTTTAGCACTACACAGATGTCACATTCATCTGTGCACATCCCTGTTTCTCTCACTTTCTCCCAAATCCTGTGCTCTTCTGGAGCGTGCCCGGCCCCATCCCATGCTATGCCTTTCACCAGCCTTCCTGGAGCCACCACAGCCGGTCACCACCTTTGCCAGGAAGAGCCCAGAGCACTCAACACTGGCATTTAACCACCAAAGTTTGGGTGCTCTTTGCTGCCCCAGGCTGCTCTCTGGCCTGTCCCCAGCCCCAACAGCCCCATGGCACAGCAGGACACAAGCTGTTGGTGCTGCGGCTCCGGGGGGAAGTTAGACACCCCCTCCGCTGAGGCTATGCTGGCCTGCCACGGGGCTCAGTGTCCAAAGGCTCTGGTTTCTCGTTTCTTATACATTTTGCTCTTGAAGCCGCTCACCGCCCCAATTGCAGCACTTGTTTTGTGCATATTTTGCCAATTACATTGCTTCCCCTTGGCTGCAGAGGCAGAGCGGTGCCTGCATCCCGGGAGAGCAGCAGAGCTGACAGCTCTCCCGGTTTTCCAATTCCTCCTTCTTTTTTCCATGTCCCCCTCCCAAGGCTGAGAGCACAGAGCGCTGCATTTCCACACTCTACCCCACACCAGTGTTTGATGTAAAGGCAGAAATGGAGAGTGGGAGAGCAGACAAGCTCTTCTCTTTCCTGCAAGCTCCACCACCAGCTCCAGCTGCTCTGGCATCAAGGTATGAAGACAAATTCCTTAGCTGGGAAAGGTGTTAAAATCTTGACCAAAGGTCCCCAGTCGCCAGCAGCACTTTTTCTTATCTACAAACCACTGCTCTGCTTTAAACAGACTGTTTTGGGTAAGCAATAACCACCTCGCATCGATCCAGGCAGTGGGGAAGAGCATCTTCTACACCTGCGCAGTGCAGGTGCTGCAGCATCTCTGATCCAGGCAGGCAGTGCTCCAGCAAGTGGCCGAGGAGGTTAATTCCCCCGTGAATCGTTTTTCTTTGCATCTTTTTCACATTCTTGGACGCAAGCCACGTTCCTGCAGCTTCTTCACCCTTGATTTTACAAGAGGAGGGAGATGGAAAAGCAGCTGTAATATCCTTGGCAGATGCTGTTTTACAGTAGCTCAGTAATTACGGTATGGCAGTGGTGAGATGGCTGAACCCCTTCGCTTTTGCTGTGGCAGCAGCCAAATGAAATTCTCACAGGGTTTAGCCGGCGTTTCCTCCTGCACGATGTCGGCCGAGCGGGTACGGGACCGCAGGAACACGCATGGGGCTTTCCAGAAATCCTTTGGCCATCGCAGGGGAGCAAACGGCAAGTTACACACCACGAGAGAGCCAGTGCCCATGTCACCCCAGCTGGTATTGAACGCCACCAAGTGCTGACAAGGGCTGAGCTGAAAAATCACGGCTGCGTTCAGCAAAGGGTGTTTCAGTGACCTGCTTTGCTCCAGCTCTGCTCACCGCCTCCTTCAGGTTCCTGTTGGGCTGCAGCAATGAGCCGCGTGCCACGCTCTGTATGCGCCAAAATTACTTGAAGTGATTTCAGTGAAGCGGGATATAATCAGCAGTGCTAAAAGCAGAGCAATAACACACGAATAATACCCGGTGCATCCTTCAAAATACCCTAATTCCTTCCCTTTCTGCAGAGCTCCCACGGTACAGCCCTTCCTTCCAGTGCACTTCTGGCTCTCTCAATCTAGTCTATCTCCAGACTCAAAGCACTGGTACGTTTGGCTGCTTTCCACCTATCCCACATGCCATCTATCTTAATTGAATACAGCAGCGTATCGACGGCTTATCTGACAGAGAGCTATTTAACACTGAAAGCCCTGGAACAGATTCGTTACACGCAATCTGTGAATATCTCCATCCCTCGGCTCCTTGCTCAGCCTTGGGAAGTTGGGAGGATGGCGCATCAGGAGTGAAGGCAGTGTGCAGGGAAAATAAAATAACAGAAAACTCTCTTGAGGGGAAAAAATCTCTATAAGCAGCCTTAAGGGTTTAATCATCAAGCACAATAATATTTACCACTGCAATCAATGCAACCCTCATCACAGAAAAAGCTGATGTTCAAACCTATGAGAGTTTCTGAGAAGAGCTTGCACAAGTCACAAACCACTTTATTTCAGTTTGGTAATAGTTAGACTCAGCTGATAGCCTTAATAGATGCTATTTTATGCTTCACTTCAGATAATTCCCAATTCGCGTTGCATGTCTCCGTGATTTCTTCACCCCTATACGAAGTTAGATCACTCTGAGGGATGCTCTGGAAGCAGGCGATGGCATTGGGAGCTTAACCAGCGCCTGGCTGCTCAGGTGGCAAAAGCTGATGTTGGTTCGAGTATACAGATCTAAGTAGGACCCAACTTAAAATAAATGGGCAGAACTAATTCAGCCTCGTCGGAATGGTGATCGTTGCCTTTTATCACTGAACCGTTGAGTTAAATTTTCGCTAAAGCAGGGGGCTGCGGTGCAAACGCTGCCGGAGCCGCCTGCAGAAAGAGCGGTGCTGCGTCTGCTCCACTCTGCATCTGCAATTTTTACTGAGGTTGGGTTGTGTTTTTTTTATTTTTAATTTCGCTGATATTTATTGTTCTTATGAGACGTGTTCAAAGCAGCGAATCAAAATATCCTTTTCTGGGGAAGTAAATCTCCCAGAGCTTAATTCATCATTTTGAAGTAATACAAAGCTTAAATTTGTCTTTGCTGGAGCTGCATACTAAGTATTCAAGCATAAATAAAGAAAATATAAATAAAGCGGGCCTGAATCTATTTCACTGCGTTATTAAAATTCCATTGTTTGTTCTGCGGGAAAAGACCTCCCAAAATGACAGTGGTAATCTGGGCAAAAAGCAGATTGTTGCCAAAGGGTTCAGCTCTTAAAGGGGGGAAGCATTTTAAAAACTGCCAAGGAAAATATTTTCATTCATGAGTTCACCCAGCCTAAACATGCATCTAATCCTCCCAAACTGACAGTTCAAAAAGGCAACCACAGTTGAGACAGGCAAAGTGTTCAGTTCAAAGGCAAAAAAAGAAAAAAAGGACCTGGGGATTATTAGCATTATCACTTTATCACGAAATGACCATCAGCTCTGGAAGCGCGTAGCTCCACCTCCCCTTCCCAAACCCAGGGACACCGTCCCCATCCCGTTGCTAAAAGGGCAGCAAAGCCTTCCTCGGCGATCCACCGCGGCGAGGAGAAGAGCCTTTGGAAGGGTTAGGACTTGCTCCCAGTTGAAAATGGGATTGACACAAATGGAAGCAAAGTGCCCTGGAATCTGCAGACAGGAGCGAATCAGGAATCTCAAAGTGTGCCTTTGGTCAAGGACCCCCCTTTTTCCTGAAATACTCCTTGCACAGTCTGAAAAAGGAAAAATTTCCACACTAGATACGTAAATCTTAGCATGTTTAGCAAAAGAAACCATCATTCTCTCTATTTTGCAGACATTAGATCAGAGTAAGTGTCTTGCCCACGGCTGCAAGAGACAGCAGTAGCAGAGCCGGGAAGCGAATAACCAGACCTCTAAAAAAAGAGCTGCGGCAAGTTTAAATTGAGTCGCTGGGAAACATGAGCCTTGCCAAGAAATTGAGAAGATATTTCTCTCTTGTTTGCTTGGTTCTGTTTGGGCGGGTTGATTTTGGTTTTGTCTCTCTTCCCCAGTGCTCAGCCTTGCCAGCCCAGCATGAAGCCACCAGCCCAGCGTGAAGCCACCAGCCCTCCCACCAGCCAACCCCTTTCTCATTCGTTTTGCTGATCTCAAACCTGCGGTCCCTCTCAGCCAAATGTGACAGAGCTGTAGAGGTCTCACAGATGCTGAGTTCCCACAAGTTCCACTAAAATGGGCATAAGAGACTTTACACCATGAGGAAAGACTGAAGCGTGAGTCCAGTTATAAGGCACCAAAATATCTGCGTGAGAGATTAATGAATATCCCAACTGGTGGAATAAAAAAAGAACATTTAGAGTTAGGCACAGAACAATTCAGCTAAGAGAGACAAAAAATTACTTCAAAAGTCTCATCATCCCCTGAACTATTTGATCCTGAAGTCCACAACTGCTCACCCTTGCAGCAGAGACACGAGGGATGGGAGACCCGAGAGAAGCCAGCAGCGATTTTCGGTCGAGGGCTACCTTTGACCCTCCTCCATCCCCTACCAACAGCCACTTCTCATGGCACAGGAGCTGCCGGGGACACGCAGCAGAGCCGAGCTGCTCCAGCCCGTTCTCCTGGTTGAGGCCCCACCATGGCTCTGGGTGGCTTTGGCCTCGGACCTCACGCACTCGGCAGCCAGCAGAGGGGGTGGAAGAGCCGGACCCACAACGGTTATCGGTGAAATCTCTCCATTTCTAACTTATAAAATAGATCACAGCAGCAGAAACATCTCCCTGTCCAGCTGAGAGAGGAGAAACCAGCTCAGAATCGCTCTGCCTCATGAACGTGCTTTCCAGGTTCCGCGCCGGGATGCGCACGGAAGAGACGTGCTGCTGTGGAGCAAACAGCCTGCGCAGGAGCCTCTGCAGCAATCTGTGCCCGACCAGCTGTAGGCTGAGGGGTTTTGGGCATTTATCCTCGGATGAAACTTTCCTAAAAAAATCCTCCCCAAGTTTAAACCACGACAATGCACATTTTAAACATCGGCAAACATCTCACCCGGCTGGTGAACCCACAAAGCCGTCAGCTGAGCAGCGGCGGCAGCTCGGTTCTGCAATCGGTGGTGACTGCTGTCACCCCCCCCCCTTAGGGCTCAGCTCTGTCATCTCTTTGTGGAAATAAAAAAGTGAAAAGCTAGTGAGCATTTTCAGCAGAGCCTCTGCCCCTTTGCAGAGCGGCCAAGCTGCGGGGTCCCCATCGCTCCCTGCCTTCCCCGACGCAGCAAGAGCTGAGCCCATAGCTCGGCCGCAGGGTTTCCCTTGGCCCCTGCGTGGGATCTCTGTGGGGACACCCTGATTGCACCAAGAGCCACCTGCAGCATGAGTCACCAGGGCAAATGACATGACCACTGGGCAACACATTGTTCTGCACCCTTAACTTGGCCAAGTACTGCACATCAGCCCTTTGGAAAGACCGCAGTATCTCACCTGAAACCCAAGTCCTGGGAAAAAGCTCTTTCCTCCAGGAGAGGATGATGTGATGAGACCTCAGATTCATCTGAATGCTAACATCTCTCCTTTCTCTCCCACAGCCACACGCACTGCAAGCCAAGAGCTCTGCTCATGCGTGGCTGAGCACAACACCCATGGGAGTCAGGGAGAAGGTTCCCATTGACAGTGAAAACCAAACAAGTCCCAGTGCCAAAGCACATTCGTGAACACAGTACCATCTTCCCACAATCATCTTCGGTGCTGAATCCCAACCCATTTCTCTGTTTTGTCTCTAAAGAAAAAAGTCAAGTCCAAGCAGCAAACATCTAGCAAGAAACGCTGTTCCCAGCTGCATTTTCCTTCATGCTTCTTCAAGTGCTGCATTACAAGGTTTAACATAGGCAATTAACTTCCTCCTCTGTAAGCCCTGGTGTTCTTTTGTCTGTTTTATTTGAATATATTGGTAATGATTTATTCTAGAGAAAATTAAATGTTGATGGAAAGATATCTCTAAAAAGCTGCAATTGCAGCACTGCGTGTGAGAGCCTCCGTTGACATGAGCAGCTGGTTGGATGGTACCTGAGCCACCTGGTACCCGGCTGCTCGCCCCTTGATAGAACCACAGAATCACAGAGTCGTCTGCATCGGAAGGGACCTTTAAGATCATTGAGTCCAACCATCAACCTAATACTGCCAAGTCCACCACTAAACCACATACCTCAGCACNACTTGAGGCCATTTCCTCTTGTCCTATCGCTTGTTACTTGGGAGAAGAGACCAATCACCCCCTCGCTACACCCTCCTTTCAGGTAGTTGTAGAGAGCGAGAAGGTCTCCCCTCAGCCTCCTTTTCTCCAGGCTGAACACCCCCAGGTCCCTCAGCCACTCCTCATAAGACTTGTTCTCTAGACCCCACTGGAAAGGACCATGGGAGCTCTGAAAGAGCCAGGTGAATAATTGTATGATGTGTTGAATGTTTTGTTTTGTTTGAAAACATACCTGAAATATCCTGCCAAACGCACCAAATGCCATCGGGCAGCTCCAGCCCGCAGTGAGGGTGTGCAGGTGAGACTCTGCCAAGGCTTCCTTTGGGAAGTGCCGGCTTGAGCAAGACGTGCCCCGGAAGGAGGAATACCAACCGCTGTCTCACCAAAATCACTCCCTGAGGTATCGAGTACCAGCCAGGGTTTTTGGAATCCTTAAATGTCATTTTAGGCTCTCAGCACACACACACACACACTCAGCTTGTGGCTGGATGAGCTGAAGAGCATCACCCATTTTACCCAGGAAAACAATCCTCTTACGGCAAAATGACATTCACAGTGCTACTGCTAAGCAGGCGTGCACGAAATACACACATTACTCCCCAGCTCAAGACCTTAAGCCTCTTATTATGCAACTGCTGCGGGTTTTTTTCCCCTATTTGAAAGTTAATTCGGATGACAACAGGATTAGCCACTGCAGATCTCCTTAACCATACACTTGCAACCTCACGATGGGTGACTGCTGGGCTGTTGCTTGGCAGGATTCTTCTTCTCACCAGTCACACTTGATGCAGACGAATGTTATTTTGACTGCCTTTATGCTTTAACTGTATATTATGATAGTATCAAATTATCTGTTGCCTAAGACGAGTTGTAACAAGGGAATATTTAGACGAGCAATACACATAACGACGCTGAGAGTGCTGCATGATTTGGTAAACTGTAAGGCGTGCTCATAGTGAAGAGCTATCTCAGGATAAACACGTGGGAGTACAGCATCATCCGCGAGATCGTGGGGCTTTTTTCCAGTCACTTCAGTACAGAGTTTCTGTATTGAGCTCAGTATTATCTTTTCTGTATTAATTTTATCTTCCTCTGTGTAGGATTGTGGTTATTAGCATTTGGCAAATCAAATATTACTCGCCAATATTTTCAAACAATGTGGACAACAAGTTTTCCTACAATTTTAGAAGAAAATGGTGCAGTCATTGAGAAATTTTGCATCCTTCATGGTCTTTGACTGAATGTTTCTATAGCATTGAACAGAAAATCAGAGCTGTCTATTCGCAGCTTTGAAGAGGCTCACAGTTGAAGACTAAGTACACAACACATCTATAAACTGGAACCCCATAGGTCTGTCCTGGATTCCCAAGATTTCCTATTAATTTCCTATTAATTTGGGTTAATTGCTTGATTTCTCTGAGCCTCAAATTCCTGTTGTAACTTTCTTCAGTTTACGTTACTAACTGTAGAACAGAAACAACCTCTCCTGATCTATTTAGGCAATGCGCACACAGCAGGGCTTCACTTGGGCCCCTCACTGCTGCTGTGATACAACTCATAACAATTGCAATGTGATGCAATTAAATAATCTGTAAACATATTTTCTGTCAAACCTGATGTTATTGCCTATTAAATTCCACAAGAAGTTACAGCAGCCCCATGCTGTGCTCTTATCTTCCCTTCCCATACATCACTGCTCTTGCCAGCAAGAGTCATAACATGGGTATCCTCCGTACGGGGTGTCCAGCGCACTCGGGGCTCAGCCATGGTGCAGCAGAGCTTTGGGGGATCACAGCTTTGAGCACAAGTGCAAAGTCCTTCTCAGATCCTCACGCTGCACACAGGAATCCAATTTATTTCAAAGAAACTGCTGGAAGTTTTTCCTTCCCTTTCCATGTCTGCATGTCCCCATTTTCCTGACCCAGCAAGATGTTTCGGCAAGAGCAGAGATGACCAGAGAGAGCTCAGGCATGAGAAATATTGAGATGGGCACTGCTATGATCACAGGCTCTCTCCAGTGCCACCACCATCACCCTAAAAAAAAAAACAGTTGTGCCTCTCAAAGTAAAAAAGAACATTTGGCATCTGATTATTCATAGTGCGTCTCTGAAATTCTCATGGAGTATCCAGTCACTTGAAGGACTTGCTCGGCCTCTCCAGTAGTCGTTAGTATTTAGTGTTGTGATGGGAATTGAGTGCTGGCAAAAGAGCAGAAGATGATTGTGAGAACTGCTGCTGAAAGCATGCCCCAGTTCATGACTCTGACTGGCCATCAATTCTACCTCATCACCATACCTTGCTGAAATCTAGGAACCCCCTCAAAGTAACAGATTTCGTGGAGTTTGGAACATTTTTCCCCATGTGACCGGTGAGGTCATTTATTGTCTGCACGTGAAAACCTGCTGCGGTGACTCGTCGTTGCTCAGACTCACCTTTAGACAGACGCCCTGGGGCTGCCTGCCGCAAGCGGTCTCTTCTCAAAATCCACTTGACACTGAGCAGTGCTTTGCCTGTTGCATGGCTCAGCTGTTCCGTTGTATTAGTTACTGCCGTGGCTGAGGACGATTACAACCAAAGATGACATTTTCGTAAATCATCAGGTCACAATGGGGCTGCCGCGGTGGGCAGCGAAGCACCGGCATCCTTGGGTGCATGGGCAGTAGTGCTCAGCTGGGAATGGGTCAGGATCAGGCATCCCACCCTGCCATCCCCACCTGGCACATTCATGGAATCATAGAATGATAGAATGGTTTAGGTTGGAAAGGACCTTGAAGATCATCGAGTTCCAACCCCCCTGCCATGGGCAGGGACACCTTCCACATTTATTTAGTTTCCAGGAGGATCTGCTCCACGATCTTGCCGGGCACAGAGGTGAGACTGACTGGCCTGTAGTTCCCCGGGTCTTCCTTTTTTCCCTTTTTAAAAATGGGGATTATGTTTCCCCTTTTCCAGTCAGTGGGAATTTCATGGAACTGCCACAACTTCTCAAATACAATGGATAGTGGCTTGGCAACTTCATCCGCCAGTTCCCTCAGAACCCGCGGGTGTATCTCATCAGGTCCCATGGATTTCTGCATCTTCAGGTTCCTTAGCTGGTCTCGAACCCGATCTTCTCCTATAGTGGGTGGTTCCTCACTCTCCCAGTCCCTGCCTTTGCCTTCTGTGATTTGCATGGTGTGGCTGGAGTCCTTGCTGGTGAAGACTGAGGCAAAAAAGTCATTGAGTACCTCACCCTTCTCCATAACCTGGGTAAACAGGTCTTCCGTTTCTTTCCAGAGAGAGACCACATTTTCCCTAGTTTTCTTTTTATCACCGAGGCACCCGTAGAAGCTTTTCTTGTTGCCCTTGACATCTCTGGCTAGATTTAACTCTGTCTGGGCTTTAGCTCTCCTAAAGATGATCTCTGGCTGCTCGGACAATTTCTCTGTATTCCTCCCAGGCTACCTGTCCGTGCTTCCACCCTCTGTAGGCTTCCTTTTTGTGTTTGAGATTGTCCAGGATCTCCTTGTTCATCCATGCAGGCCTCCTGAGCTTGGAGGAGGTCATCCTTGAATATTAACCAGCTTTCTTGGGCCCCTCTTCCCTCCAGGGCTTTACCCCATGGTTCTCTGCCAAGCAGATCCCTGAAGAGGCCAAAGTCTGCTCTCCTGAAGTCAAGGGTAATGAGCTTTGATGACATTTTGATGACAGAAACCTTTGGGATCACTAATGCTATCTGATGTCTCCCAGGATTTAGGGATGACAACGGGACAGCAATTTTGGGACACGTTTGCAAAAACCTCCTATCTCGAAAGCACCTACCTGGGCTCCTGTCATGCCATGCGTGATGGTGCCAGGACCTGAAGGCCATTTTCCAAGAAGTGGAGAAGGCAATACACTGTGATTTTTATGGTGGGGATTTATTTCAATACATGGACAGAAACTGCTCCCATAACTCAAAAGAAATGGTAAAGAGGGAAAAACGAGGCATGGGTTTTTTTATGCACACAAAATGGAAAGAAATAAAAAATGCTCTGTTTTCTGAGATGGATTCCAAAAGAGTGGGTTGATTATTTTCAAGTTTTTATGGGGTTTGGGTTTTGGATTCTGTTCACTAAAAGTATACAAATGCTCCGAGAATGACATTTTTTCCCCATCAAAAAAAAAAAAAACCTCTAAATTAAAAATTTAGATGAGTTGCAGATGCAAGAAAGTAACTGCATGGGAGATGACAGCAGGCCAAAGCCAAAATGGTTCTTTTCCCTGCTCCAGCCTGGGCATCTCCTCTTGTTCCACGTCAACTAGAGGCCTCAGGCTGAAGTGGACGTATCCCCTCACAAAACTGCTGTCATCCTCACTTGTACTACCCAGAAAACACGGATATCACTGCCAAGGCTTGTCAGGACACCCAGGCTGGACTGCAGGGCTGGGCCTAATCCAGATGGGTTCCCCCGGACCTCTTTTGAGGGTGCTTGCAGAAGACGGTTGATCTTTTTTCCCCTGCATGGAGCTACAAATAAGCCTGGGTAGCTTTTCTCTGCTTTTTAAAGGATCGTATATAGTGATGAATACAATGCTTAGCAACCCGCAAGACCTCCTGCTAAGCAGAAATCTATAGGCCGGGCTATTAAAATAAATGAGAAATTACCATTGGTCTCAGCATGAGCAGGATTTGCCCAGATCTGAATGACACGAAGGAAAAAAAGGAGATAAAATACAATCAGGTATATTAAAGTGAGGCTGCTTAAACAGGGATTTTCCTGGTGGTGCCTATTCAGTCCTCTACCTTCTAACATACTGTTTTTCTTTTCTCACAGGATGAGTACAGATCGAGGCAATTTACATCAAACTCCTTCCCCAAACCTGACACTGGTAATTATTCCAAATTACAAGATTTGACAGGAGCCTGAAGAAGTGGCACTTAACTCCACTATAGCATTATGTCTTTTTTTTCTTTCTTAATCCCCTTCCTAAAAGCAGAAAAATGATATGGCGCTCTAGGTTGAAATGAGTGACTGAAAATATAATGCTAAAAATAAAAACATAGCTGTCGATATCATTTTAGTCTGCTTGCAAACAGGACTACAGTTATTCATACTTCAACTTTCTAGTGGTCCCTTCGGTCCTCTGCACCCAGGCCTCTGGCTTCTCTGCTCAACCCCTGCCTGTGTACCCAGGATGGAGATGCTGAGACCTGCAGGCAGCCCAAGCTGCCTGGGAGAGCGGAAGATGGAGCTGAGTTGTTCGTCTTTATTCCTACAGTACCGGGTTTCCAGCTCAGGGGTATTTTTTTGCCATTTGTTCTTCATTGTGGTCATTGAATGCAACTGGAAGGTGATGCAACAGCAAGTGAATGTAATGCCTTACCATAACGCTGCAGGTGTGTGCCGTTCTGGCTGAGCTCCTTAAACATCCCTTAACATTTTACATAAATATTCCTTAAGAATTCCTCCAGCCCGCCAGCTGTTTAGCTAAGCTGGTACCTCTTACAGAGCTTCATGAAAGATTTCATACCTGGGCAGCGTCCAGATATCGTCTTGCAGTCTCTGGTCCGAATGAGAACAGAAAAAGCTTCAAAAAACATCACTGCGCAGCCCTGGGGAGAGGTCAGGAGAGGTTCCAGGTGGGACAATGCCACTGGACCTGTGGGCACAGCTTCTGGCGTTCCCCTTTTCCTTACGGGACTTTTTACAGACAGAGATCGGGACAGCTTTGGGGACAGGCAGCTGTTCCCAGGTGGATGCCCTTCAGTTTGAACCCAGCTCCCAAAATGCAAGCTTGGGAGCTGATGGGACCCCCCAGCTGGTGGAAAGCCCATGGTGGGGTGTCCTGGGAAGGGGTGGGCTTGCTCAGCCATTTCCAGGGCCTTCAAGGCAATGGCTCATTCCAGCACCCCCGGCTTTTCTGCCGGAGCACCACAATACTGGGGTACTATTACAGCAGCAAATTGGCCCATTAAGCCTTAGGAATAATGACTGCTGTTGGTAATTATCCCTAATCCACTAATGAGCTATTGTTTGCTGCAAGCATTAAGTGTAAGCTTAATGATGTGAAAAAAAAGCAAAATAGACTTGCCCCAAAACTGCTAAACCAACTTAATTGAACAGATGCTTGCTTAGCACCTGCATTGTCATGCTGATTCATAGAGAATTGTTTTAATTGCAAGATGATCCTCAGTGGATCGTGTTTCCTTCACCTTAGGGCAGGTTCAGAAGTCAGAAAGTAGGAATTGATTAATTTGGTGGCATTAGTATTAAGGTTTAGCGCATGCAATGTGGCTTTTCATCTAAGCTGACCAACACATGGGTGATACGGACCAATAGCAGCGAAAAAACTCTGTAGCAATAATAGGAGAGCATTAAAACCCCCTAATAGGAACTGCAAAATTGAAACCAAGTGTTGTACAATTTCATTTCTGTCCTGTATGAATTATATACTTATTAAGTAAAAGAAATGTTAAATGAAATGTATAAATTATTGTAACAGCACTTGTGTAAAACAAAGTTTCGCTTTGTAAACTTTTGAATGCCAAGATTGATGGTTTTCATGACTTTCCCAAGATCTTGCAAATTTGGCTGGGGTTGCTATTTTTGCAAAATTTAGTCAGTGAATTTATTACTTACACTGCAAAATCAGCGCAGTTCATTACCAACATAAGAACTGCAAACATGTTATGAATTAGGTGAAAACAGCTTTTCCTAGAAAGAGGAGGCATTTACACTGTTTAAACATGACCTTTTCTTGTGGAAAACCACAACAAATTCAAGGTCAAACTTCAATATTCCTTGTTCTGCCCCAAACTGCTAAAAATTATCAACACAGGAAAGAGGATAGTAATTTATCCTCCCCTAATATATACACATCAAAACTGAATGCTGCAATTGTCCTTCAAATACGGTGCTATTGAAGATACTGTTCTTGAATAAAACTTTCATGTTTTTATCTGTAGTAATTCCTTAACTGCTGGCTTTGGAATGGCAGCAGCAGTGAAAGATGGTGAAATGAAAAGAGGAAGGAAAAAAACCTGGATAAGAAAACAGGATTCATACCTCTAAGGAGTGCCAAAGAAAATCCAGGCAGACAGTGCCAAGGTGTCCCTCCAAGTCATCTTTGCATCCTCTCCATCACTGAGAGATGTTCTACTGTTTTAATTATTATTCCTATTGGTTGAAATACAGCGTTCTGTTCTTAGCATTAAAGAAAAAGCAAGTTTTATATGCAAGATAACTCAAAGAACTGCTGTGGTTGAGCTTAAAACACTTTTTGGGGATACCGCATGCCCGTTTCCCCAACCCCAAGAACACTTCTTAAGAAGCAACACTCATGAAATAAGCTTTATATACCTGCTTTCCTCTTCACCACGGGTTTGGAAACACAAAGTGACTGTTACAATCTTTTTGAGCATCCTAGAGAGAATACTTAAGTTACACCCCCAAATAATATTAATTCATATTCTTCAGAGCCAGCGTGGCAGGCGTGTGGTTTGAGTACTTGTCCCAGAGATGTCCCAGGTTTTTTCCACCTCTCCCTTCAGCTTTGGCCGCTAAACATCTGCAATTTCCAGCGTTCGCTCTGCCAGTGCTTCTCCTTTTCCCCACGCCTGGAGGAGCGGGAACGTTTCCTCTGGGAAAGTGAGCAGAGGAAAACCGCTGAGAGCGGAGAGAACGGCAATGTTGGGCTGCTCGTCCCGATGCCTCCGCTAGAAACAGCATCCCAGCGCTGTCAGTGCAAACTCTCCTGGGATGATGCCTTCAAGAGTATTTTTCTTTGACTAGAAGACCAGGTCCTCAGCGGGTGCGCGGGGCGTCGCACCAGCAAAGTCAGCCGATAACCAGGACAGAGATCACGGGGCTGAGTTTGGGACCTGAAGGGTAATAATTCGTTGGGGATCTTCAGGCAGAATTGGCAATACCTGTGGAAATCACCACGCTGCTTCTGCCACAGCCGTCCCCTAAACCTCGGCCAGGTTCCCAGAGGTGGAAAAAGAGACTCAGACCTTGAAAATGTGCTTTCTGATCCGAAGTATTCAGCCCTCGGTCCCAGCCAAAGGGTCTCCCCAACGCCAGCGCTCAGCATCCCCCTCTGAGCTTGTGCTTGGTGTGAAAACTGACTCTAGCCCATAAATCCATAGCTCATTTGTCTGCATTCATTCGCAGAAGGTCTACAAAACACCCGTTGTCACCAATGTTAAAATCTGAGGAGTTGAAATCTGAATTCAAATCCCTTGATATTCTGTTATATTTATGATTCTGCAGTGAACGGCCAATCAGAATGACATAATAACATCATAATTCTTACCTTTTTTTTCCATTATTTCCTATCCAGGTACATTTCACCAAATCAGACCAGGAGGAAGAGGTCTGGGGGGTGCTGTTGTCATCTTTCAAGCACAAGTTAACAAGAAAAAAAGAAGTTATTCCTGTCGAAATTGCAGGCTAGAAGTAAGAGGCTCTCAGCTGAGTATCCAGCTCACGACTTTGCATATACATTGGCATTTTCTTACAGGGGTTGTTAAAGCTTACTGCTAATAGCCATACAAAATAGGAAAAATCCTACTGATTGCCCTTTGGGAATCACTTACTGCCGACTCTCTCTGACACCACCACACAGCCAGGGATTTGAATTGTATCTCCTTTTTCAGGTGCATTCAGGGAGCCTCGAGACAATTCCTACACCAAGAATAATGACCGTCAAAACAAACGGTTTAGGAGCGTATGAAACACAGGACTTTGGGGCACCAGGGGGTGAAAGAGAAAAAATATTTCTGAAGTTGTGCTCCTGTCATCTCTCTTATCCCCAGAACCAAGCGGAGAACGGGCTTTGCGTGAAGGAGGGAGAGAGGGAGAGCTGCTCTCCACAAACATCACTTCTGTGAGCCTTTCAGACCTCAGCTCTCACCTCTCCCCCGCCCCGCCGTGGGCATCCCAGCACGGCTCCCGTGCGTAAACCTGACGTCAGACTTCAGAGCGCTCAGAATTTAACTGAAAAACCAATTTACACAGCCCTCTTCCTTAAATTCCTTCCAAATCCCCAGTTAAGTGCTAAATATCACGGGGTTGAAAATTTCGCCCAAGTGTTATTTATATGTCAAGCGTTTTGATGCAAAATGTATCCTATGATTGTGGAACCTCCTCTTCTCATTAAAACATTCCATGCCGCAATAAATCTGTCTCGTAGGGGATAATTTATGTCTAAGCAAATGATTTCCCATTTTTTTATAATACAAATGTTTAGATTGCAACATTCTCCCCTCTCTGGAGATTCTGTATCTACAGCCGCGGGAACAGCAATCTCACTAACACGTTTTCATATATACTACTTTCACTGTACCTTGCTCGCCAGGCCAGCGGGCTCTTCAGTCCTTGGTGAACACTTTCTGGATCCTACAAATATCCGAGGCCAGACAGACATCACTACAACAGAAACAAAGGTCACATTTACGGAGTCTGCAAAGCAAAGGAACGCTTTTTTGCTCAGCTGCCTAGAAAGGCGATTTAATAGAAATTGGGAGAAGGAAAGCCAAAAGGAAGGAAAAAGCAATATTTTCTGCACCAAGCTCATGCAGTCTCTTGATGCTGAAGGCTACGACCTCTGGTTATAGCAGAGCACACTAGGTTGATTTTAAATGTGGACTAATACAGCAACACTGTTTGGGTCCCAAGGCAGAACTAACATTGTGGAGGATATTCTTTGTGGGCTGATGTGGAACCTCTTAATAAGACTGTTCGTGTAACTAAAGGCAGCTTTTCTCATGCATATTCACCCCCACACTCCCTTTGCTTCAGTCCCACGTGCCCCAAAAGGTAGATCTCTTCTGGACCCCGTTATATGCTGTTACCACTATGTTGGACCTTCGTTCCCTACAGCAACGAGACAGCAGTTGGGCTTTGCCGCCAATCTGGCCAACCATTCCAGCACATGACTCTTTTGGTACTAACAAAGAGGTTATTTTCTCAGACAACAGATCACAACCTCATTTTCCCTTTCTGAGGAGATTTCCCAACTAATAATAGTTAAGTATGAACAGAAAATTGTGTGGGATTATCAAGGATTTTTAATTCATTAATTTGGATACATTTTATGTGCAGAATCACCATGTGTTCAAGCCAAGGCTGAGCTAGAACCACACAAATATTACACCCCGCCTTGTTAATGCCAGCAAAGCCCTTTTTATTGCATAATTCTGCAGCCTGTCTGTAGTTTTTATTTCATTAATTTTCATCCTGATAATTGGAAGCAGCTTCTCTCCTTGCTTTTTTAAGGTTTAATGAGCTACATAACTTCATGCCTCCCACTGAGGGGCTGTAGGTCACTTTGCACTCTGGAGAACTGCAACACCTTTCCCTACTTCTCTTTTACTCTCCAGCAGCAGAAGACAATGCTTATCGTCTTCCAGCGGAGGTGCATGAGCATTCGTGCAGGCATCAGACACGTAGGTATGACCTTCTCTGCAGAGAAACACAGACTTCTGAGATGGGAAAGATTCCTCGCGGGGGTGATGGTGGGACACGATCCTGCAACGGCACTGGAAGACCCCCGATTCCTCTGCTTCAAATACACCTCCGCGATGCGCTGGCAGTGGCATCTCAGGTCTCTAAAAAGACCCACAAAGTGACGCTAATACCCGGCTTGTTCATTGGATAGTGATTTTTGCAAAGCAGTGATTTCAGCATCAACTAGAGAAATATTAAGGAAAGAAGTCAACAGAGATGGAAGTGAAAGTAACATTTGTTTTCATTACTATGTGTTTTTCCACTGGGATTGCTTTGAAGGAGACATTGAGGAGTTAAATACAAACACTAGTAATAAAAGATAAGAAAGGGTGAGAGGAAAGTAACTTCTCCTTCAGCACATGACTCAGGGTTTGCAGGGAAGATGAGATGCTGCCCGTCCCTGTGCACCTCGTGATTCTGCCTTGCGATTCCGGGGCAGTTCAGAGGTCCTTGAGCAGCATCATGGAGGGACTCCAGTTCAAAAATACTTATGCTAAATTTTGAGTGTTTTCAAGAGAGAAAACATTATCCAGTTGTGGTTTTTTTTCATGTTGCTGACTGTTGCTCTTTGAGGTTGGTTTTTTGTTTAGTTTTTAAGGGATTTTCAATCACACATTTTCCACTGGATTAAATATCCCCAAAATGGCTTCCAAGGCCCCAGACAAATACTGCCCTAATACAAAAATAGGCTCTGTCCACCTCTACCAGTTTGGCTGACACAAACCAGAGCTATGAAAATGCTACGTGCACATGTAAGGTGCAGCAATTGCACCGTCTGAAATACAATTATCTTGAGAATCTTTTTTCCAAGATGTTTTTTCTAACAATCCCCAAACTCATGAGATAAATGGAGATACTAACAAAATAAACCCTACAAGCCTTCATATTCAGGCCTGCAAAAAGGCACCCTAAGTTGTCCTGGTTTGCTTAGCTCGTCCTTAATGTGTTTACAATGCAAATTAAAAAGCAATCATAGCTTTGCTAGCTTTTAAGGGTGAATTACTCTGTACAACGGAAAGACCATTCACACCAGGAGTCTCACTCCTAAAAAGCACATTTATGAAGCAAAGTGCTAAGTGACCTAGAAAAGCACACAACAAACAAGAGTCTTGTCTATACAGGAGCTTTGCATTGTACTGTGGCCCATAGCTGTGTATGGATCACATTGAATAGGAAGCTATTTACTTATTTCGGTACATAATTCCACCTAAGATGAGTCAATAGCCAGTGTAAATAGGAGCTTTATTACCATTTGTCACCTGAAAGAACTGCCTCAAAAGCTGTCAGCTGAATTTGGAAGGCAAATGGTGCCCTGGACATGAAAATGAAAGCCCCTGTGTTCTCTGCCTCCTCGCCTCATACATAGTTGTCATCTTTTTCCATCAAGCTTAAAATTGATCTGCCCTCGGGGCGCTTTCTGCTCCGCGGTGTGGGGGGTCCCGTCGCGCAAACCTGTCGGTGCAGCGAGTGCCGCAGCCTGACGTGCCGCGGTGGCTGCTGCGGAGACGCTCGCCTCCAACGTGCTTGGCTTGGGAACGCTTCCAAAGTATGTCTTTCCCCTCCTCCTTCTCCTCCTCCACACACTTCCCTACAGCGAGCCGTTTCTGGAGATGGGATGGGGATGGTCCCAGCCATGGCCGGTGCTGCAAGCACCTCTGCGATGAGTTAACGGGCTGCTCCCTGCTCAAGGGTTCATCCAGGCAGCAGAGAGTCCCAGGCTCTACGTTGGAGTCCTGAGCGCATCCTGAAAAGCCATGGAGGCTGCAAGGAGGTGTCATGTCAAAAATACACCAAAAGGATGTTGTGCAACCAACCAAAAGGTGATGTGCAACATCCTTGGTGGGTCACACGGATGTTGAGTTTGGGGGTTCTCAACCAAAAGGTGATGTGCAACATCCTTGGTGGGTCACACGGATGTTGAGTTTGGGGGTTCTCAACCAAAAGGTGATGTGCAACATCCTTGGTGGGTCACACGGATGTTGAGTTTGGGGGTTCTCAACCAAAAGGTGATGTGCAACATCCTTGGTGGGTCACACGGATGTTGAGTTTGGGGGTTCTCAACCAAAAGGTGATGTGCAACATCCTTGGTGGGTCACACGGATGTTGAGTTTGGGGGTTCTCAGCTGGTGACAAGCAGCTGCCGCCCCGTTGTCGCCACCTGGGCCCAGGGAGCTGCAGGAAGCAGCGAGATGTGTACAAGGAAGTGCTGCCGCAGGTTTATCCCCCTTCATTTGCTTTAAAATTCGAGCTCTTTAGTGAAAATGATCATCGGAAGAGGACACCCAGTTAGGCTTTTGTGATTTCTGCGGGAAGATATACGTGATAAAGGAGTAGAATGACTTAAATAGTTTCCTGGAACTGGAGGAGCCGCATATTTGCAACTGCACCACGGAAGGAACAGTAGCTACATTTGAGGAATCTCCACACCCTTGTTTAATTTAGTTTTCATATTTCTTAAAAAAAAAAAAAAAAAAAAGAAGAAAATCCCAACCCACAAGCTCAGTGCTTTTGGATTAATAACAAATACTTGTCAGCAAACAGTACATTAGCTGGCTCTTGGCAGTTCATCAAAACACATCATGGAATCGAGCTGCTCGTGTTTACAAAGAAAGGGAAGGGCAGGACATGCTGTATAACGGGTAGCAACTCATTCTCTAGCCCGTACAAATGGGCTAAAAGGCTCAGAGAAACTATTGCATGAATAAGAAGGAGGAAATATTTTTTCGGTTAGTCAAAATGGTTTATGGGCTGTGATTAATGAAACATCCACCCGCTTATTTGCCTTAACAATAGCAGCATCCATCAAACGGCGTGCAGGTTTCTAATTCAGGCTACTGGAGCAAGCGCATGGTGCTGCTCGAAAGCCATCTCCTCCCCCCAAAATGAGTGTCGCAAGGGAGGGACCCGGCCCGTGCTTGCAAATGAGAAAATAGGCTGAAACCGCCCTCACAGACAAATGCACGGGCTGTTACCAAAGACAGTCGGTCCGTAGGGCTTCCTACCAGTTTTACCGTTCGCCCGCAGGGTAGGACCGCGGCTGGGCTGGAGGCAGGGCTGCACAAGCAGGATCGGCCCCATCATCCCACCCGTCCCCAACCTGGGTTCCGAAACCCCATGGCCGGTGCAGGGGCACCTCGGCGGTAAGGAACCGCAGCACCCACCATGCCCAGGAGCTCCCAGGGCTGGGCAGAGACCGGCTGCGTTTTGTTGGATGACAGCATTCAATTCCAGTGCCTAAATTTCTCCTACATCTGCTTGGGATGTAGACACGCATGACTCGTCTGTGTTGGTTATACAGCTTTTAAAGTTAACAGCTGCCGAGTGGTTTGGGCGTAGGAGAGAGAGCCGGGACCCCAGCGCCGACACCGGCCCCGTGTCTGGCCTTGGGCAAGCTCTGCAATCTCTCCTTGTCCATTTGCCTTCTTAATAGTGTTTGCTTACCCATCTCATACGTACAGAGAGGGTTCGTTTATATTGTAGAGCCCTTTGAAGTCGTAAATCTCCGTGAAAATGTCAAGTGTCACTATTATTTTATACTCGGTTGGTATTTCGGATTGAATGAGAGCCTTAGTACATGTAAATTGAATGCATATTAGGAGATTTCAATTTAAAACATCAGCCAGTTATTGTAGCCTGAAACATCTTGCTCAACTTAAGATAACTATATACTTAAAGCAGAGAAGACTGCCAAAAGCCAAAGATGAAAGAGGTTAGAATAACATCACACAATGCAAAGGTGAGGAGGCAAAGGCGGGTAACCCTGAAGATCAGGCGTGCAGTGGGATGGGAAAGCTTCCTCCCAGTGAGTCAAATGTTTTATTAGCTTTATCCAGCAATAACATCCCAGCGCACGGGTCTGTGCCATTCATCTGCGCACACAATAACCGCGGAGCAGGGCAGGAGGAGAGGTGCCGGGGGTGTTGCCCTGAGGCGGGGAGGGGCAATTTTGCAGAAACCTGAATTCCTGGAAAGGCAG
>VUYV01000010.1:2687695-2760042 GCA_008711295.1 Anarhynchus alexandrinus | reverse complement strand
GAAAACTGCAACTGCATTTAATTCTACTGCCAAAACAAGGAGAAGCTGTGGAGTGGCTTGCAGCATTTCAACTTAACTTTTGAAATCTAAATAGGTTGTGGATAATGCTCCTCCCAACAGGTCTCTGAACATTATTGTTACTTGTTCTTTCCTGAGGTAGTATCCCAAAAAGCCTCGTCAGGTTTTTTTAACTCCTGTTATAATTAAGAGTGAGGTATACGTGTTGTCCAGGAAGCTACAGTGGCATTTGGAGGGCAGAAGAGCTGCATCTGCTGTTGCATCTAGTCTAGGGCAAACCTTCTTTCAGCAGGCTTGATGGCCGCAATAAAAATAGCAAAAAAAAACCCTAAACAAATAAAAAAAAAACACCAAGAAAAAAAACTATAGAAATAATGATACAGAAAATGCTCTTTTTTAAAAAAGTGAACAAAGAAGGGCTCAGAGGGGATGGCAATGAACAAATTTGTTGAGAGTGGTCAAGAGTCGACAAAAGGATGTGAGCACCTTGCTGAGAAGTTTGGGCACTGGGGACAAGTGTTTGCCAGATGTCTCTGGGCACACTGTACCTGCAGTTTTTACTAGTTATTCCTTTATTTCTATTTTCCATTTTCCTAACAGGACAGCTGCAATCCACCCAATGGCTTGAAAATTAATAAATCTTCATATAAGCAATCTGTAGCATACCACCTGGAATAGAGTTGAGGGCACCACGAAATGTCCAGCTCTCTCTGTTCAAATAGCTGGTGGCCAGATACTCTTTGGCAGGACCTTCTCATCGCAACAGCAAGTTTGCTCTTGCCCTGTTTCATTCTCCAGCAGCTCTAGAAAGTCCTCCTGCTTCTCCGGAGAGAGACACGGACTTTCGAATGGCAGGAGAGGCTCTGAATATGGAGCAATGTTCACATACAGTGTTAACATTTTATCCAATAAATATTATTAAATATTTTAATAAATATTTAATAAATATTATTAAATAAATATTTTATCCCTTTAAGCACCAAAGGGAAAAATTCCTCCTGAAAACATTTTTCCCAGCTCATTATCCAGTCGAGACACAACCCACAGTGCCTCTGCGAAGGCAAAGCTTACGGTGAGTGGTGCCTGAAGGAAACCTCTGGGAGGAACTGGGGTGCAGAGAGAGGAGCAGGACCAGCTTAGGGGGCTGCAAGGGGGAGATCTGGACCGTGATTAAACCCAGCGAGCTCAGCAGCGACCACCTCTGCCCATGCAGGACCAGCACCGCCTCTCCTTTTGCTGTTGTCACCTGGAAGATGACCCCATACATTACCCGGTGCTGCTATTTCCCCGTGAGGTGCGTGAAAAGCGGTGCCCAACCTGACCCTATGCAACAGCCACTACTTCCCTCCCTCCCTCTTGTTGCGTTGAAGCACATCACCCATTGCTGCTGCTCCCCAAAACGGCCTGTCCTACACCTCTCCTGCCCGTGGAGGCTTCAAAACACGGGACCTGGGTGGCGTGAAGGGCTGACCAGCCTTTTGGGTAGGGGACAGCTTCCCTGCAAGGCAGCGCCGTCGTGTTTTGAAGCGACGGAGCTGTTGGAGGAGCGAGTCACCTCAGGAGCACTTTGCAGAAAGCCCTACCCCCACCTTTGGCTCGTCTTCTCCCGCCGCTCGCTCAGCGCAGGAGACAACACCCAGTGCCACACGTAGGCTCTGCTTGGCAGCTGCGGGATGGCAGAGCCCGTCCTCTGGAACGGATTTTCAGGCGGTAGCTTTTATTCCACTCCCTCCCCGCTCCGACTTGCGTCTGAAAGGGTTTTCTCCTTCGGCCGCCTTTCTCTTGGCGAGCGCGGCTGAGGCACCGCGCTGCGGGCAGGCTTTGGGCGCGCTGCGACTGTTCTGATCTAAAACTCAAGCACGGGGCACTTTGCTGGGAGGCATTCTTGCTGGGAAGAGCAAAGGGAAATGACTGAACCTTCTCTATTTTGACCCATATGATCCGGCATGAAAATTTAATCCCCGTTGTTCGATGCACCTCTCCGAACCGGGTTGGCCGCAAAGCAACTGCGTTTCTCGAAGGAAAGCAGGGCTTGACCTCTGGTTCCAGCCCGAAGCGATGCCACGTTTGGTTGGCACTTTTCAAGGGAAAAATAGAGGCAGAGGAACGTTCTGAAACCTAAGCCCCCTTATCTCTGGGAAATTACACTGGCGGGTGGTTTGGGTGGGCTGTTGTGTGGGAATAATGACAGTCCTTCCTTTTTCTAGCCTTGGCAGGAAACTACGTCCTGCATCCGAAAAACCTTCCCAGCAAAGCTGATTTTCTTTTTTTTTTTAAATGAACATGTTCATGCAAAAAACAATTGCAATTTAATGAAACAGAATTTTCCAACCACCCCCCACCCCCTCCACCCCCCATTTTATTGGATAGTTTCCACCTGTGCTTTGCATTGGGGATTGAGCAGAGTTTCTCCTCTCTGCCTCTGTCTTTTTAATCCAGGGAGGCTGTCAACAACTGAAGACAAATTTGCAGAGCAATTCCCAGCTGACCCGCAAGCAGTTTTCCTTTCAAATTCCACCACCTCCTTGCGACGTTCCTTTGACTAGCAGGGAAAACCGGGACATTTTGGAGCAGCAGTTCAGCAGGTAGGCAGCAGCGTGGCTGCAAAGGAATAATTCCCAGGGCTTTTTAGTGGAAAATTTGGTCTTGACTCTCCTGAAATGATGTAGAAAGGGGCACACTTGCAACTGCTTAGGAACGCTGGCATTTAGGGGAAAGAGGATAAATGGATGTCATCAGCAAAGCAAGAATCAGTATAAAGAGACGTGTGGGGTTTTTTTCAAACAGCTGCAAAAATTAATAGTTACAAAGCATGGCTTTTATTAGATTTTTATTCATTTGGGGTATTTAGCACTTGACTCTGCTAACGAGATCGTGACCGGTGTTTCCATATTATCTACCAAGCAAGACTTTTCTAAAACGTACAGAAAAAGGCGGGGGAGGGCAAAAAGAAAAAGGTTTTATTTGCATTCTGATCATCTGAAAAAAAAAAAAAACACACCAGTTTTCTTGTTGGACCAGAATTAAGAATTTTAATCCTTTGTAGTCAGTAACGTTCAGCAGGAAGTTAGATGCAAATGAAAATGTCTGATTAAAGTGGAAAACTTATCGCCCTCTATTTGCAGAAGGGCCAAAATAGGTCTATAATGAGGTACATTTTTCCTGAGAACACAAAGATGGAGAAACAAAAGCTTTACTGAGTTTTTAAATAATAATTAATAATCCGCTGCAAAGCCGTGCAAGGAGATATTCTTTAGCCAGACCACTTAAAATAATACCCACTAAAACCCTCTCTCCCACCGATGCAATTTGGTGTAGCCTCACGGAAGTGCTAATAAAAGTTCTGACCCCAGCACTTTTTCTGATGATAAATTATTACTTTTATTGTCTTGAAACCGTTTTCTGTATATTCTTTTCACCCAGACACTCCAGCTTTTTCTTTAAGTTGTGTGACAGTTCACATCACCTGCACAGACGGGATGCCCACGCTCCAGGCATACATAATATAAACAGAACAGTCACTTTTGTTTGTTTTCATAAAAATATGAATTGACCCTTTTGCTGCTCGTTCAGTGTTATATATTTAAGGAAGTATTCTCAATTACAGAATTTGGCTGTCAGCCCTTTTCGGTATAAAAGACAAATATGTTTTTATCACTGTTGAAGTGTTAAGTTGTTAAGTTCCTTAATATTTCCTCTGAAAAGCAGACTTGCTCGATGAGATTTCATCTGAAATGTCACAGTATTTGCAACTTCTAAGATAAGTACTTTCCAAAAGGGGTCCTGCAGTGGAACTACCAAAGCCAAGAAGCGTCCGGCTCAATGGATTGGGCAGAGGAGCAGAATTCACAGCTT
Source organism: Anarhynchus alexandrinus (assembly GCA_008711295.1). NCBI lineage: Eukaryota > Metazoa > Chordata > Aves > Charadriiformes > Charadriidae > Anarhynchus > Anarhynchus alexandrinus. Next base: position 2,756,169 of record VUYV01000010.1, on the reverse strand, counting down.
CTCCAGAGCTGTAGTTCTGGGTCTGACCTCAGTTCCTTTAATGATAAATCACTTCAGCTCTGCCCCCTTTTTGTAGTCTGTAGAACCCGGATTATATTTGCTTGCGCCAACCTCACATCGCAAGTGGTGGAAGGAAGAAATAAGGTGAGAAGGGATATAAACACCTTAAATATTTTGAGGGAAAGTGTGGTCACTGATGGGGAGGACACCGTAAAATTTTGGTGGAGGAGCCAGACCAAAGCCATATATAACCGTATGATTTGGGATGCAATTTTCATTGAAATCGGGACATGATCTACACCAGCGTGTGTTTGCAGAGGGGCTCCCGCAGCCTGGGAAACGCGGCTGCTGATCTAATGAGTCACCCAAGGGGAGGGCTTTCTGCTCACAGACGCACAAAGGCAGACAGACTCTGCTGTCTTTCTCCTGAAAAACCTCATCACCAGATGTGGCAGGAAAAAACCTCCCAGTTCATGAGCGAGGGAATTACCGTACAGAAATGCGCGATGGCAGTCACCTGGCCATGGATATGGCTTGGCCAAGGTTCACCAGGGAAGGATCAGCAACACGCATTTGGGTGAGCAGATCCAAAATCATAGAATCACAGAATCATAGAATGGTTTAGGTTAGAAGGGACCTTAAACATCATCTAGTTCCACCCCCCTGCCCTGGGCAGGGACACCTCCCACCAGCCCAGGTTGCTCCAAGCCCCGTCCAACCTGGCCTTGAACACCTCCAGGGATGGGGCAGTCACAGCTTCTCTGGGCAACCTGGGCCAGTGCCTCACCACCTTCAGAGTGAAAAATTTCTTCCTAATATCTATTCTGAATCTCCCCTCTTCCAGTTTGAAGCCATTACTCCTCATCCTATCACTACATGCTCTTGTAAAAGGTCCCTCCCCAGCTTTCTTGTATGCACCCTTCAGATACTGGATAAAATATCCCACTCTCCATGACCTCATGAAATTAGGTACATTTGAGGAATAATTTTGCCCAGCACCTGGAAATTCAGGTAAACCAGGTGCTTCTGGATTCATACAGCAAATTACAAGTTCTCCCAAAAATGCTTTAGTGTGAAATCCCGTATGAAAGTTGGGAATTGTCCTCTCAAATCCAAGTGCCCCGGGCTATGATGCAATGGAGGGAAGGTATGAGGCTCCTGATCGTGGTTGCAAAATGACAAATAATTTCCAAGCTAATAATCCCTTTTGCTTTTTTGCATTCCCTGTGACCACTATCTCCACCAACTTTTCCTCCACGTCCCTGGAGTCCTGCCCCTCACAGGCCCTTCCTTTTGCCTCTCATACAGTTCTGTTCAGCCCTGTAATAAAATGGCATCTTTTATTTTGCATAGCTGGGATATTTTGTGGGAGGGGAAGATTTGGGACAAGCGGTTCGTTATCATTTTAGCAGAACGTGGCAATAACAACAAAGCAGGACAGCTGATACAAATCATCCATTTTATAAGTTCTAATACAGATAATGCAAGGAAAAGAAACACATAACAGAAACCAGATATCTCAGTGGGGCTGCTACACGCCATCCGCGGCTGGGCCATTTCGGCTCCTTCAAACGTTTCACATATTCCTCGTTAGGTTTTTAGGGAGAGTCTGGGCAGAAGCAGGGCTTCATATCCGGCGTTTGAAGGGCAGTTGGTTTCAAACTGTTGAGTTTTTGCTAGCAGGCCAGTTTGGGGCGAAAGAAAGGGGCATCTTCTGGTTGAGAGCCAGTGGGAATTGGGGTTTGGTGGGGAATCCGGTCCCCGGGCAGCAGAACAGGCGGTGGAGGCGGTGAAAAACAGCCGCTGCTCCTGAGCCGTGTTGTGCAACGGCCTCGTGTGATTGCCGCATCCCCGCGGGACGACAAGCCGACCCCAAACTGGAATGCAAACCCTGGACTAAACTTTGTCGGGATTTCAACAGCCGTGCTACCTACCTCTGAATACAGACCTGCGCTACGGGCTACCTGCAATTGTTGCTTTCATTTGGGAAGAGAATATATAGGGGAGACTCACAGCTGCCTCTTCGTTAGCACGTGTCCCTGGGTTGTCCCAGGAAAGGGTGAAGCAGCTTTGCCCAGCTTTGCTGGAGGCATCAGGGAGCTCCCAGGAGCCACCGATGGGTCCCCTCTATAGGCAGGTCGGGTATCTGTACCCCGCCGAGGGCCACAAGCGCGTCGTGTCACCACAAAGCTCCAGGCACACAAAGAGTTCCCACACACACAGAGGAAAAATGTCCTTACACACCCTCAGTTAAACGGAGCTGTTTAAAACACCACTGTGAAACATTTGTTTTCTTTTAAACTTGTTTTTCTTCCTTCCAAAGGTCACCTTAAGTGGGTCCCGGGTTCACTCCGCCAGGTTGTTTTTGAGCCGGTATTGACCGATTGCCAAATCTCAGCCCCGCTGATTGCCGGTTTATAACACGCTGATAAAGCCGGCTTAAGCCGCTTGTGCTCCCCCACCCCAAAAATGTCCCCTGTCATTCCTAACCCCCTCCCTCCGCCGCCTCCCACGTCCCAGCCCAGCTCACTGCCCGGATCCCCTCCATCCCCGGCTCCCCGGGCAGCGACGTCCCAGCCGGGCACACCGGGCGGATAAGACCCAAGGATGAAGGTGGCTCCTGTCCCCGGCGTGGGTGCTGTCACCTCCGCGGACACCAGTGCCAGGTTGGAGGTGGCCGGGCACCTCCTGCTTCCCCGCAGAGCACCTCCTGCCCCGGAGCTCAGTCCTCCGACAGCTTTCGGAGCAAACATTTAACTAAACAAAAATTTCGGGGGGAGGGAGGGAATAAATGAATGAGGGTGAGGAAAGCCTACAGCCTTTGTTTCTGCATTTTTTAGGTGAAATGTGTTTGTGTTTCATTTTTTTATTATCTCTGATTAGCCAGATTTAAAAAAAAAAAAAATATTGCAGATTGTTTTAAAAAATCTGAGATGAACTAAAATATTTCATTTGATCTCAGTCAGGGCAAGTTATTCTGAGTCAGTGAAAACCGAATCTTTGAGAGGGAAGGAGGTTGTTTCCCTAGAAAATGAAAAGCTTTCCGTTTCTGGACAGCCTAAGTTATATGGGTTTTGCCACTGAAGAAAATAAAAGCAATTAGTTTCTTTTCCAAGTAAAACATATGATTTTCCTCATTCTGAAGTCAAAATATTTTTAATTTGTGCTCCTTTTTCCCTTCTTTTTAGAAAAACACAGCCAGGGCTTTGGGTGGCTGAATTGAACATCCTGGGGAAGAAGCGTTACTGCCCCGAAAGATTACGTGGGATATTATGAAGACGTCGTCTTTCAAGTGAGATATAAAACCCACGGTGAAAGCTAATTGTAGGCAGAAGGATTTCGTGGGAGTCTTTTTGCAGCAATTGGGGTATCAGTTGGAGGGTTGTAGACAAATTTCAGCTTTATTCTGCCCGCAGAGATTTCAGGCTGTGTACACAAAGAAATTCTTCATTTTCTATAGTGTTGCCTCAAACTGCCCCGTGTTGTCGCCAGCACTACCTACCAACAGCTGCTGGCTGCGATTTTTGTCCATGCTCTATGTTTCTGTGTAGTCGTTTTGTTGAGTTTACTAAAAGATTTGGGGTAAAATCCTGGCCCAAGTCAGATCACTGTTAAAATGTCCGTGGACTTCACTAAAGGCAGGATCTCTCCACGTTAGGGATGTAAAATTGTTAATAGCGGGAGAAAACCCTGGAGGATGAATTTCCTCACCGGCTATCAGCATCTTGTGCTGGGCTGAAACGCGCTCCGAGCACGCTGCAGTTTTCTCGCTCTTTATTCATGATTTGAAGCTATTTCGCAGCTCAGTTTGGGCACTTCTTCTTGCAGGGATTTGAGAGCAAAAGCCATTTTGGTTCATTTCATTAAGCACCTCAATTCAGGGATTTACTTCTAATCCTCGAACGAAAATATCTCTCGGAACCGAGTTTCTCATGCAATGTTTGTGTTCATAAATTGAAAAAAAAAAAAGAAAAACGACACTTGCCAGGAACATCCACTATTATTTACTTAATTTTTTCTATTTCCACGGACTTCTTACCAGCGTTTCCATCCCTCGCAGCCTGCCTGCGACTGGCCACAGGAGGGATTCAAACTGCACATTAGTTAAAAAATCAGAAAGTGGTTGCTCAAATCTAAATAAAAGTAAGAATGTGAATTCGTCCCCAGCCCGGGGGGGAAATGTTATTTTCTTGTTAAGATGATTGTAGTAATTGACTTTTATTGAAGAGCTTTTACTTACAATTAAAAAGCGATATTATGCATAAACATTAGCAATGGGTAAGAAATAGGTATTTGATTAATGCTGGGGTGGTTTGGGCTTACCCCGGTGTATGTGATATCGCGCAATTGCATTTCTCATCACACAAAATTTAAATCGGGTGATGCTCGGCCAGATTCCCCACCGAAAGTGAACTTTTCCAGCAGTTCCTTCCTCTTCGGCGAAATAAAAAGGGGAAAATGTCCCCTTTGTCCACCAGGTGGCACGAAGGGAATCCCCGCTGGAAACCGGCTGAAATATTAATGCCTCTAATAATATCTTCACCGCAGAAGATGGCAAAGGACTGAGAGTCCCACCAGTGCCCGTGCCACTCCCCGGGTGAAAACCGCCTGTCCTGGGAGAGGTGGCTTTGGCCATGTGGTTTTGGGACATTCATGCCTGACCCCTCCAGGCTGTGGCTGAACATCGTGTATGTGGGCTTGCAGAAAGGGTTTGCTTTGGATGGGCCAGTGGTGGAGGCACCGGAGGTCTTCACCGCCCTACAGGGCACAGACAGGGTGTTGGGGGCAAGGAGGGGATGCTCGTGGCAGGGCACCCATAGAAGAGGGGGTGCAGAGATGGGGAGCAGTGGTGGGGTGCAGAAGTGGAGTGCAGAGATGGGGGCAGTGATGGGTGGCAGTGATGGTGTACAGGGATGGGGTGCAGAGATGGGGGCAGTGATGGGTGGCGGTGACGGCTGATTCACCTCTTGGCCATGCAGAGATGGAACGACGTGCGAAATAAGGAGGGCGTTGATACAAAAAGAGTATTTGTGGTCAAAGGAGAGGGAATTGTGAAATCTTCCTGGGGCTATAGGGCACTGCTGTGGTTAAACTTGGCTGGAGGGGGCCGCTAATAGAGGGGGAGAAGGTTTCTGGGAAGACCGGGAGGCTGCTGCCGGTAGCAAAATATGGATGAACCATCAAAGGCAGAGAGGGAGGAGAGGAGTGGGTGGACTTCCTTAGAAAGAGGGGTGAGTACAGGGGTGAAAACATGCACGTCCCGAGCTCGGCCATGGGGGCTGCATGGTGGGGAGCCAGCTGCAGCCAGCTGCTGGGCTGCCCAGCTCCGGCTTGGCTCAGCGAGGTGAGGCTCCGCAGACCCCAGCCCTCGCCTTGGACCAAGCGGGGAAGGTTTTAGCAGTGAGCCCAGAAGGTTTCTGCGTCTTTGGTTATCTCGGATAGAGGTGGCCAAGAATGAAACCACAGTGCAGAGGCAGCAGGAGTGCAGCAGTGAGATGCAGAAGAGGCAAAAGCGCAGCAGGGAGGTTTTAGGCTGGTCTCAGCCTTCTGCCGTGGCACAGGCATGAAGTGTGGCACTGGGGACATCCACGAGGAGCAACGGGATGTCCTGATGGCTGGATCTGGTTGCCTTAAACCCCTACAGCCATTGTTTTCTGTACAGCCCAAGGGGAACTGAATATTTGTATAAAAGGGGAAAATTTTCTACCCTCTACTATAAAGAAAAATAGTGGAAGTTGAAGTTGTGGCTGCCCCATCCCTGGAGGTGTTCAAGGCCAGGTTGGACGGGGCTTGGAGCAACCTGGTCTGGTGGGAGGTGTCCCTGCCCACGGCAGGGGGGTTGGAACTCGATGATCTTCAAGGTCCCTTCCAACCTAAACCATGCTGTCATTCTATAAGTCTGTGAAAACCAGTCCCTTCAGAGCCCAGAAACGAGCCTGGAGGTAGGAACCCCTCAGTGCTGGGTGCTGACAGCAGCCTGAACAGACCCCTCTGCCTCCCTGCAGCATCTTTGCTGCCTGCCTGCTCTTCCCTTCAGCCCCAGAGCAGTTTCTGGGCACGGGGACCAGGGCTGCCCGCCGCCACCCCTTCCCATCCCACCCACCCGAGCCTGGCACTGTGCGGGACGGCCAGACCTTCATCCTCAACCGATGCTCCAGCAAGTGCCCTGGCAGGTGTCCGTGGGCAAGAAGAGCTCAAGGACAGCATTTTGGGAACCTGCAGGGTCCCCTCGAGAAATCCCAGGACTGGAGAGACACTGGGGGTGAGGGGAGAGTTTTGGGGCGGGGGGGGGACAGGAGCAGAGATGCAGCGCGAGGGCAGCGTGCAGCCCTGGGACGGGCAGCAGGAGCGTGGGAGAGAAAATGTATTTTGGGATAAAAATAAGCCTGATGTGCACAGAAGAAACCGGCCTGTCACATCGCTCGGGGAAGCATCCGTCCCGCATTTGCCACCCCCTTAGGGGCAACTGAGCTGCGGGTCGGTGACCCCCCCCCACTGCACATGGGATGCAGGAGAGAAACGTCGGGGGGGGGATGGAGTAAACCAGTAGGAACCCGGCGATTTCAAAGCCATTTCTGCCATTGTATTAAAATATGTTTATATGTTGGTTCTTTATTGAATATAAGCAGTTTTCTTCATGTATACATTTGCACATCTCCAGTGCAATCTGCTTTGCATCAGGCATTGATATATCGGTACAGTCTCTGAAATGTTAGCTCTCGGGTCATATAAATAGCGTCCTGATATTAAATCTGCTTTCAAAAATAGTTACATTACAATAAATTCGAAGGACTTGAAGGTTTTTAATCACCTCTACTTAGTTCTTCGGGGCTAGGCCAAGAAAGCAATCATTGCACTCAAAGAACTGAAACAGGCACAACAGAAAATTCTTATGCACAATAATTGCTTTCTCTACAAATATTTACGCTGAGGCTAAGAAAATATTTTCGAATTTTACAAATATCCTTCTCTCTTGATTTTTCCAGCAATTTAAATATTGATCCAAAGAGATCTTATTGAGGCCGTTGGGTTTTTTTATTATTATTATATTTTCTTTTCTTTTTTACCCATTTCAAGGAATCCTGAACGACAGAGCTGTGGGGGAGATCGCTGCCGGGGATTAGGCGAGTACAGCTCATAGTGCTTCGCTGGACCCCAGCCAGCGGCAGCAGCTCCCTCTGTTGCTTTTGCCAGTATTGCAATTTTATAAATCCGGAGATATTTTGGCTGTGGAGGGGCAGTGGAAGCTGCTCCTCTGGGTGGTTTTTTTTTTTTCGTTTGTTTATTTTTTTGTTGTTTGCTCCCATTAAAGTATTGAAAAACAAAATTCAAGGGAATGCAGGGGGGTTGGAGAGATGCAAAGGGCTGCGGAGGGGATGCTGCGCGAGGGAGCGACAGAAAGAGGCAGGATGCTCACGAGAGGTGCCGTGCCTGCAAGAGGAACGGGGCAAAATACTGTACAAGCCACGAAATTAGGAGCGGGGAAAGCAGCGAGCTCTGACAAGGATGGTTTTGTGGCTGCAGCAAAAGGCTAGGGCAGACTTCTTAAATAACCTCCTCCAAGTTGCCTTAGGCCCTGCAAAGATTTAATATATTATTGAACTTAACTCACTTAATAGCCACGTTGGACTCAATGGAGCTATTCATGTGAGTAAAGCGTCAGTCTTAGCAGATCTGCTTCCTAATCTCCAAAGCAGGGAGAGCGCTACCTCGGGAGAGGGCTGCCGGCAGCAATTAATGCGGGAGAAAGGCTGAGCCCCGGCATCGCTAACGTACCTCTATCAGCGCCCATTAACCGAACGCAGGGCCACTGATATCGCAGCGATCCTGAGCTGTGACCCAAAATGCTATTATTTTACCCCTTAAATTATCTATGTTTGCTGTTTGAAATAAGAAAAAGTGCCTTAGGTACGCAGCAAAAGGAAGGTAAAATAACATAGTTGCACACTAATGGATTCTGTCGCTATCGTTGTTCAACTGTCTAAATTTAAAAGAATGCAAAAAAAGGTGGGAAAGGTTGTAGAGAAGGGAAGAAGCTCATTCAGAAGTTTATTGAAAGTGCCACTTACTCATTTTTGAAGAAAGTTTAACCCCTAATAAAATAAAAGTGAGGCAGATAAAAATGATGCGCAAAGGCAGCCCCCAAGTTCCCCTTTATGGTAACTGGTTAGATTTAAAGTCAATTAATAAAAAGCTTTGGTTTTAATTAAATTAAGTACCAGTCCGTCTCTATTTCCCAAGAAGATGAAATCCTTGAAAAATACCACACATAGCTGCACACAAATTGCCTTTTCCCAAAGAGAGCTTCAGCATCTCGAAATATGTCCTGGATGAGAGCAGTTGTATCCAAACTGGGCACAGCTAATTGGTACTCTGGAGAATTTTTACTCTTGGCATTTGAGAAATAATGAGAATCAAAACCATTAGTAGGCAGGGAGAGAGGGTGATAGAAATGCTAGTCTGCTCTTTTCTGTCATCTTCATATTATGTTATCTCTGGGCAAGAATTCCCAGTAATTTTCCTTCTGAAGTCCAGTAACTCTATTTTAAATTATACATGTTTGACAAACACAGCCCTTCATTGAACAAAGTTTGTAAAAATTGCTCAGGCAGATAACTAGTGTATGGAGATGATAAAAGAAGGAATTGGAGCTACTCTGTTCTTGATAGATCCCGTCCTATTTACTAGAACGGGCGCACGCAGACGTTACGCTAAATGGAGGGTCGAGAAATGTGATTATTTTTTTCTTTTTTTTTTTTTGGTGGCAAGCATTTTACACTTTTTTTTTTGCATCTTCGTATAAAGAAAAAATCAAATGCACGTGTGAATGTCTTCAGCCTTGGAGATGGGTGGCTGCTTAGTGTCACGCTGGAAAGCAATCTGGAAGTCAGAATTGTACTACTGTGGTTATCATCAAAACTAATCAAACGCCGGGATCCGAAAGTGTGAAACCCTTTCAGCAGGCAAATCAAAAAATGCACCGGTTCTCAGAACCGAGGCAGACCAAACAAGAAATTACAAACACATGTCTGGAAGCGGCTCCAGCTCCACGCATCTCGGCGAGAAAACCGCGATGTTCCTGAAACGTGGGACACCGGCGCTCCTGCCCTGCGCCCGCGGCCGTCCCCCAGACTTACACGGCCCTTCCTCCGAGACCCCTGAGTGGGTCACGCTAATCCGAACAGAAACAAAACAACATCAAGCAAAGGCCTCGGAGAGAACCATCGGGGAGCACGCTGTGGCGAGGAAAGCAGGCTGCCTTCGCAGCCTCCGTGCTCACCAAAGCAGAGGGCTGGAGCCGCTCTCCCCTTTCTTTTCCTCTGTTTAGAGACTACATCAAATTTTCAGAAGGATTTTTAGGGTTTGGCATTCTTCTGGGAATATGTGTCTTAGATAACATAGGGAAAAAAAAAAATTGTCCCAGAACTAGGAGAATGTAAGGCTGAAAGTAGATAGAAAATATTGTCTGGTTGTGATTTTTCTGGGGGAGGAATATGCTGCCTTGCGTTACTTGGAGAGTTTTCATTGATACGGCGCTTTACATCCCGTCCTGCGAACAGGCAACAGAGCCCTGTGTACACAAACCAAGGGATGAAAAATTTCCAGGGCACATTCTCAAATTTCTTTAGAAATTCATTAATTCTCAGCCATCTTGCTAACCTTGTATTTCCCACCATCGCCACAAAAGAGAACAATCCTATGTATGTTTTCTGCCTAGATAATAAATAACCTCAGCAAGGCAACCAAGAGAAATATTTCGAGTTACTGCGGCTTCACTGCACACCATGGGGTCATGAACATAAACCGGCAAGACTCAACTCTTCACCAGTCTCGTGCAGAATAGCTTAATGAGTTTTTCAAACCTATGAATGAAACCACCGAGCGACCCAGACCTGCGGCGCAGGATGCGCTGAGCAAGGGGGGGGGTCCTCCCTGCCAACCCCATCTTGCCCTGTGTAAGTGGGTTGTGCTTTTATTTCTATATCTAGAGGCAAACGCTAGATTTTGGAAGTTTTGCAAGACGGTGGTGAAATCCATGGATCAAATGCAGGGTGATGCCTTGAGGAAGAGACGGCTGGAGGAGAGGGCAGGAGTCCCAGAAGGAATGGCTGATGCCAACCTTCCATCGTGTCTGGGCGCTTTGCTCTGTGCCATGTGCCTCATCTCATGGGAAACAGTGTTTTATCTCGTGGCTGGGAAGAGGCAAATGGCCACAAGCGCTAACAGCAATGAGCAGCACCGTCACCTCCAAGAAAAAGTGTCCTTGGCTTCTAGCAGCAGCCTGGGGTTGGGTGAGTTAATCCGGTTTTATTTCAGGTGGGAGAGTCCATCCTACTCAACGCCAAGGGATTACCATTTGCTAACTGCAAAGCGTAAGAGAGATGCGGAGAGCAAATGGACAGATCTGCAAAAAAAGCGATGGAGCCAGGAGAAACTCTGCATAATTGGCAGTTCGGTACATCCCCGAGGAGGTCAGACTCGGATGCAACAGAATGTTGTGAAGGAAAACACCATCATGAACCATCGGTCACCTGCCTCCGCTCCTTCCTAAGGCCAAGCAAAGAGCAGCTGTGGGCACCGCGCTCCGTATTGAAATTTAAAGCAATTTCCCAGGTCACCTTCCACGGATGGACAGTGGCCAGCCCGGCACCCGCTTCGAAATCGGAATCGGGGAAGGGGCAGCGCTGATCTGGGAGGGAATGGATGTGGTCCCGGGTGCCAGGCACCACCCACGGACCCCAGCGCGGCGGGGCGGGCGCGCTGTCACAAGAAACAGCCACATCTGCTTGCATTTCATCACCGAAATGGTAAAGTTTGACTTTAGCTTGACCTTGCAATTCACAAGCTGAGGGGGAAAAAAAAAAAAAAAGGGGGGGGGGGGGAAGTAACAGAAAGCAGCTAAAAAGCAAGCAGGAACTAAAACAGGCTGTAACCTCATGGTACAGGATGAATTAAAACCAAATGAGCTACTTTTCAATATAAGCAGCGTCTGGGTGATTTTGCTGAGGATGCTGCGATATTTGAGGTATTTCTCTCCATAATGCAAAATCCCCGGATCAATCTGTTTACACCACCATCGCCTGAACATTTCAGGACGCATACCTGGGAGCCCCTTGAGAAAAAGTGTTACAAATCCCCTCCATTGGCAAGATGTGCCTTTTCAAAAACAAGATTGAGACATACTTGTTTTTCAAACTTCCCCCAGGAAACAGTTGTCTAATGCTAATTAACAGTTATTCCCTGGGACCTGTGACTCAGATCCTCGCTGGAACACGCTGGGTTGGTTCCAGGGGATCTGGCCCACTGGGTATCTCACATGACTTCGGCAAGCAGCTCTCCGGCCAATATTTGATCAACATTTAATTGCTGCTGTCGCTCGTCCCCGGGGAAGCCATGCTGCAGCCCCCCACTTCTGTTCTTCCCCAGAGTCACTCCGACTTGTCTTCGCTGACAACCCCCACACACATTTTCGGAACATGCCGCAACCAAGTGCTCTGCAGACACCGAGGGGCTCAGATTTACCAAATATACCATGACCGTTCACGCGTTCGCCTCCACGCCACCAACCCCCCCCATCCCCCGTGGGTATTCAAGTCTTTTTTTCCAGCGCATCGCTATTTAGACAAGAGATCATTAAGTGTCATCATGTGTGTCGGTGGCAGGGTAAAAGAGGAGAAGCTTTTGGCTCCGCTCCAGTCCCAGCGATAGATGCTTTTCTCGCTCTGTCTGAGCTACGGTTTGGCCCCGGAAAATGCATTGCAGATTCAAAACGTGTACCAAAAAAATGAGGCAATGTTTTCACTTCTGTCAGAAAATGCTCGTCAGCTGGTGAGCATGTCCTGGGTATGTGTATTTACAAAACCAGAACGGAAAAGTGGTGTCTGACGGCCCCTCTCCCCTACTCTCTGCAGGATCCCGAGGGAACAGACAGCTATTTTTTGCCCAGCCCCACTTTGTTAAACTTTCCTGGTAACGTTTCATTTCTGGCACGGATAGTGTCTGCTATAGAAAACCTATTAATGACTTCAAACTATCCAGTCCTTTTCTGAAGGCAGAGTCAGCGCTACAAATATGTTCCTAGGATCTTCTTCTCCTCATCTCTGGATATACCCTGCGATCGCCCAGTGCCACCTCTGACTGCTCTCCTTCATACGCCATGTGCCAGCGAAATGTCCCCTAAAGCCACTGGCAGCCTGGCAGAGACCCCAGCCCACCAGACCTCCCTCCTTCCACCGTGCCAATAGTGAACGTATGGGTGAGCTCCTGGACACGAGACAGCCCAGGATTTCAGCAGGACCAGGATGCCACCTACTGCTCTTTATCTTCATTTGGGTGCTTGCACTTTAAAAACCGGGATTAGGAATCACTTTTTCACACCTTTGAGAAGGTGTAAGGACATGTTGCTGAGATGTTAAGCAGGAACGGGGCAGAAGTTCAGACCGAGGGGAAACACCAGACCATCGCTGTGCACCCTTTCATGCGCTGAGCCCAGTGCTCCTTCTCTTCTCTACCCAAATATTTGTATGACCCTTAAAAGACATTTTCTGAGGGTGATCTGACTTTTATTAGAGATGCAGAAGCCCGTGGTCGCCTGTCATTGCAGGTCACTGGTTGGAGGCACAGGAGAGGCACGATGCTCCGGCACCGCGACCGGCTCAGCCCGAGCCGTGACCTCGGTCCAGACACGGTTAATTCTCTCCCCTCTTGCCCTGACTTGCGCTGCCTGAACTTTTGCTCTGTCCTGCTGAGTCACCTTTATTCAGCTGATGATCTATGTCATCCTTTATGCAAACAAGCATAAATTGGCTAATTAATCCCTGGGGTAACCCCACTGATTTCAGCGGAGCAGCAGCCAAAGCGAAACAGGACTAACATCTTTAATCTACTCTTTGTTCCCGTAGCACAGCCTTTGCCTTGTCCACGAGTCAAAGTAGACCTCTAATTATATGGATTTGGCTCTTAATCTTTTCTGGTCTCGGGAGATTCCAGTTGCTGAAAATTATGGATTTCGCTTGGAAACCGATGAGGGTCTGTACAACATCACCAAAACGCCTTGCTGGGAAGCCGGTGACGTTTTGGACCAGTGCACCAAAACCGGTGCTGGGGACTGAGTGGCTCAGGATTAACCACCGTGCCGTCGGGAAACCTGAATTCCTGCAGCTCGGCTCCCCTTTACCGCCCTCAGCCGCAGCACAGCTTGGTCCTGCAAAGCACCACGTTTGGACCTTTCTGCATCATTTCAAAATTGACTTGTCACCCAAAACCACCCTTCCAGGGCAAGAGAGAGAGTGCTTTCTGCAGCACAGAAGCGGACAGGTGAAAACGGGAAGCGTCACCAGGTATTTGAGTGGCTTCATGTGAAAATACACGCCTTTTAAATCACAGTCAGAGCCTTCTCCGTCAGAAGCTTTGCTGCTTTTTCCTTCCCCTATCCCATAACTTTCTTCACAGCTATTTGCAGCTGAAGGGTTTGTGACAGTTCTTGTCAAAGACTAAACAATAGATCAGAGCCGTGGCCGGGAGTCTGAGGGTTTCCTTTTTTTCCGAGTGAAAAAGACGAGTTGCAGCTGACAGCTGTCCATAAAAATCCTAACGTACAAATCGTATAATATAAACTAAAGAGAGACCAAAAGTACCACCGAAAAAAAAAAGAAAAATGAGCTTGTTAGAACAGTCTGTATTACAGCTGTTTCCCTTGACAGTTTTCTGTACCCTAATACGCTCAACAAATTGGCAACCTGTCCTTATATATTTGCATCAGGATTCCCTTAAGGGAAATGTCTATATTATTCTGTTTTGGATAAAGGAAGCGGTTTGATATGACAGGTAGGTCAAGTGTTTCTTTAATAAAGCATATGGGTAGGAAGAAAGAAATAGGCTATTGTCAATGACTTGACAAATAGGTAGATATGCCCCCCTTGAGTATAGCCAGGGAAAGCTACTAGATAAATCGCCCTTGTTATTTTGATTTAACCACTTTGTTGCTGAATACATTTTTTCCCAGAGTCCTCAATAAAGGTCATACCAAAGATTTCTTTACAGGCTCTGTAGCATGGCGTTAACTCAGTTTGGATTTTAGTTCTGCAGAACGAGTCTGGACCAGAGTTGCCAAATAATTTCTGTCTCGTGTGAAGGTGTGTAATACGTATATGTGACACAGGTGGATGTTCACACAGTCGCTTCAGCAAAGTTTGTCATCGCAGTTCAGGCAGCATCTGCCGCGGTGACCCACGCGATGCTGCCCATCCCCTTCCACTCAAAGGGACCATGAACATGAACAAGGAGTCTCCTTGTCCCGGTGTGGACATGGGACTGAGTTCACCCCTATCCCCCAACCTTGCACCCACACAAACGGGCTGCAAAACCCAGTACTGCTGATTCCCCAGAGAGGTTGTTGAGGCCCCAACCCTGGAGGTGTTCAAGGCCAGGCTGGACGTGGCCTTGGGCAACCTGGGCTGGTGGGAGGTGTCCCTGCCTATAGCAGGGGGGTTGGAACTCAATGATCTTCAAGGTCCTTTCCAACCTAAACCATTCTATGATTCTATGATTCGGTGGCTGCTGTCCAAATCCAACCAGCAAGGGTTACTTGGGACACTTCCGAGTGAAATACAGCCCTGGAATAGGAAATTACTCCAGTTCATCTTTAAAGATGCTGGGATTTAGCTAAGAAAGCCACTTCTGAAGGCGGGGGGCAAATTTTTCCCAAGGTGAACCTGGAGATCCTCCAGCCACGAAGCCACCACTAGTGAAGTTACACGTGGAAATGCGCGAAACGCCTCCAGGCCTGTTCGGGTGGTGAAGCCACTGGTTACCGGCAGCGCAGGCGTTTGGGTGCCAGGTCCAGCATGGTCACGGCGTCCCTGGGGACAACCACCCTGCAGGGAGGGGATGGACGCGCTGTCGGGACACGCCGTGGTGCCTGCAGCCCCACAGCTGTTACAGCTGGTCACAGGCAAACATCTGAGCAGTGCTCAAAGCCTGGATTAGGTAAATACGTATTTAGGGACCTTTTACAGCAGAGAGCACTCTCCCAATTAATTCTAAAGGCCCCCTTGGAGCTGTTAGGGTCTGTTGTGTAAACACATGGGAATGAATATCTTTTAAGTACTTCTTCTTTACCCCAAGGATGAAGGTTTCTACAGCTTAATACAAAACCTCTCGCTTCGGCTGCAGCTCGGCAGGTAGGCTCATACACAAGGAGAAAATTTTTTTGGCTGAAATTTAGGTAAAAATTCAGATCAAGCTCTTTAAATGACTAAAAGAAAATATTGAGAATATCATCTCTGTGGAGATTCTTGATTTGCTCATCGCTAAGAAAATACCAGATTATTTTTTTTAAAATATTGCATTTCTTGGCTACTCGGGCAGTATTTCTGGACCAGTGGCTGCCCTCTCTGTGCTCAGCCCCAGCCAGGCTGGGGGGGAAACATTCTGCCTGCCCAGCGTCAGGGCATCCCCGAGGAAGGGAAGAGTTCTCTTTCCTTCTCAGCTTTTTCCCACAACCACAGCCTTCCACAAACAGGACAGGACATTTTCTCACAATTCCAAAGCAAACTGGAAAATGACAGCAGCACATTGACCCCTCCATCCAACACAGCCATCAGGGGGTCCCCACCCACCCTGGGTCCCTCTCACTAGCGATTCAGGAAGGATGCACGTTGAAATCTCAACAAGCAATGCCATCATCAGGCTTCCCGCTCTCAGTTGTTTCCAACCTGGTGATTTAAGATGTGTGCTCCGATCATGCCAGGTTTCTAAGCGGAGCTAACACAAAACCACCCTGTGCTAAATCTGAGTTATCTTCCAACATTACTCTTTTTTTTCCCCAGCATTATGGTTTTCCCAGCAACATCAACATTATTAGTGTTATTGTTGTTTCAATTAGTTATATATTTATGATATATAATAGTTATATATTAATAATATATAATTATCCTTATATAATATATGAATACTATATAATTGTATATTAACTATATTGTTACTTATTACATTATTAATAGTATTAAGAATAAAAATTAAAACTCAACTTGTATTTCTAGGATTAGATAAATACATATTTAGGGACTTAAAAAATATCATCTTCCTCGTAGTTATTTAAATCTTGCCTTTCTGTTACATTCAGAGTGATTTTCCAGATGCAGACTTTTCTGTATGGAAAAAAGCTGCTATTCCCCCAAATCAGTATACACTGCTGCTTTCCTTATCTGCCCGAAAGCACATTTTCTCCTATTTATAACTGGGCATTCCTATACTGTTGACCCAAACAAGGAGAGGGCTGGAGCTTCATGTTATCTTTTTTATTCTTCATATATGTAGAAAGCAGAATTTATGCCTCTGCCTTGGGGAAGTCACTCCTTTTCACCATACATGGTAGCACACAGAGCTTGGCAGCCCGTGTTGTGTTTTCCATATTAAGCCATACACAAGGGTAGCAAACAGGGAGCTGTTGACCATGCCCCTTACAAAAACGAGAGGAGGATGAAAAGCCGTGGTGGGGCTAGACGGTTACGTCTTGCCTTTCCTCTTTGCACGGCAGCCCAGAAGGAAGACCTGGCTGGTGCTGAAGCCAACAGAAAAACAGCGGCATTACGCAGAGAAGAAGCAATACTGCACATTTTTATCAATTATTACATTAGTTGTTGCTAGATTTAAAGGAAGACTCATGTAAAGGGCATCAACACAAAGGTGCATGCTTTACATTTTGGAGGCCACAGGCTCGTTATGCAGCAAGGCTTCTAGAAGCCTTCTTGGAGGCTTCGTGCCATTATTAATGTCATTAACATTGTCCCTTCTTATATCCTGACCACCTGTTGTGACTAGGAGCCATGGAAAATGGGCTTTCATGCAATAATTTCATGAGAGAGGAGAAATCAATGGTGAAGCACACAGGTCTCCTCCGAGCATGCCATGGGCACCCGGTGGGAGGACAACCCCAGACACAACCACCCAAGGCATCAACCCATCCCAAGAGCAGAGAGGCGACCAAGGTCTTCCATCCGTCATGCATCATTTGGCTCCTGGGCTTCCCCCTCCACCTCTACGCCGCTTCCTCCAGTGCTGCTTTCCCGGTTTGCTTTTAAACAATGCATGTATTATTCTTCAGAGAAACAAAAGGCGGCGAAAGGACCAGAGCTTTGTCTTAGTAATCTTTCTGCAGAGCAAGAAATGAGAATTTGGGCTTCTCGGTAACAGTCCCTGGAGGTTGAAGACTACGGGCTGGAGTTTGGGAAGAGTCTGGGTCTTTTAACTGATGTTAAAATGTTAAAATAAATGGAAATGTTAGAATAAAAGGAAAATTTCCTACATTCTTTGTCAAGGAAACAAACCATGTTTCAGTTAAATGTTTCTGTTTAAACTTGCAGGTGCTTCTGGTGATACTTAAGATAGTTTTGCATTTGGTGTTCCTGGGTTTTTTTGTTTTCCCAAAACAAGGACTTTTGCTTCACACCACCTGGAGCAGTTTGAGTTCTGGTCACTTAGATTTCCTCATTCAGGAGCACAAAGTTCACGTGGTTGAGTTGCCCAGTCTATAGGTAAAAAAAAAATGAGAAAGGAACTTCTTTTGAAACAACATATTGTCTTTATTTTTAACTTTAATGAAAACACTCTCGCTTCATTTGTATTTTGTAAAATTCTTTCTTTTGACCGCTTTCCTTTTCCTTTCCCTATGTAACTTTCAGCCTAAACCAAGCTGACATATTCCTTTTAATGTGTTTTTGAAATATGCTTAATGGTGCTGAAAGCTAAGGAAGCTCGAATATAATTCCAAAAGCCTGAGCCCACCAGAAGCCTAATGCAAACATTATTACAAAAACTCTGCGATGGTTAGAGGTTTCGGGGAAACCTGGGTGTTCGTTAACAAAATCAGAAACGTTATCTGCGCGAAGAAAATGTGTTCTGTCGTTTGGCATCTTGACGGCCGTTCCATTTTTCTTTTTTCTGCACCCAGAAAATCTGTTTCCAATGTTTCTGCCACGGAGAATATGGAACAGCAGGAGCAGGAGCAGAAGTTGATGCGGGAGGGGGATTTAACGATTGTTATTCAGCTCACATCTCCGGCAGGCACACTCCCTCTCCCCAGATTTCTCCCGAGAAATCGCCTGAATAAAGAGCGGCTCCGACACGAAGGGCGGGAGAGAGGAAGAATATTTCCCCGGCCCACATGGGACAGGCATGTGAATTGTCCAGCAAACCTTAATCAATAGTCCTCACACTTCCCCGGCAGTTAACCTTTGCCAGACGGAGGTGGACAGTAACTATTTTCGCAGGTTGGGGAAGGGCGGAGGGTATGGGGTGTCCCGGGGCAACCGGAGCCGAGCGCTTGTGCCCTTCATGCCAGACCTCTTCTCCTCCCCACGCTGTTGAGGACAGACACTTTTAGGGAGTTTTTCACTTGGCCATATCATCCCCCACCCAAAGGACACGTCCCCCGACACACACTGCCAACACCCGCCTGCCCCGACCCGGGAGGACCAGAGCTCCGTTGGGCTGAGCATCCAGGAGAGCACCGAAAAGCCTGTTTGGAAACAACAGCAAGATTGCTTCAGTCCTTGGTGAAAGAACATCTGTGAAGAGCTGTGTCCATGGTGGTTTTCAGGAGATGTCCCTTACTCACCCTTGCAACAGCCCCTGCGATGCAGAGACAAAAATCCGGCTGGGACTCTCTGGTGGTGTCTGGTATTCTGCTCCAGGCGAGCGCATATCTCAAGCGTTACCTTGAAATGTTTGCCATTTGCTGGGAAGCTGCTGTGGTGACTTCCAAAAGAGGCAAAAGCAGAGGTTTCTCTGGATATTTTTCTCTTCCCACCTCAGCAGGGCAGGAGCGTGCTTCATTTCATCTCTGACCAAAAACCTTCTGGTCACGAATGGACCTTGAGTTTTCACATAGTGCCATTCCTTTAAGGGAAGGAGAGCCAAAACCAAAATAACCTTCCTGGAGATATGCCGTCAGCACAGAAATAACACAGGACTTCTCTCCCCGCCAGCCACAAAGGAAGGATTTCATTCAACGTCAGCGGGCTCCCTCCTGCATGCCTTGTGGCGAGAAGCACGTGGAAATCCTGACCGGAGCGCCTCTGCCTTTCTTCCATCAGGGGAAACACCGCATCTACATTTCACTGGAGGCGCAGCACACGCTAACGTCTCCTTTTTGGCTGTGTCACCTTAGCGCTCCTCAAGATGAACCCGAGCAGAAGCCTGGCTGCTGGGCTGTCCTGCCCCGGCGGGTTTTCCCAAGGAGGAGTGGGGTTACGCCGCGCGTGCTGTCCCTCTGCGTATGACAGCCGCAGAACGCCCCCGCGGTGCCGTTAAGCCTGGCTACGGATCCCCCTTCTCCAAACGAAATTTGGGTTGAGGTGCGGTGGGAGCAGCGCCTTTCACGGCAGACCTGGTGACAGCAGGGTGACTCCTGGTGACTCCTTTTTCAGGAGTACTGTTTGGAGTAGCCTGAGGGTGCAAAGCAGAAACAACCTGTCCTGCATCCCCTCCGAATCCTCCCTCGGCCTCCCTGGCTGGCACAAAACCCTGAATTCGGTCGTTTGGGGTTTCACATCCCCTCCGAATCCTCCCTCGGCCTCCCTGGCTGCTTCCCGATAGCTGCTTTGCCATCGAGCTGCACCCCGCCTGGCACAAAATCCCAAATTATGTTGTTTGGAATTTCACATCCAGCTATTTCAGG
Source organism: Anarhynchus alexandrinus (assembly GCA_008711295.1). NCBI lineage: Eukaryota > Metazoa > Chordata > Aves > Charadriiformes > Charadriidae > Anarhynchus > Anarhynchus alexandrinus. The sequence goes on along the minus strand of VUYV01000010.1, from coordinate 2,736,488 downwards.
ACAGCTTTCTTATTTTGATTGTTTTTTAAAAATTCAGAACAAACAATTACATAAACCGAACTTTTTTCTTTTTTTTTTTTTACCTGTGTTTCAGCTAAGAAATTATCTTTGTCAGAAAAGATATTCTTTCTCTCAAAAAATATGCTTAGCTGCCTGAATTCATTCACAAGAATATAAGAATATTCACTGCTACTGAATTAGCAGCCAAATAAGAAAGGAAAGAAAACCTGAACTCGGTGAACCATGATCAAGTAATCCGAGGAAATCAGCATGTTTCTCTCTAGACAGTTCGGAATACCAAATGCTAAGACACAAGAATCCCACTAAATATACCTTTTCTCTTTATCTCTGTAAATGTCTAATGGTATTTTCAATTCTCACCATTTTATCATGAGTCGTCTGTATTTATGGGTGATTTAGAGCTCGGATCAGTTTTTAACCTAACAATTTAAGCTTTCATTTTTTTTCTCTAATGCATTTCCATCCTTCCTGAAAGGCACAGGAGGGCAAAATGCTCAACCTGCAAAGAGGGAATAAAAGGCCCCGATATGAAACATTTCTCAGCTCTGTCTCTAAGCCAAGCTCATGATTTCTGAAAGCTTGGATTAAGCAACACAGCTACATGAAAACAAAGAGACTTGAAACGATGTCGAGCGGAGTACTCCGTGTAGTTGACACCACGAGGCCTTGATTTTATTTCTATTCATCCTCTTTTTTTTTTTTTCCCATTGCTGCCTGTCTGACAATCTCTTTTCAAAGCACTATTCCAGGTTTCACAGCTTAGCACCCGGCTCGCCTCGTCCAACCGCTCTTCATCTTTCCACCTCTGACTCTGACTTCACGCTGGGTGGATTTGGGAGGACGAAGCCGACGGCGGGTCCCGTGCCGAAGCTCACCTTCAGCCACTGCCCTCGGGCATGGAGGGGGACGACCCAGACGCTCGCCGGGATGGAGGTGCCCCTTGGGGCTCCCCTGTAAAAGCCTTTCCCAGCGCTGCCGGAGGCCGCATGCTGCAGCCCAAATAATTAGTGAAAACCTGATTTAACGCATATATTTGCTTTATTCCTTTATTATAACACAATGAGAAAGGGAGCGGGGGAATTCGGCCGGCAGCCAATGCAGCCATCGCCTGTGAGCGCTGTCGGGGCAAGCCCCGTGCGGCGAAGGAGCCCCTTGTTCGGTCACGCCGCACGGATGGGGCTGATGCTGCCAACTGCTGCACGCAAACCCCATGGAAACCCTTCACTCAGCCGTGCCCCGGGCTGGGCAAACGCCCCAGAGAGGGGTCGGATGATGCCCGGCCACCTCCAGAGCCACGACAGCAGCACCGGCGAGCACAGGCGATGGTCCCGTCAGCTCTCGATGTGCCGGTGTCCTCGGCTGTAGGAAGGGTGGATGATCAGAAATAGTCCCCGATGGGGGAAAGAGGCAAAACACCATAAATCATATTTAGTCTGCTGAAACCTCCAAGTGATAAAACAGTTGAAAAGACTACTTTATTTATAAAACACATATGGAGACCTTAATCAAGCCAGGAATGAGGTCATTTCTGCCAATTAAGTCTCACTCATTCTGCAGTTGGAAGCAATCAAAACAAAGGCAGAATTATCAATGGCGTGTCTATGTGCTGCGGCCCCAGAAAATACCCGTTGTGCTGGGGCTACAGTAAATCACCTCTCACCGTGTGCCGGGGAGGCTGGTGCCCTCAGCTCCCCTGGACCTGGGGAGGAAAGCAGGGCTTAGCATTGTACCTAATTAATGGGGAGTAGTTTGAACATATGCTATCTAAGTCTTATTTTAAAGCAAAAGGCGGTATTGTAACTAAATGGCCAAAGGATAGTGTTAACTCCAAGTTCCCATTTGGAACCGGTTTATGTCTGTCCCCACTCCAGTCCCCCCAGCACTCGCCAGAGTGAGTTTTTTTGCCCAGTGCTATTTATCCAGGTCAAGGAAGTTGCGTTCGTTGCCTCTCGTTGAAATATCCCCATTATATGTTATTTGTCCTAGTGGTGACCAAACGGTGAGAACTGCTCTCACGCAAAATAATAAGAGAAGCACTGTAACTATAAGCAGAATGTGCTTTATTTAATATTAGACACGGAATACCTGCCAGTCAACATTTTAAATGGGCATGAATTGGTTGGCTTAATGTAATGAGTGATAAACTGACAGTAACAGTACTTTGAACTCCTGTGCAAATTCACACGTAAGTCTGAGACTTTGGCCACACATTAATGATCCTCCCAACGCCTCTAGAATTATTAATGTGTTAATTTTAATTAGGAGGAAAGTGAGCCGTAGGGAGATTTGTTCCATGTGGATATAGCAAGCCCATTTATCCTGAGCAGTTTGTACGCTGCTCTAATTCAAATCATTCCTCTGCCATTGCAGAAGCAAACAGTGGAGCCAAGAAATCTGCAAAAGGACTTAGATGCCCAAGCACGAAATGATGATCTTCGAACCTCCCTGACCTTGCAGCAAGCATCTATAAACATCTGTGTTTTCTACATTAAAGTTCTCCAGATGTCTCAAATTCCCAGAAGTTCCCTGCTCCTCTCTGTGCACTGCAGCTCGGGGCTTATCTCACACGTAAACCGTGTCGGCATCTGCAGAGGCTTCTCCACCCATCGCCCCTGCAGCACCCAGCCTGGCAGGCACCCTCAACGTGGGAGAAGAGCACCCTGAGCTCCAGCCCTAAACCCAGCTGAAGTTTAGGAGCTGTACACAGAGACCCCCTCCTCCCAACGCCTGAGGACTCCCTCCTTCTTGTGCCCCATGTGGGAGCACCATCATCAGGCGTGACATCTCATCGCCGGAGGTCGGTGGCACCCGGGAAGGCTGGACAACGGGGTGGCTCTCGCAGGACCCGGGGTGGGTGTGTGGGAGCACCCACGCAGCACACAGCCTGTGCACCCTCCTCCGGCAGCAGCAGCAACCCACGCGGGGCCGAGGAGCCCTTGTCGGTGCCATGCCCTGCACAATGCCGCGGTGGCTCCACCCCAGCCCTGGTCCTTCCTTCACCTCTGGAGGCCAGGGACATGTCCCAGCAGGTCAATGCTTTTAACTCTTGGGGAAGTGCTGGGGCCGGGTGATGAAAGCTGCTCCCGTGAGGCGGAGCCGTGACCCCAGGACAACGCACCATTCCCGCTCCCAGTGTGCAAATGAATGGCTGTCGAGGAGAGCGCGTCCTTCCTTCTCTGCTTGCCCAGGCTTTCCTCCTGCTTGGCCTCAGTGTGCCCTCACCAGGCTCAGGATGCCGCCTCATCCCAGGGTGTCTCCTCGCTGTGGTCCAGCGTTTCGCCGTGGCTCAGGATACCATCTCAGACCAGGGTGTCTCCTCGCTGTGGTCCAGCGTTTCACCGTGGCTCATCCAAGCAGGACAAGTGCTTCATAGTGCTTTACAGCGGTGAAAATGCAGACATGAAACCAGGCCCCACAAAGCGGCCAAGTCAGTCACAGAGGCCTTGTTGTGTCTCTATTAGATGTGCTCCTTCAATTATACATGGCAGACACGGGGGATCAGCGTGGATACAGCAAACCCAGGGGAGAGTCTGACACAAAAGGGTGAGCACCCTGAATCAGCACGTGTCCCGCTGCAAGACCGCACCGAGGAAATCATCTAAAGGGCTGGTATCACCCTTGGACCATTGCACACCCTCTCCTTTCCCCATGAGCCTTCCCAGCATCCAAATTTGGTTTTGTGCCATGATTTAGTGTCCGGATGCCAGACTTTGCGAGGAAGGGGCATCCCCACAGCCAAGCGTCATGAGCCAGGGCAGGGAAAGCAGCAGAAACCTTCTCTCTTGCTGACTTTGCTCTGGTGTTTGCTCACACCTTAGCTTCACAAGCCCTGGGAGAGCAGGAGGGAGGTCCTGGGACAGAGGTGACAGATGCACAAGGTGCCCAGACAGATGGACTCGGACAGAAGGAGCCCAAGGGGAGACCGTGCGAGTGTTGTATCTCAGCCCACCTGGTCCTCACCGTTTTGGGATGAATGATCCCATTTGCCTGGTAGCTGTTAATCTGCAAGATGCACTGTTGGGTTCATCCATTCCCAGTCCTCTGCACTGCGCTGAGCTGCTGCCATGCATCTATGGAGTGACAACTATCTTTGGCATTTTCCTTCCACTACTGGAGGAGGAACTCAAGACTTTTGAGCCAAATTCACAGTTTTCTGAGGCCTGATTCAGATGTTTTTATTACTTCTGGTCCGTTTGAATAGACAGAGTGATTCATTACAGTCTTGCAAATGGTGGATGCTTGCATCCTCAACCAGTGACTCCTGATTTATCCTAGTGCACAACCGGTTGGCACCACACCAAAATAACATCAAACCAGTTCAGTGGGTGACTCAGGGGTTGTTTCCATGAGGCAGATCATATCTCCCTGTAAGTAGATTTGTAGCAGAATTGTACACCTGCTTTTCAGAAATGCTAGTGACTCTGGAGGGTGGAGGACCTGGGCATGATGAGAGTAGAAGAGGATTTTAAAAAAAATAAAAATGTGTTAACTCACTGAAGGCAAACTGTTCTCGTGAATCATATCTCATCGGCCAAAATATCTGTCAGAAAGGCTATGTAGGTCCAAGGTGGAAGCCGGTCCCCAGATAGAGCCATCCTGAGGCCAGGCAGGGACATGTTTCTGCCCAACTGCATACAACAACGAAAGGAAATAAAGAAAGATTAACTGAAACACTAATTCCATTTTAATTAAATGCTTTATATCAACATCTATTTCACTTACAATAGGTAATTTCTATTTCCAGGCTTACTTAAGCTTCATTTGTAAGGTGTTTTTATTGATGTACTTATTGGTGGATTTATGTTGCTTTTTGTTCCATTGTAATCCCAAATCCAGATCGAAGAGATATGTGGACGCGTAAGTTCACACAGAGCAGCAGCAAAATCAATGAAGCTGTGCCTGTGCTTAACCCAAGCACTGCATTGCGTTAGGGCACTGGTATAGGAAAGGCTCTATGTATCTCTTCTGAATTTCTCCTTTATCTGAATTAATGGTGAAATTGTAAAATTTGGGGTGGCACTAAGGCTTACTGCAAGGAGTTTCAGCTCAGCCAAAGCCGGTGTCACGCCGTGTCACTGGGATCGCAAAGAGCTGCTCACAATAATGCCGGCACAAACTCAAGGAGGGAGGGAAATAAAAATGGAAGGGGATGGTGCTCAGCAGCAACCCTTGAACTCTGTGTTTACGGGAGATCTCCGAACACCCTTTCCTTCTGCCTACCTGGCAAAAGCTCCTGCTGCCTGCCCGTACCATCCCGGAATGGATTGACAGAAATGCTGCTGCTAGGCAAAGGAGAGGAGAGTTGGAAAGTCACTCCCATTTATCTTAAATGTTTGAACCAGGTGCACCTACAAAAAAAAAAAAAAAAGAAAAAAAGCCAAAAGGTTGCTATTCATTACTGTATTACTGCAATTGTTTGTTCTGTAATTAGTGATGATAGGTAAGCAAGCTGGAAGTAAAGCAAATACGAAGTTACTAAATGGAGCAGCATTCCAAGTGGGCAGAAAAGCAACAAAATGAGACCTGAAAATGACACTGCAAGGGTACGCTAATCTCTGTTCAGTTATTATCTCATTAGCACCTGACTTTCAGACCGAGGGCTTTCTGCCTGAGCGTAGCGAGGCGATGGAGCTCCAAAATCAGCTCCGGGCTCAGGTGCGCAGCAAACCGCGCCAGGGCAGTTGCAGGGCATCAATCAGCGGGTTCTCAGTTGATGGATTAAAACAACAGAGAGGTCTTACCCCAAGTCACATGGCCAACGGAAAGCAGAGCGGTTTCCACCGACTGTCATGCCCAGAGATAGTGCTGGCATTGCTGAAGCTCTTGAAACAGATTTGCTGTTTAAAGAGGGGGAAGGGTTTCCCGGGGGCAGTTTTCGCTCAGAGACTGAAGGTTTTTCAAGCAAACAGATCAGTTTAAAAGCCCATTTCCATCGCAGATTGCGTAATGTTTGAAAGCCTAAAACTTCAGATACACAGAGTGCTCTCTGACATTTCACAGGGCAAAAGAGTAACAAAAAGGGGAAATAGAGCTTGGCTGCACTTCGGAAAATATTATCTAGCAGGAGGAACTGCGGTTGAAGCCTGGACTCCTGCCCCCACCCGGCTGGTGGCTCCTTCTGATCCTAGCCGAGGTTGAAAGCCAACCATCCCCACCTCTCACCCTGCCCATGGCAGCCCAGCTCTCGCCTTTCCAGGAGACCAGCAGCTGTGAATGGACCAGCAGCTAGAATGCAAATGAGCGTTGGAAGAATATTCTTCCTTAAACCAAAACCAAGACATGCTTTGGGGTTTTGAAAGCACCGTGTTGCACATGCTGCCATGCCACCATGTAATCACACCGCGGCACCACGCCAAGGCCTTCCTTGGTGTTATTGCACTCACATTTCACATCATTCTCAATGATATTGCATATTTTTGGGGGAGGAGATGCAGGTCAGTTGTCAAAATTCTTCAGGCACTGAAAGATGCAGAGAGGTGCTCAGGTGATTCGAAGACGGTCTGGAGGAGGGACTTTTACAAACACAGATTTCCTGTCGATTTTAGCTCCATCCCAAACGTACACATCCCATTACCTAGAATGCACTTCAGTAGATGGCAGGTTTCTAATAGAGATTTTTAAAATCTCCATATCTTATCTTCATCTTGAAGTACTTAAACAACTTCACACCTAGTCAACTCAGGCCCTGAGGCTTCTCAAGGGCGAGGGCTGCACCCTGATACCTCATCGCTGCTCGGAGCTGAACAATGGAGAGGTTCAGCCCATGGAGAAACCTGCGTTGGGCAACCGTCCCACCCCACGGAGGTCACGGCAGCTGCACGCCTCCACCACCCTTGGACGTCGGAAGAAGGCACGGTACTCTGATCAGCACAGGACACAGGAAAACTCACTTGGAACAGGAGTTTTCACAGGGTTTTGCTTTCTTTCCCCTTTTTTCTTGCTCCCAGCAAGTCCCAGTGGACTCCAGCGCCCAGCTTGATGGTGACAGCTATTTTGGGGTTCAACTACTTGCTTTGTTAGGGCTTGAAGAGGAGTTTCTCCTCAGTAATTACTCATCGCAAAAACAATCTCTGCAGAGTCAGCTTTGTCAGTGACGGTCCTGAAGGGTTGTCAGCCCCTCCTAGGTCACCTGGCGCACAAAGCATCATAACACATGATATAATATGCCATTTAAAAAAAAAACATCCAAGGCCCTGGCTCTATTGTGGGGGCCTTGTAATTAAATAACTTCAAATGAACGGCCTAGAAATATCACACAAAGACCTGAAAAAAGCCCAACAAAGTGATAAGATCACTTATTAGTGCCAAACTTTTGATTTAATTATATATTCCTGGAGCCCTGTTCTCAAGGGAACTACTTACACAACCACATGGTGAAACAAAAGAAGGGATTAAAACCTGTGGGAGAGAAGCTGGAGAATTTACTCCCGATTCACAAAGAAAAGTCTCCTCACATCTGACCGAGGAGGACTCTCAGATTAAAGCACCAAGGAAGCTAGAAGAAAAGGATTTTCTACTTTTTTTAATGATAGGGAGGTAATAAAATACTCGTTATCGACCTGAAATGGAGATTCTGACACAGCACCTCTCTCATTAAGAGAGTTAATATTCACACCGGGGACAGGGTGCGCCCAAAGGGCAGTGTCCCCTTGAATCACCACCTCTCAACTGGGCTTTTATTTTTAGGTGAGGCCCTTCAGAGTTTATCTGTCTCCGCACTTTGCTTTACCCCAAATGCCAGATTCGAGCTGGCTGGACACTGAAGGCTGGGCGAGAACCAGCTCAGCCCACGGGAGGGTGATAGAAGGGAGAAAAACACTTTACTCCATATTTTGGGACCAGAGCTTCGGGCTGTTGGCCGTGTCCAAGGAGAGGAGTCCCCACCTCCCTGTCACCTCTTGTGGAGCAGAGCCACCTCCGCTCCATCTGCCGGTGACAAAGCCTGTAATTGAGCAGTTAACTGTGATTAACATCTCACTCTTGCCCACACACTGAGGCTGTTTCAAAACCTTTTTGTTTTGTCCTTGTGACGTTTCTCCAATTCTTTCCTCCTTCTGTTAGCATAGCCCAAAGTCCTGCTCAGGCCATATCTTTTGCCATCTTCCTCATGGCAAACCCAAGTTATTTGGCTTTTCTCATACCCACTTCTTCCTGACTGAACTGCTTCACCAGTGCCGGCTCCCACTGATGGCATTGCCAGTGCCCCTCAGTAGTGCCTTTTTGGGTGAACGCTGATTTCTCACTCTGGTCTTCACAGGACTTGTTTCCCATGAACCCCACAGAGAAGTCTTAAAATGGATCCTTAAAATCACCTGCTCCAAATTCATGTACTTACACAGATTCAGCAAAACCTTGTGTGCTCTCTTCCAACAGGCTGCACCAGGCTCCCACCCTGTTGTGCTGCTGCAACCTACAGCCACAGTGGAGACAGACCCAGAAAGGCCTTTCTCTTCCTTTTCCCTCTCCTTTGACCGGTTCCAACATGACAGCAGCATGAAATGTGGTCCCCTCATTGGCCAGCTACCTTGTAAAAACTGCCAGCTCCAAGCATTTTAGGAAAACTGTAGAAGCACTCTGTAGGGGTGCCAGCCACAAGCTGAGATACCTCCAGCAAGTTGTCCAGCCTCCACAGAGGGTGTATGACATGAGCGCCCCAAGTGCTCAGCAGGTGACCCCTGGCACCATCAGAAGAGGATGAAGAGTGGCAGGGATGCAACAGTCAGCCTGGCAAGAGCGAGGAGCTCAGCAGAGTTATGTTTGTTGGAACCCATCTGGTTTTGCCTTTCCTTAGCAGCCTGCAACGCTGCAGGTCCCAGTTTGCAGAGGGGTTGGCTCGGACAGCGCCTGCTGCCCTCAGGAGCTGGTCCACAACACGACTGCAGGCAACCTGCAGCAGCCAAATGGGAGCCAGCGGGCAGGTTTCAGACCAGCTGCAATCCTGTAATACAATAAAATGTTGTGAGCTTAAAAGCTGAGGACTTATTCACCTCCAGGCTCCTGAGTCACAAAGCAGCAAGACACACAACAGGTTTTCTCCCAAACTTTGGTAGGTCCTAAAGGTGAAGAGGCTCATTACAAGGAGGTTTAGAGGGCAATCAATCATTCTTAAAGACCAAGGACTTAATAGCTCTTAAAGATCAGATCACAGGTCCAGAGCCTGAATACGCTGTCTGGAGGAGACACTTGCCTGCAAGGCGAGCCGAGCATCCCACAGCATGGTCTGGTCGCTCCCCCCTCCCAGGGCAAAGACAGCCCCGGTACTGTGGAGATGATTCTCTGCCTGTCCAAGATAATCCTATTCAAAGCAATCATCTGTTAAACAACTGGAGAGAGGCCAGCCCACACACTGCAGATCCGAACCTGAACGTTCTCACAACCTGAGGAAGGAGCTCAGGATCAGGAAATGTTTTGAAAAAAAAAGAAACATCACATGAGAACTGAGAAAAACACTGAACTGCTCTCCAAAGGCAGTTGCCAAGCTACTGTTTATTCAAGAGATGCATCGACGCTCTACAAAAATGCCATTTGCACGCGGGGCAGACCCTCCTCCCCGCAGAGCAGCCAAGTGCGGTCCACAGAGCCGAGCATGACGTGCCACACGGGCACTGTGCTCCCATCCCTCCTCTGCCAGGGTGGAAGCAACGTGTGGCAGCCCGGCTGGGTACCACGAGGCCGGGGAAAGCTGCCGAGCTCCATCGCCCGCCCCAGAGGGAGCTCAGCACAGCCTTGTCCCCCACCCTGAGCCCTCCACCCATCCGTGCTCGCTTACGGCCAGGATTTGGGCTAAAGGCTGCCAGCAAGGACCCCAGTGCAGGCTGACCTTGGAAATATCCCCCCAACACACCCATCTACGAGTAACCTTTTGGGCGGTTGTTTGGATATTTAAAGGAAAAATTCTGTGTTATGACAAACAGACAGTTTTCCCCATTTATTAAATGCTCATAATTTGTTTTAATGGTTTCTCTAAACAAGTAGACTTTTTTCTCAGCTCTTTGAGCTTTTAAATGACACAACTGTTATGTTAAAAGGGAAAAGGGTGATGATTTACATTTGGAGCGGGGCGGGGGTGGCCGGGAGGCAGAGGGACAGCTGCAACCCATCGGACGTGGCTCTCCTCCGCACAGCTATTTTGTTTGTGCCGTTTCGGCAGCTCGGGTCTGTCGGTGCCCTCGACACTGGCGGCGGGCTCGGCTGCCGGCACACGGGTGGTGGGTGCTCCTCTGTGCCTGGCGAGGTGGACTGGGACAGGTCCTGGCCTCCACAGTGCTGCAGCTGGACCGAGTCGTGCTTCCCTCTGCGTGAAACCCATGGGCGATGGGAAATGTCCCCTAAAACCTGAGTGAGCTTCTGTGGACCATAACGAAGCCAGCACCCTTGGCCAATGCCAACGTCTACGTGCAGCTGGGATAATGCAGTGTGAAAATCAGACACTACTTTTTTTGACTTACAGTTAATATCAAAAAGTAGTTGGCACGCTTGGCTCTCCGCATAGGTACCATGGCTAATGGAGATCTTATGGAAATCACTGAATTATACAAAATAGCATTAACTGTACTTCTGATGGACCTCGTAGATACTGCTAGATCAGCTGCAAGTGGCAAACCAGATGAACAAGCTCCACTTGCTTTTCCTTTATGTATAAAATTCATCCCTTCACAAGAGGACTCCCAGCCATTGGTGCCAGCTGGAGAGCATTTTCCACTCACCTATCTCCTTCTTAACCACTTCTCCTCATTTCTCTGGAGATTGCTCGTCTCTCTGGGGCAAAAACCACAAGAGGAGATGAAAAAACTTTGGGTGTGCAAACCCCAGAAAAGATTTTTTTTAAGGAAACATCTTTGGATAGCAAACACCTGACTCAGGATTTTCGAAAGCTGTAGAGCGGGTTGGGTTATCTGATCACCCACAGGTATTTGGGTGGCATCTGCTGTGATTATTTCCTTCATATGTACATAATCTGCAGGAAGCATGGAGCTATGCAGCCAGGGGACGGATTCCAAAGCATATACGTGAAAGAAACAACATGTCACACTCATTTACAGAGCAGCAAATAGGAGCTTCCGCGTCTCCCAAGAGTTATAAAACTCGATGCCAGCTTGAAGCTCCAGACGATAAAGCAAAGGATGCACAGACCCACTTGAGAGCTGATCGCCCTGCTCCTTGTTTTTCTTTTTCTCCTTCTGCCTCTGGTTGTTGTTTCTCAAAACTTTAAAATGTTTGTACAAACTTCCATCTTGGAAGCCAGGCAGAATAAACAAGAATATACATGAGCCGCAAGAAAAGCCAGCAGACGGGAAAGAGGTTTCTTTTTTTTTCAGCTTATGGGCGTAACCATTGTGGCTATTGAAAATATGCACAAAAATAGCTATAAACCACACACAGCAGTCATTAAAAATTTCCACCTATCCACACCAGCAACTCAGGTACCCATTCAATATAATCCCAAGAAAAAGTAACACTGAATCCTTATAAAATATTCGGGAAGCCAATAACATGGATTCAGAGGAGTGAGCATTTTTCACAGCCAAAGGTCATCCTCAAAATCTATCAGGGATTAGAACGAAATGGTGAGTCATCCCCAAAATCCCATCTGAATTTATCATCTGCCTCGGAGTACAATGGACAAGGTGTTCCATCAGGGAAGAGCACCCAGATCCTAAAAAGTAGATCCCGTATGAAAATGAAGACCTGGAGCTGACTGGGGGTTGCATTAGCCGCGAGAGAGTGAAGACTGGCTCAACAACAAGAATTCAGTTTTGCAAAAAAAAAAACAACTCTCAAGCCTCAGTAATGGGTCCTGTTCCAAATCAAGGCAAAACTAAAATTTTTCCCTGAACAACTGTAAGGAAAGAATGATGCGCTGGGAGAAACTCTGTCCCATACAGAGTATCTCCAGCCCAGCTCTACGATACCAGGCGATACTTGTGTTTCCTACTTTGGCCACACAGAGCAAGTCTATGAACCAGGAGGTTTGGAGCAGAAGGGAAGTGCCATCCCTGTCAGGCTGTTTAGCTTTCTGGGCTTTGTATGCTTTGGAAGAGATGTTCCTCTGGTCCCAAGAGATCTTTCCAAGTGCAAGCCTCATAAAAAATAATGCATTTCTTAAAAAAAGAAAATAAAAAACCCACCAAACAAAACCACCAAACAAATTAAAACTTCCTAGTTCAACTCATTGCTATGTTCCAAATTTTAAAACATCCTCATCAAAACCCATTCCCAACCAGCTGTAGAGGTTTTACAGACCATATACAGAAATGCAACCTCTGCAAGCTGCTTCCAGAGACGGACCTCCAGCCGCACTGGGGATCTGCCCAGCCTCCACAGTCCTCTTCTGCTCACCAACATGCTTGAATGTATCTGCAGGAGCAGTTTCTCCTGCCTCGCTTGTCCTTGGTGGTCTCTGGGAGGAGCTGCGCGGAGGGCTGGATTGCAATGATACGCCTCGGAGTAACCACAGGCATGCACTATGGGGGCAAGATCTCCACGCTGAAGAACAGGTTGCAACCTCACTCTTTGGGGCAGTGACCAGATCTACCTCTGCAAAAGAAATAAGACATTTTTGCCAAAACAATTCCCAATCCACAGTCCAAATAAGTCTTTTTGTATCCACAGAAGCTAGCAATTATAGAAGCATCCTGTTGGTGGTGCTTAGGGACATGGTTCAGCAGTGGACTTGTCAGTGTTAAGTTTACTGTTGGACTCAATGATCTTAAAGATCTTTTCCAACCCAAATAATTCGATGATTCTATGATTTCCAGCATATAACTCAGGAGTACTAACTGTGCAGAAGACTATATGCCTTTGAGTTGTACCTACTGTAACACACGAGAACACCACCAGACCTCCGCTCTTACGTCTTCCTTCCAACCTTCCTACCAACACAACGTGGAGAGAGCATTCACGTGACTGAGAGACACAACCAAAACCAATAATTACCTCCCTTGCCAGCGTCTATTTGGACAATGCAAATGCCATTAGCCCAATCCAAAATATTGTGGGTAATCTTGGCCCTACTGATCGGTGGAAATGTTAGCCTTCATTTCAACAGAGCCAGGTTTTTACCCATCTTACACAATCCAGTTGCTTCATACCCAATCTTCCACCCACTTGCAGGATCCAGATGGTCCTAAATGTCGCTACTAAATTTTTTAGTATGAGGGCGGTGAGACACTGGCCCAGGTTGCCCAGAGAGGTGGTCCATGCCACATCCCTGGAAATATTCAAGGTCAGGTTGGACTGGGCTCTGAGCAACCTGATCTCGTGGAAGACGTCCCTCCTTATTGCAGGGGGGTTGGACTAGATGACCTTTAAAGGTCCCTTCCAAGCCAAACCGTTCTAGGATTCTGGGATTCTAAGCAAATTCACCTCTTTCCCTAGCAGACAGCAGATTTACAGCAGGCAGCCTGCGATACACACCGAGTGAGAAATTGAGTCATTGCTGCTCTGAGTGCACCATTCCTCAGCTAGATTAAACCCAGTTTATAGTAGTCCTTTTTGGAGAAAAGCTATGTTAGACCAACTTTCGGTAGCTTATAAACAAACCAAAGCAAAGATGCTCAGCGCTCCTCAGAAGAGAAAGGGGCCTTTATAATACTACAGGCGCCTATCAGTAGTTAAACTGGAATCAAAGCTAATCCCTGGATTTCGAGGCTCACATGGCTATTAGGGTAGACATTAAAGTTTAATAGAGCAGGCTGTATGTGTTACAGCTGGAGTGACAGGCCAAGGATTAGCATTTCAAATTACGAGTTGCGATTGCATCCAGTTTTGAATTTCCTGTAAATTATGAGATAGCAAAAGAGATAACAGCATTGCAATGGGAAAGCCAAAATCAATGCGCGGACAAGAAAATGGTATTTTAGCCCTCAGCCAGAGCAGGGGCATACAGATTACCCGTGTCTTGGAAGTGAAATCAAGTGTACTTTGCAGGAAAACGGTTTTGTAGGGGCATATTCACAGAATGTCCATTTTTGCAGAAACAAGAGATTCTGTTTCAAGAGACCCAGCCTGGGATATGGGATACTGCTAGTCCTCGCTCTGCTGCTGTCTCATATGGGCTTAGGGGCACGTCATTTTAGGATGCGGGTTCCCAAGGGGCTGCCAGGAATTCTGTGTCCTGGTCACACGGGCTTTCACGGGCCGTGAGCGTAACTCCCCGAGATTGCCTGAAAACCTGAAACTTCAATGAGGCACCTATAAAAACGAGAAAAATATTTCCATGTTGCCTATATGCAACGTATGGCTTATGCTACCACTGATCAATGGACTCGTTATTTCCGAATCGAGAACTTTTCCCTTCTAAAGCAAATACCAGTGTTTAATAATAAACTAGTAATTGCCCGAGCAAATAAAGATTAATCAATACTGCAGACCTCCGAGTCAAGGATTGCTCCTTCCTCTGTGTTTGGACAATGCCCAGCACAATGGGATTCCAGACCTAATTGCGGCCTTGGGGCACAATAGCAAGCGCAGTAAAACCTGCCATGTTTTCTTGCCGCGATCATCCCATCCCGAGCCCCACATTTCCTTCCAACATTTTTAGAAAAAAATAAAAAAATAAAAATAAAATAAATGCAAGGATCTAAATTTATTTCCTGCTAAGAAAATGTTGCACGACTTTTGGCTGGCTCGTGCCTCCCCTTTGGATAGCCTCGCGGAGGAACTCTCTGTTCTGGTCACAGACGTACACAAAAAAGCCAGAAGTGGAAGATTCAGGTCAAAAGCCCAAATTAATCTGTAGTGCAATGCCCAAATTAATCTGTAGTGCAATTGCACTGCCTTCCTGAGCTTTCGGCTCGTACCTGTGAGATGGGATGCAAAATATTTCAGTCTTTTTGCCTGGCTTCACTCAGTTCTTGAACTGGGTTTCAAAAACGGCGTTGGGCCGGTTGTGTCATTAATGGTCTTTGTGATGATGGCACCTCTCTGGTGCTTGTTCGCTGATGCTCCACTAATTCTGGCAACAGGTCGGCTCAGTAAGCGGGCAGGGAAAAAGGCAGAGCCTTCTTCCAGCAGAGACCAGTCTCATCCCCATTCCCTCTCCCCAAGCACAGGCTCAGCTCTTTGAAGCGCTAAAAACTGGGACCAAAACCCTGCGTGAGCAAAAGGCGCTGTTCAAGCAAAATTATGAAGGCAGCTTTCAGAGTCAGCCTGAAAAAAATATTCACGGCATTTACAGATGCCAGAGCCTAAAAACCAGGAATCATAAATTTGCTTTCAAGCAAGTGGAGGTCCACTGGCTGCTGCAACTAACACCTCCAGCTTCTTTTAGGTCAAGCACATCTACGTTCATTCCACACTTTTGAAAACCACTCCGTTTGCAAAGCTGACTCAGTATTTATTAGGATAACCCGGGTGAGACAGCCAAACTTAGCATTTTTGGACCAATTTGCTTGCTCTGTGATCAAAGATGTTTAGATGTCATTATGACTTTGGAACATTATTATCTTTGGGACAAGAAGATAAATGCCGCAGATGCCAAGTTGCTGGATGATTTAATGGTTAAATTCATTTTTTTTTTCGTCTCCACCCATTCCACAAGATTTTTGGATTACCTCCAAGCTGAGTTCATTCCAAAGTGTTTCCTCGTTTTAGTTCTGTCCTTCTGCAGAGGGCTGCACATCCCAAAACCATAACAGAGGATTTGGCAAATATCACTCTCCTTGTTTAACATACTTCCAGAAACTATAGGCTAGTTCTGACTACACACAGTGTGTTTATGCAAACATATTTTATAGAGGAACTTGAAAACATTAATGTATTTTCCCTTTGTTAGTCCCATATTTTCCAGTGCCTTTCTGGATACATTTCATATTTTTTAAACAAAAAAAAAATATTTTTAAAATAATATAAATGATCTGGTTTTCTCTCTTTTCACCAGGGGTGGGGGAAAAAAAAAAAAGTTGTATTTGGCCTACTATGCTGTCATCAAAGTCAGTGACCACAAGAGTTACTCATTACCTGACAAATTAGTTGGCTGGAAAGCAGTCCTGAGCCCCAGCCTGTCCCCTTACACTGCAGCAGAACGGAGCAGCTTCTCTCGTCCCATCAGCAATCAGCAGGTTCAAGATGATACCACACAGTATTTTGTAAAAGAAAAAAAAAAATCACACTATATAAAGTTATTTTTGCTTTGGAACTTTTATTGGCCTGTAAAATATTTTTACATTTATTACACTTTTAATGAGAACTCCTAGAATCAAGGCTGGTGTAAATAATGAAAACAACACCAGTAAATGTCCCCATAAACCTCGCACCAACCCTTTGATGCTAATTTGCAGGCCTGGCGTTCCTTCCCTCCTCCCCACCGCCTTCTGCAGCGGGGGCAACGGCCCAGCTCAAAACACGAGATATCCAACAGGAAACGCATCCCGCAGGTTTGCTGCCCCCTGCCCCGGTGCTGCCGCGGCTCGGGGAGAGGAGAGCAGCCCAGGCTCAACGGGGACCAACGCTGCCATCTCAGCGTCCCTCGGCCACATCGGCCGCAGCATCGCTCCATCCCAGGTGGCTGCGGAGACCTGGACCGCTGGTCCCTGCGGTGCTGGACACAGGGTTCTCGGCATTCCCGAAAGTTGTGTGTCGCTTGCTGAGTCGTTTAATTGAGATCCTTAGACAAGTCAGAAACTCTTGGAAGCACCTTTGCACTTCCCAGGAGCTCAGCAGCAGCTGATTGCCTTTACAAATCCCAATATTTCTGGCTTAGGTGAACTTCACCCTACCGGGTGAAATCTCCCAGTGCACAGCACAGGGAGGGGGTGCGGTGGGATTGATCCCCAATTCTCACTCACCCTCAGACACTCCAGTTTCTTTATGCGGGTGGGACCTGAAGACACCACCATACACCCCTTCAAGGGTCCATTTTGGCAGCAAAATTCAAGCTCAGAGTTAGTGCACATGCAAAACGCAAAAGGGGATCATTCTGCACCGCCTTCCATCTCAGGCTGCAGGCGTTCCTCCAAACACCTGTAAATGAGCTGAGTACCACCACGCTCCAAGATCATGATGACACAGGACCGAATGAGAGCACAGTCAAATTATGGATTGAGCCCAGAAAACACCTTAAATTACCGGGACACAGGACTGGACCCTGAACCGATTTCAAGTCCTGCGCTCAAACCCCCAGACCATATTATCTCCTTTACTCTGTCCTGGAAGCCTGACCACAACATTGCTGTATGTTGGTTTAATTCCAACAGCAAAAAGCTCAAGAAGCGTCTCAAACGCTGCTGCTGATGAAACACAGATCAGCGGCACATGGCAGCGCATGATACACAGCGCGTTGCTGCGCTGGGGGCAGGAACGTGGGCTGCATCGCTGCAGAGAGCTTTGTATGATTTGTTTCCTGCCTCCTGCCTATTCCAGCGGGGTTGGACACTGCGGTGTGGACCTTCCCTTCAGCACCTCCAGCTCAGTACACATGGACTAATTTTGCCCCACGGTCTAAATTTTACCACATGGACTTCAAAAGAAAAAAAAAACCAAAACAATTCTGGGGGTTGCGTCCCCTTTCCCACCATGGGACATCCTTCCTGAAGCCATGGAGAAATCCAGGGCTGCCTCAGCTGATTTCTTCAGCCCTGACTCCCAGGCTGCCTCTGCGCACAGCTGGTTGGAAATGGCTGCCTACAGGCAACTGTGACTCAAATTCCAGTCGCTACCAGAACTGCCATTTCTGTGCGCTATCAGTTACGAATAGCGCATTGGTTTTTCCTTTGCTATTTAATCCTCTCGATTCCAGGGCCAGATCCCATAAAAATTCCTTCCAGTATCTACATCACAGAAACTCACCCAAACCTTAACAAATCGCTTTTTGCAGGGCTTACCAGCCCTGCCTGCTGCGGAAGGCTGCACTCGCTCCAGGTTGGGGCAGTATATTTTGCCTTCCCGACTTTCCTACGACATTTCAGTTGGAGTTTTGTCTCCTTAATTCCTGTCCCGAAATACCCTGTTGCAGTACAACGCTCTTCTAATGAAAATCGTCGCGTCTCACCTAGGTTCTGCTGGATTTCAGTAGGAAGTGAAAATAAATAGCTCTGGATCAAATTAATTTTTCTGGGGTTTTTTGGGGGGAACCTCCTGGCAGGAACGATCCCTTCAACAATCAGGTCTCTTAGATGGAACTAATGACTATTCATTCATGAACTTTGCAAAATGTCATGTAATAAAGGAAATAGTGTAAAAAGCTATGATAATGCACAGTGATATGTCACATTACATGACGTTAATGACATAGATCTGAAAAAAACCAAACGCAAAGAGGAGCTTCAAGTATGCAACCACTGAATATAGTATTTTACACACTCAGTGAGGTGAAGGAAAAGGATAAAGACCATCAACGTCCGTGAGGATGACCCAGGACATAAGATGAGCCATGTGCGGCACTGTTACATTCCCCACGTGCAAACTGATGATGCCAGTGTGCTCCCAGGAGCTCTGCGCTCACGAAACATTTCGTTGAGGCTCTTCATCATATAGACACCAAACCTGATGCTGCCACCCTCACAACAGGGGACAGAAACCTCCTTCTACCAAGTTAAAAATCCTTACTTTTTTTTTTTTTTCTTTTGTAGTGCAAAAATACTCCTTCGGTATCGTTTTCCCCAACTCAATCATCAGAAAAGCGGCGTTCCCGCAAACCAAGACATTAGGCATCGCAAAATGCAAACGGGTTTCACGTTGCCTGGCCCGAACCCAGCCGGAGCGAGCCGGGGGCGAGGAGAGAGCCGTTCCCTCACCAGATGTGTCCAATAAGGGGCAATGTAAAACTCAGCCTTGGTGGGATCCAGCTTTACCCTTAAGCAGTGGCAACGTTAAGCATCGCGCTCGACTTCTACGATGGGAATGCCGCTGCTCTTGCCACATAAATCAAACCCGGCTGAGAGATCAAAAACTTCAGCAGAACCAGATGGCTGCATATGGGGCAGATAATGCAAGTGTTAACTGGGGATGCAGTCCTCCTGCCTCTCTTCCAGGAGAGGAGACGGAGGAAGGACCATTTCTTCCTGCAGCATCCCCCAGCTTGTGCTGTCCGTAGGGACGGGAATGGTGCCACACGGGAAAAATTGCACGCGGCAATTAAGTAGGTAAGGGCTTGAGGTGCAACCATGGAGAGATGCGCATTGCACACTCAGGACCGGTGAATACCTGCAGAAACAGCCCAGAAATGTCCTTTCCTTGCACGCTTCCAGCAGGAAAAATACTCAAGAAAAGCACTGGATCCCACAACACCTCTCTTCCCATGGTGCTTTTAAGAAGTCTCTGGCTAATCCTCCGTGATACATGAGGTTGGGCAAAAGCTGGTGTCTTCAAGGACATGCAGATTCCTAATTCCCAGGGTTGGTGCCTATCTCATAGAATCTGGGCATCTGTCCCGCTCATGTCTAAGAGCTCTGACACTGTGGGATGTGGAAAACTAATTAATATGAAAGCAATAAATAACAGCAAGACACAGTCAGGTAACCGAAGTATGCAAACCAGCAGGTAATTTTTAGATGGCAGATTGATTGTACGACGCTTCCTCTACCTGGCAAGGGCCTTGACGTGCCAGTGGTACCCAGTGGTACCAGGGAAGGTATAACCAGCTTGAGAGACCTGTCTGTGCTCTGTGCCTGGCATCCCTGGTGTCGTGCCACCCCTGCCCCCACACAGCGTGGGTGAGGTGGGTGCTCAGCGCGGGTCATGCACCCTGAAAGACAAAAATGCATTTGAGAGTAGGACACCAAGACACGTAGATCTGTTCCTCCCTTGCCTGCACCTCTTTCTTTTGCTTCTGATCCATAGAAAAGAACAAGCAAGGGCTTGCTGCTGACATGGTGATGGATCGCTTCGGGCAGAAGCTGCTGCGAGGGATGAGTGACAACCTCCCAGGACAGAGAGCTGATGGCAAACTGCCCAATTTGCCAAGTTCCGCTGCTAAAGAGGTGGAGCCGCTGTGCGCAGCATGGACCACTTGCAGGCAGTTTGATTTCAGTGGTCTCAAGCCACGGGAAAAGTATTTTCTGGGAAATGCATGACCTATGGAGAGCTTCTCCACCTACGCCTCTGCTCAGAGCAACCACCAGCAGGGACACGGGTGCATCGCGCAGCGTGACCTCGTAAGTGGGAGGCAATGAGCGGTCTGCCATGAGCAATGGTTGTTCTCTCAAAGATGGTGTGCAGGAGCTCCCACTCCTTTGTGATGGCTTTAAAGCACTGTTGGCATCCAATTCACTGTGTACCAAACGCCGTCCAGCCTTTTTTTAAATAAATATGAGCATCATCTTTAAGGAATGGGCGAGTATTCACAGAAAGCGTGGGGATGGCATTGATTTACTAACAGTTGAAATTCCAATTCAGATTGATTTCCATTAAACATGCCAAGGGGTTGGTTTTTTTACTGTTTTTTTTCCTGAAAAAAGATCTCCTCCATGCCATGCGAGCTCTAAGAAATTCACCACTGAAACCAAGAACAAAGAATAACTATGCTTCAAAGTTATTTACTTCACGTTTCATTGCAGAGCTATTTAACTTGTTATACACAGGAAATTGCTTCAAACGTTATTTCTTTTGTACCACTTTCTTCAGAAGACTGTTGAAGTCACATTAGCAAAGCAAAAAAGCACTTTCAGAATGAGGGGGTCTTCTCTAACACTTAGGTGATACTAAAAAGAAAACAGAATAAATTGAACCATGTTCTTTCCCTCGCCCCAATGTGCGGGCAAAGAAGCCGCACGGGAGCCCCCGGCGTCCAGGGAGCCCAGCCTGCGCGCTGCCCTTCCTGGAAGAGCATCTCACTGATTTGCCCCCTTTCTATCCTCCAACCACAGCAAAACAAAACCAGGATTTCAACACAAAGCACTCTGCGGTCCTGAAGAGCTGGTGCCTGCTCAGAAAAAATAAAATAAAATAAAATAAAAAGAGTTTTTTTAAGCACAACCTGAAACCGCCACTTCCAGATGTCTTTGGTCTTCATGAGTCATTCCCACGTTGCAACGCCGAGTGTGACAAGCTGCAAAGTTTGGGATGGGCCCTGGAGGGGTGAAAACCAACAACAGTTTCACCGAATGCAGTTGGGTACCGAGTCTGAGGGGTAAATTTTTGCCAGAGGAATGTCACCTCACCTGCAAAATGCCATTCCTGTCCTCATCACCAACCCAAGAGACCCAAGGAATGGCACCTGGAGTGGGGCAGCACCACCACCATCACTCGCTTCCCAGCACAGGGAGGGAGGCTGGTCCTTGGGGCCACCCCAGCCTGTTTCTGGGTGCTGATGGCTTTTTTCTGCCTGGAAAGGAGCAGTTTTGTTCTTGTTCTTGATTTTGGGGCAAGGAGCACATGCAATTTCCTACTCGGCACCAAAGGCAAGCCTGGAACAGGGAACAGCCATCGTTTAACAACTCTGGGTTTAACAGCTCATTTAGAGGGAGAAGAAGGAGGTTTCTGGAATGGAAATACTCCCCCATTTCTTACCTCACTATTCAACAAAGATTTCTGATTCATGCTTAACTCAACTCTGCTGGCACTCCTCAAAGCCATATTATCTTCAGGTCATACTCCTTAGAGCACACTTGCAGCCTGAAAACCCAAAGCCCTGCCCCAGCAGCTTTTCTTCTCAGTTGCTTTGCAAACATTTGCCATATATCACTCATAATGCTTATAACAAACGTGTGTGCTCGTTTCTTCAACCGCTGCCAAAGTCATCTGCGGGGGAACTCCAGGCGGGCAGGTACGGGAATACGTAGCTTCCTGCTCGCGTGGAGTTTCTTCGGTGGCTTTTCTCTACAAAGTCTCATCCGTCGTATCTTGTCTTGAATTTTCAGGAACAGTCTTTGCTCTGAGTCACGCTGCGCGTCCATATGGTACAAATATACCCAGTGGAAAACAATAACACGTCTTAATTACCGCTGCCATCACTTCAGAAGAACACAGCCAACTTTATGGTGAGATCCCATTACAGCATTAAACACAGATAGCTCCTGTACAGCAGGAAAGGAAGAGAAAATGGGTAGAAACCAAGTCATTTAATTGAAAATGCATTATCTGATTGAAAAAATATGTTTCTGCAGCAGCTCTTTGCGCACAGGTTAGGTTAATGAAAAGAAGGTTCCCAGCGTACATGTGTGACTCTTTAGGCGACAGTAATCAAGCCGGGGTGCATTTCCTGGGGATTGGGAGCCAGCTGAGAGGACCTGACGTGCCTCGGGTCATTAAGCGCAGCCAGCCAGTTATCGACTGCACCAGTGTCGTTACTGCTAATATCCCTGGGCAGAAAAAAAAAACCCTTAGCGAGCTCAAAGGGGGAGAGTCCCGGAGATTTTGCCCCTTACGTACCATTTATGGAGCTGATGGGATGTCAGGAACCTGCACGCAAACCCTGGGTGACGGAGCAAATCGTCTCAGCGATGCTGCATGCATCGCGTGGCAGCGACGCAATTTGCATAGCTGGGGTTTTTCACCAAAATAAGCACTTTGCCAAACTGAGGAATCCCTGGACATAATTTTCTTTGCCTGTGGTCACTGGAAAAGGGTGTTTGCTTTCACTGTCCTACAGCCAGAATGACTCGGTTTGCTCATCCCTGAGTTTGTTCCCTTAAAGAAGTGCTGTAAGAGCCTTCAGAAATGGCTCAGGAGAGGCAACGATTGCTAATTTAACTATGCTTTTTTAGTAAATACCAGAGTAAATAGACATAAATGTGCAGTGTTTAAATAGCAACAGCCCTAAGGCATAAGTAAATCATCTTTATCCTCTTTTAACTAAATGGTTTCTGAGGGGTAGGGAGGGTTTTGCACATAAATATGCATCTTAACAAATATTCAGCAGAACCCTTTGAATTTATGTCCTGCTTATGCAAAGAGAACAAGGAGTCTTCCAATTCCCAAGGCTTTCGGAGACGAGAGGAAGGGCGAGCAGCGAGGCTGCGCGGTAGGAAAGCTGCTCTTCACGCGGAAAAGAAAGGTGTTTGCTGGTCCCAGAGTGGCTCCCAGTGAGACCGGGGGACCCGCCAGGGATGAACCATAGCGGGACGCCTCCTCGCCACGGCGTGCACCTCTGCGAGGCTGCCGCTGCTGCGGGGAACTGTGCCCAATCTGCAGATGGTATCAGCACATGTACTCCGCGTCTATCAGTGTGAAATCTAAAATGATTCACAGCCCAAACATCACTCCTCGGGCTATAATTAAGCAGAAGCCTTGTTGCTCGTTTGCAATGTGAGTTTAGGAAGGGGAACGATGAGATTGGGGTTGGACTCTCAAAGTGGCTTTGATGGGAGCGTATTCGCACCACTGTAACCACATCCAAAAATTGCAGGAGCAGTTTCTTAAACATGCAAAGGCCATTTACACTGAGTCTTATTCTTCTTTTACCGTGTTTGTACTTATCTTTAACAAAGTAAAATGATGATTCACAAACAAAATTATAATGACTAGTACTTAAGCAACCCATTTGATCCTGCAACCTCCCCGAGCGTTTTCCTCACTCCCACCACTCCCAGCCCAAGCTGGGATGCATGGGGAGGTGCAGGAACCCATTGCATTGCTGTGCTGGCGCTGCCCCATGATCCAGCCCCAGTTTTGGGCACCTCTAACTTCTGTTAGAGATCTCCACACGTCTGCAGAAGGTTTTCACCAGTTCTTCAAAGTGGGTCTCTGTCGTTAGCCCCAACACTTGCCTGGGGGAGATGGTGAGGATTTGGAAGAAGAAGTTGCTGGGGATTTTAGAAAGAGGACCAAGGCAACATCAAGTCTTATTTCTGTCCTTCAGAGAAGTAGTTGCCACCGCTCTGTGGTTTCCAAGAGGGTGCACCATGGCTCACTTCTGCCAAAGAGATACCACTTTTTAAAGGTCTCTGCAGGTGGCGGACAGAGACCTCTCCGGAGAGCCAACACACCGTTGCAGGATGCTCCCTCAGTCTGCAGCTGGAAGGTGACCCTCAAGGACTGAGTGTGATGAGCTGGAAGTTTACCCTTGCATTCATCCTGAGTCTAAGGACACTGGTTTCTCTCTACTTCAATTAACAAGCAGCACTAATGGCTAGGGCTCAGGGAGGGGTGTTGTTAAACTGATGCTGAGCCCCCAGTGAACTGTGGTGCGGTGTGAGGCCCTCAACTGCACGCGGTGCCAAGAATAAATGAATGAAGAATAGATCTCAACTGAAAGAGTGAAGCGACCTGAAGCCCCGTTAAGTCTAAAATGTTTCACAAATGTGAAGGGCAGCCAGAGATTTAAAAATGTGGGTGAAAGCATAAAGAAAGAGAGGTGGAAGGGAGCTTTGGCTCGTACGGTCCCCAGCTCCGGAGCACTGGGAATTTACCGGGGTTGCTGGATGCAGTCTCTGCACCTCAAAATCTGAGTGCAGCCCAATGGCCCCTCGAAACTCCTGGCGTGAATTATCTGTCCTACAGGAAAGCCTGCTGATAAATTAGTCACTGAAAGCCATTTTCTTTCTGGAGTTCAGTAATTGTTACAGTTTCTCACTGTGCCCATGAGGGCTGGGTTTCTCATTAGCATCTCGGTGAGCTGAAAGATGTGTAAACAGGTGTAGCTACAGAATTTCCTACTGGGTACACATCTGAGGAGGCTCCAAAGCATAAATTACTCTTTCCAAAGTCAGTTTTAAATCACGCTCACTAACAGCCATCTCTTGCCCTTGATCATTGCTCCAAGGATGGCAATAGGAGTTTCACATATGGTTTGAGTGAAGCGAGAGGCCTTCAATCGCTCCGCATCCACCTGTTTCAGATTGTGTCATAGGTATGTGCTTAAGCATTTCATTAACATTTCCCTTTTTTAACATCAACCTGAGCCATGCTAACTCTACGCATGCGGCTAGAAGCTTGCAACAGAAATGCAACGTGCATCCAAACCCGCTGCATTTGGGACGCGTGCCCGCGGGTGAGGAAGGCAGCTCCAAAACATTTCTGCTGAGAACTGGATGTTTTGTCCTATTTAAATGAATTGGGAACTCCATGGGCACATGACCTGGGCAGCTTTGAAGATCCAGCCCTAAACGTACAACTTGGGGGTGTTGTGTCATTCCCCCGTGAAACACACGCTCTGCTCAAGGATCTCAGCTGCGTTCAATCTTAATTTCTCCGAGGGCATATCCGTGTTCCTGCTCCTTCCTCGTCAGAGCGGAGCTGCACCCCGTCTCCTTTATTTTGCGAGGTGGGAGGGTCCTTGCTATTTTGCAATTGCTTTAGGAAAGCCAATGCAGTACCTGGGACTGAAAGAGCCACCCATCGCTCTGCCTTTGTTTCACAGGCAGCAATGTTATCCAGCGGCACGGGCTCCGAAGCCCGACTGGGAGCCGAACAGGTTTTAGCATGTTTTTTTCATCTCATTCTTTCTGCCTCCTTTCAGTTGGAAGCTCAACTGTCAAGATTAAACCATCCACCTGTGTGGCATACTCCAGCGTGGCTGAACTTGATAGATCTGCACAGTTGGATTCTGCAGCAAAGATCATAGATCTAAGACGTACACATTGAGAATAGCCTACTAATCTTTCCTCCCTCCACTCCCCCCCACCCAAAAAAAAAACCCAAACATGTGTTTTTCCTTACGGTGCTTTCTTTTTAAGGTATCTCCTGTCAGCAATGTCATGATGGGAATTCTCAGTGGAAGTCTTTGCAAAACTATATTTCTGTCATTACCTCGTGGCTTACGCACAGCGTATCACAGCAGTTGAGGACAGAAATGTGTAAAAAATTATTTGTAAGGGGGAAAAAAAAGAGAACTCAGCTATGCAAGACACAGGCAGGGCGTTACGGGCCTGAAACTTCAGCACAGCTTGGAGTGAGTGAATTCCTGTGCTGAAAAAGGAAGGGGAACGCATGAACGGCGCGGGGTAACGCGGGCACAAGCCCCAGGTTGTTCCGCAGGGAAGCCTGGAGTTGCACGCGTCTGCAGAGAGGTTTTGGTGCTCACGTGTTTTAGAGCAAGACAAACATCTGCACGCCGCTGCCCTCCTTCTACAGGAAAACATGACAGAAATGACACAAACTACCCAAGGACCTTAAACCCTTCCTGAGAGAAACCTGGATATTCAGCCTTCTCAGGTCTGGGCTTGGAGGATGGTGTATTTCTCAGCCATTTCCTCCACGAGGTGTTTCTCCTGTGTTGTTTTCCAGTGTTGCTACCATACCACCTGCTATTTTATTTTAGTTGCAAAATCTGGTGTGTTCAAGTCCACCTTCAAACTTATGTTACAATGCTCCGTGGCATCCAGTTATGTATCCGATCTTCTTTCCATTCCTCAAACCAGGCTGTTGCCCCTTTATCTTTTATTCTTACCTCATCTGTTGAACAAATGTCACAGCCACAGTTATTAGAAATATTTGAACCTGACAGCTGCAAATACTCAAAGGCAACTATACGTGCACAGAACTATAATTAGGTGGAGCATTTAATTTTGTTTTTAAATCACTGAGATCCAGTATTGGAATCTCTGCAGACGCAGACAATCAATACAGACAGTGTGACTTAGGCAGCTTTACGGTCATTTATTTTCCATGTATGTGAGGATAACTAATACGCCCTGCCTACAATGACATATATTGTGTTGCACGAGAAGGGATTTTGCCTCAGTAAAGCTCAGACCATGATACATCCGCTCATGTCAACTTCAGCAGTGACACCACACTGACTGCAGCAGTCAAAAACTACCCCTTGGTGAGGAGGGACTACAGGCTTGCGCTGAAAAAAAATTAGTGCTAATAATTACTAAGTGATTGCTGCAGGGTGCGTTAAAAACATCACCTGGAATCTCTAATGTCACTTGAAGTCGGTATCTCTCATCACTCTTATCTTATGGAGAGTCAAGACACAGAGATACCCAATTTGCTCAAGGCCAGCATCAGAGATGAGGGTAGAGTCTACAAGCCCCAGCCTCGCATCTCATTATTCAAAGCAGTTAAGTTTTCTTTGGTATTTGCAGCAAATAAAAATTTCTAATTTGTTGCGCCTGCTGCAGTTTGATTTCTCTGGTCAGATGCAACCTTCTCCAGAGCTTTGGACCACCAACCCACCACCATACACAATAAATCTGGGGAATAGTTCATCTTCACTTCTCCCACAGCCAAAGAAGAGCAGAGATGCTCAGAGCAGAACCTCTCCCCATTGCCCATCCTCAAACCATCCAGATCAAACATCCCAGGAGTCCCCAGTTTCCTCTCCCAATGCAGCAGGTTCTTCTTCTCTTTGCTGTTTTCCAAGGAATCCTTTCAGAGCTGGGACGTCTCGAGTAAATATCTGGTCATCTCTGCTTCTACATTCCTGACTGCTGTAGCTGCATGCGTTGCGTAATGTTACTTTGGGTTTCTAATTGTGAGATTAATTAGTTTATTTGAAAAGAATACATTCGGAGTAATAAAAGAAAGAAGATGAAGAAGCAGCAGCCTATAAAATCATTATACCCTAGTAGTTTTATTGATATGGATTAGGAGAAATTGCTGGAAGACAGAGAAAGAATCATATTTAGCTCAGGTAATAAAATTATATGAGCTGCCATTTTCATAATGTTAAACAAGACCTGAGGGAAGCTTAACTTAAAAGATTACACAGGTGGATTCTTTCCCTTTGGAGAACATGAAAGATTATTGTAAATGTCTTTTTATGCAGCCCGCCTCTTCAAACACAGTCACAAGAAATTAGCCAAACGCTGATTTTTCACAAAGTGGCCTGACCCGCACAGGAGCGCGGGGAAGGAGCCCTTATTGCTGCCTCCGCTCCAAACAGGGCGGGGAGATGCTATTTTTGCCCGTGGTAGGTTCGAGCGTGGTTGTGTTGTACCAGCTCCTTTCCGCGGGCCGCTCTCCTGCTTCCCCGCGGCACCGGCACGGCAGAGCCTGGCTTACGGGGCACCGCTGGCAGTCCCGGCTGCGGGTATCGCGTGCTGACGGACAGTCACTGGGTAAATATGTGACGTTTTGGGGGTGGGTATTAACATACATCATGTGCTTATCGATTTGGGAACAGGGTTTTGCAAGCAGCCAGGTAAAACCTGCAGGCAGGGGTCTGTCTCCTCCCGAAAGCAGGAGGACCTACGAGCAAGGCACAGACGAGGAGAAGGAGAAAGCAGTCCTCCTTGTCCTCCCAACACGTGCTGCTGTCGCTGGCAACCAGTGGGTTTAAGTCATTTAACAAAGCTGGGACAAAACCTTGGGTAAAACACGTCTAAGCTTGGTTGAAATTAGTGTTTTGCCCCCCAGAGACTTTGTTGCTGAGTAACCCACTTGTTTTGGGCCATATTCTCTTCAGCCACTCCAGTCAAGCTCTAGGTCTAGGTGTCCCAGTCCTTGGTTTAGCGGTTCAGTTGTATGCCAAGCTTGGAAAGCGAGCAAGTCTCACCTAATCTGAGAGATGAAGCTTACAATTAAAAAAAAAAAAACCCAAGGTGGAGAAAAATAGCAACTTTTCTGTCCTGCAAGCAGGAGGTGTCCCCAAACAGTCGGTGCCCTGGGCTTGGGAATTTGTTTTGCTTTTTACCTTGATGTTCGCTAGCTGAAAGCACGAAGATCCAAAGCCTATGATGAGAGCAATAACCATTCCGAGACGTTTATAAATGACCCTCTTAACTGTTTATGAGACATTATCTGAGGTAAAGCAGAGTAGTAGAAATAAACTTGAAGTAGGAAGAGCTGGCTCGCCTCCCAGATGGAGCATGATAAAGCACCAGTGTCAGTGTTTCTTCTCAGTTTTATGGCAGCCTTTAACTGCTTGGTGTTTAGGATTTTTTATCAGAAAACGGAAAGGAGAAGGAATGGGTCCAAAGCAAAGAGGTTTTCACAAACAATATTCTCCAAATGACTTTATGTGAGCAGATACTGTGTTATCTGGCTATCAAGATAACACCATTTATTTTTTTACTTGCCACAACAGCCTGCTACTCAGATTCCCAGTCCTGGTATGTACGAGGAATTCCTGAGCACAGCAATAAATTTTCAAAGGGATCTGGGTGACCCCACTGCTTCTTTCCTATTAGAAAATATCCTGAGCAAAGTTAATCTCTGGTCAGATTTACCTCATTAAATAGATTTCTATTGTCTCTCTTAAACAGTGTGTTAGTTTTCTGTTCCCAGATTTAGCAAAGCTCTCTGAATTTTGTTCTTCTCCCACAAAATGTTAATGAATGGCCCTTCATGGAACCACAAGAATGGGATAAATTTGTTACACCGAAAGGTCTCCTGGAAGTTGAAATTACATAAAAACTACCTCATTTCTTACTTTTCCTTAACCCAAAGCATAAATCATCTTAAATCACAATTTTTCACTGCCCCTTCAAATAATTTTCAACACTACTTTGAGAAAACAGGATGAACATCAGTTGTTCCAGTTTCTTCAAATTTTAAAATGCAAGATACAAATCAAAGAGTGCCCGTGCTGGACCTGGAGGAGAGGTAAACAGAAACGGAGGGCTCTCAACAGAGATCTCTGCTTTTAACCACCTGCATTAGGCAACTCCTCAGCAAGAAAGTGCCTCAAATGTGCAAAAGGCTCCAAAAAGAAAAGGTATATCAATGAACTGTAGGCTTTCAGTTCTGAAAGCACGGACTAGTTTGATATTACAACAGAAAACAGTAAGCCATCACATTTATAATGCTGGTGGTCGGACCTTGACTGAGTTCTGTTCCTCGATGATTCTGTCTTAATCCTTGTTTATGAATTAGCAGAGCCACCAGATTTACCCAACACCATTCTCCAGAGAAGAGACAATCTGTCAGGTCTAGGAGAAAGAAAAAATAAATGAATACTCCTTATTGAGCAATAGCTCTTTATCCAAAACAACCTACAAGGAAAATTTGCTCATTGTATTGGACGTATTTATATTGGATGAAAAGCTTCACTTTTCGCTATTCCGGTTTTCAAAATATTATGAAAACTTTATTGAAATGGTTGTCATATTCACAGGGTGAGCAGAGGTTTGGTAAACTAAAATGTCTAGATCCATTTAAATAACATTTTTCTCATGCTTCTGCAAGAACTTGGAAATGTGTCAAACACAATTCGTGAAAGAAATCTGGCAAAGAGGGGATTATTTTTTTTTTTAATACTTCGGAAATAGAAGACTTCAAATCATCCTTTGCACAAACAGAAGGTTTGACTTTTCCAGTCCAGCAGCGCTCATGGCACCTCCTCATTCACGTGCCATGAAACACCAGCAGGAGCAAGGGATGGGCGCTGGGAGGAGTGGAGCCACAGGAGGCACTGGAAATCCTCTGCATCTTCTTGGACTGAAGTTGAAATCGGTTCATGAGGACAGAGCCAAAGAGCTGAGGAATCTCCATGTCTCGGCACCCACAGAGCCAATTTTCAGTTGGATCCAACATTGCAGGCTTCTGCCAAGTCCGGTGTAAATTTATCATCTGTTCTCTTGAAACTGGTTTTCCTCTTGTCCCTAATTGATTGGTTCAGTTTAGCTCCCTCAGACCGAGCTACTGTCCACAGGCAAAAGGGGAAACCATTTCTCTTTGAGAATTTACCTGAGGATAAAGCACTTTGTGGGCTGTTAGAACAAATGATGAGTTACAAGACTAAAAAACCCAGCCGTTCCCATGTTACTAACGCTCTCAGTCTCTTCGCATGAGGTGGTCCCATGGCTGATGCTTGTCTTACTTTCCCACGGGTAAACTACATCCCTCAGAGCAGCATTGCTCCTGATTTTCACCGGGACAGCTGAGTCCGAGCGGTCACCCAACGACGAGACTGCTGTGTCTCCATGGGACTGCCCGAAGTGAACTGTGTGCTCTGTAGCACATGGTCCTGGCAAGCGTCGGGTCAACCACACTGGCCACCATGGTGGCCAGGCACACACAGCCCGTCCAGCGACGCCGGAGGGACCAGGCTGCCCCGGGGCTGCACAGCCATGCGGGAGCACCGGGAGTCCACGTCAGTGATGGGCAGGCAGGGCTACTGCTCCAGCCAGGCACCAGATGCTGGAAATCCTGGATAAATATGTAAAATCCCCTAATTCCACTGGTATAAAATTTCCAGGCAGAAACCATGCAACAGCCTGAACTTCAAGCTTTCAGTTCCAGGGATTTCAGAAAGCCCTGAATCAAAATTTCCACTAACGCCGTTTAAAAATATACCCTCCCCAGCCAGCAGGAACCCAAATGGAGAACTAAGCGTTACTTGAGTCCACAGCAAGCAAGAAGAGTCATAGCCGGGCCCTGAAGGACCAGAACGGTTTTGGGTATCAGGGAGAGGAAAGTGATCCCATCTCCGCGGTGGTGGGATTTCCCTGCAGAGATGCGATCCTGCAGGACTTCACGTCTTTCCCCCACGCACAACCTCGCCGGCACACCACACATTTTAACTCACTCCAATTTCTCTCATGGTGAACCAGAGCTGCTCTATGTCATGTTACAGCATTACCCTGGTTTATGTTTGCAGCGTGTTTGACCCCATTTTTCCTTTTTGTTTTCACCTTCTAGTTGGGTTTTTCTCCAGGTAAGAATAATGTTCATGGAAATGTTCACGTACGCTACCTCTTCAAACAGAAATAACTAGAAAGGCTCATTTCTCTCACACTTTTTACCTGCCTAAGCAAGAGAATAAGTTGTTCTTCCAAGATCAGCCATCCAGTAAGAGGTTAAGAACCAAATTTCTCTAAGAATTTAAATTGCAATTCTGCTGCCCTCATTATTTACTGGTAGAATAAAACATAGCATCCAAGTGCAAAGCAGGCAATAAATCCTTATACTTAGCACAATCCCCTGCCAAGTAAACCCCCAAGATCTACACCGCTTTTGAGTACAGCCCAACGGCTGCAAACATTATTTTAAGCATCTTAGCACGTCTCCGCTGAAAAATGAGGTACTTTGTTTGAGATCTGTGAGTTTGCTCCAAGCAAGCTGATGACTCTATAAAATATGTCATGCCGCCCAAAGCCTGTCGCTTGGGTACCAAAACCGTGATGGCCCTGTTAATGCAGCACCGAGCCCGGGATAACTTATTTGGAGTTACAACACGTTGTCCATCTCTGCTGCCTTCGACTCGCTGTTAACTTGTGTAGGTCTTGCTTGAAGATATCTGCACCACAACCCTTCCCGTAGACTAGACACCTTTCCCAATACAGCAAAGTTAACCTCAGTAAAAAGGGAAAAAGGATTGAAAAGCTCTTTCACAACATGGTGCAACTGTACAGTTTCGGATCAAAGTCATCCAGCACAAGCACAGGCAAAGATTTTTGGACACTGGAAGTGTTATTCCCCATTTGCCACTTAGAGCAAAATGAAAGGAGAGCCCGTGTGCTGCTCACAGATTAGTATAGGGAAGAGTAACTTGTAAAATAAAAATGGGGACTTAAAAATAAAATAGCTTGACAAGGAAATACTTGAGCTGTCTAAAATAGATTTATTTATACTTTTTGGCAAAGATCACATTTTAATTGGGGTTATTATTCACATGAGCCTGGAACTATATAATATTATCCAATAATACAGAGAATCTGACACCAAAACGTGTCACAGCACACATTATATTGGCATTTACCAGACATAGAATCCCATAAATTGTTATGTCTGATAATGGCCTACAGTTCAACGGACAAGACTTTAAACAATTTGCAGGGGATTATGGATTTCGACATACAACATCCAGTCACAGTTATTCGTAATCAGATGGTCTAGTGGGTCTCCAAAGCAGAGCCTGGCCCGAGGCTCTGTTGAACTTGAGAACGACACCTTCAAAACCTGGGCCATGCTCCATAACGAGAGCCTGACAGCCTCAGCTTTTCAGACCTCCTGAGGAAGACAGACCTGATCTTGATGTCAAGAGAGAGAAGGCACAAATCATCTTACAGCTTCAAAGATGCAAACCCTAGGATGTGCAATTTACCGCATACATGATGCTGTTCAGGGACAAAGGAGATTGAGATGTCATGGCAGTTGCTCATGTTTCCTATAAAGTTCAAAGCACATACAGGGAGACTCTCAGGAGGAAGCAAGGGGAAATTGCAAACTATTTCCTCGGGGAGCTGGGACCTGAACTGGAAAAAGCCTTCAGCAGAACCACTGCAGGACCAAAGAGCAGCAACAGCAACAGAGACGGAAATGTTCCTCGGGGCATGAGCCCAGATACCTAGAACTCCTGAAAGATTTAGTGAGCTCTGACACAATAGTCACCGTCACCGTGTTCCCTACCGGGACTGCAGTACATATGGGGCTCACTGGAAAATTTTCTGGTTGTTAAAAAAAGGGAGGGTTGAGTAATCCAGCACTGTCCCCTAACGCTGCAGGGTGGGAACTGGTTCCAGCCAAGGTGCCCTGAGCTTTGTCACAGCCCTGGAAGATGGATGCTCAACCTCCTTGGGGCACATTTTTTCCAGGTCATGTCCAAGATCCTTGGGGAAAAACATCAGAGAACTCCCCATTTTTTCTCATGCTTCATTTCATTTAACCCATCCTGGGTCTTGTGGACCTGGTGGCTCACCAGGGCACCAAAGCAGTGGTCATGGGCAAGCGGGGAGCAGCGTCACCCTGGAGAAGCACAGACCCGCTTCCTTGGCAGCCGTGTCTACTTGAAAGAGTCATGAAATCATGGTTTCAGGCAGGAACACCAGCTCTGGGGCACGTGTTTTGAGTTCAGTTGTACTGAACCTCTGCTAATGGTCATAATTAAGGATTGCAGGCCATTGCCAGGGACACGTGCAAAGAACCCAGTAAAATCCAAGTGTGTCAAGGTTTGGAAACATGTCATCTTGGAGCACGTCAGGAAAGAATGCATGTAATGGAATGAAATGGCAGAAAGGAGAAAAAGCAGGTGTTGCTTTTATGCAGATCTCTGCACACACTGAGAACGATAAGCAAAATACCGATGACAAGATGGGCCTGTATGTGGAGATGTACTTGGAAGCGAGAACTTTAACTACCTCGGATTATCTTTGCCTTGGTCCATTGCCTTGGAGAGGTACAAAAGAGCAGCAAAGCACATAGCCTTGAAGATCTTGAATGTCAGCCTGGACACCAAGGTTATGCTCAGTTCTTTCCAAAATCTCCACAGGATCATTATCCTTTCCCCTTCTTTCTATGGAGAGTGTTGGAAACCACTTAAAAGCGCGTGTGCTGAATGTGTGCGATCAGACCAACGCTTTCCAAGTGAACTGAGCGCTGGCAACGCGATCCAGGTTGAGAGCAATGGGAATTGCTCTGCTCCATTTAGTAAGAGTAGAGGAGCGCAACATCGGTAGTACAAACAGCCCTCGGTCCCACTGCCAGGAATCTCTGCAGGCTTAGGATGGAAAAGAAAGAGAGGCTCAAAAGCAGCCGTGCGCACACTTGCGCCCCACACTATGGCAATATCTGGTTGAAGCCATTTGGATCTGTCCTTCAGGAGTCAGAAAGGACGGGACTTACGGGCTGATCTTTCTCTCCTTGGGGTCTTGTTCACTGTCTGTCTTGAAAACAAAGGGAGCCATTGTCTTCGGAGGGACCCTGCGAGCTCCCGCACAGCACAGAACAGTGCAAGGCAGGAATTCCACTGCAGTCAGCAGGTAAAAAGCAGCAAAGAGATTGCAAGTCGAGGGTGTTCAACCACACTCTGCACTTCCAAACACTCAACAAGTCGTACTGGCCAAGCTTTATAATTTTCATAAATCTTCTGATTTAAGCAAAGGCAAAGTTTGGCTTTCTGTTCCTCGGAGTGGCTCCAAAATATAGAGAGTTACGCTGAGCAGCTTCAGGTTCATATGGAAGGGGAGCTCCTGGGTTTGCACCGTGTGATGGCAAGAGCAAAGCAAGTGCTAAACAAAAGCCAGTGACCTGCTTTTTTCTAACAATGGTAAACTCATCTCGCTTGCCTTCTGCTATTCAGATTGCACCGCACATGTGTTTGAATCCTCTGATGTTAGAGCTGATAGTGTTCATTGGGACAGCACAGATTTGGGTCATGGCAGGGTTTTGAATAAAGCCACACGAAATTAAAGTATATCCTGAGAAATAAAATCCTGTATACTTTTATCATCTGAAAACGAATTTAATCCAGTATGAGAGATGCCTGGGAATACTCTTGTAACACCAGCAACAGCTACCGCAGAGCATTTTGAAATGGGATACGGTGACATCCATTTTACTGATGGGCTCCTGAGGCAAAAAAGGCAAGAAGTGACAATCCACACTCACCCCAGAGAGCAACTGAATCCGGGGGCTTTGCAGGTGTAAAACCACCGGAGGAGATTGACACATCCTCCTCACCTTACCAGAGATCCATGGAAGTTTTCTGGAGCAGAGATAACACCTGTGTCATTTCTATGGCATCAGTGATGTGAATGAGACTATGTCAGTATAAAATTAGTATTAGTGATATAAGGTTAATATCAAGCTTTGTGGGTAAAGGACTTGAAATTCTTGTCTCTGTTCCAACTGCTGGCATGAAAAACAAAATGTCAAAAAGTATGAAATTCAGCTTTTTAGTTACTTTTGGCTAAAAGTGTGAATTTTGAATAAGGAAAACTGTATCTATTAAATATTTAATGTAGGTCTTCCAAATAGTCATGGAGCTGGTGGCACTTGGGGATTTTTTGAATACCGCTGGAGATTTTTCGCTAACATTTTAAGTTTTCCTGGCAAATGACTTAAACATTCACGAAATACTTCCATTACACTGAAAGGGCACTAAGGAGGAGGAGAGCATATTTGTCAGCCATCCGCTCGCCTGGACGAAGGACAGGGCTGACCTCAGCCCTGCCTGGACCGGGGTCGGTCCTTGAGGGAGGGCGCCCGGGAGCTTTCGCATCCCTGATGCTTCCAGCCATCCCCCGTCTCCTTACGCGACGCTCCCCATTTTGGGCACGCATTGAGCCTGGGACACAGAGCTCATTTCCAAATTGCCTTCAATACCTTATTTCCTTATTGGTGCCATAATAGTGAGGCATTCCTTACAGTGCGCTATTCTTTTTGTTTTGTTTTGTTTTTAATGTTATTAATTGTCCTCAGTGACAGTTCTAAAGGGTTGGTTGTTTTTTTCCCCTCTGATAAGACAAACACGTTTGAATCGAACAAGCCTTGACAAATGCTGGAGATACACACTGCACCGAAATAATGAGGGAGCTCTTTAATACAACACCACAATATGTATGGGCAAGTCGTTGCACTGGAGCAGTATGAGCTTGTCAGATCGCAGTGAAATGGTATTTATTGAAAGAATAGGTACGAGGAAGAACAGCAGAAAGTATTCTGCTGTACAAACATGCAGCCGAGCGAAGCCTTTGGAAAAATAGGACACATGCAACACCAAACCATTTTCTCTACAAAACTGCCTGATGTCAATGACGTTGCCCACCATAAATTGAAATATTTTCTTGCAGAAGAGAAAAATGCAAATTAAGTGCCAAATTTAGTCGGGTCCAGATGCATAAAACAGAGAGAATCGATAGCTGTCAATAGCTGTTATTTTATTTGACCGCAAACTATAAATTTGAAAGAAACAAACAAAAAGGTCATGGCATGATATTTGTTAAAACACAGAGGGTTATGGCAAATTTAGACAGAATAGTACAAAGTTACAGTTCCCAAACCAGTGAATCACCCACAACTAACTTGTGTGCATTTCTAATAATATTAATTTGCTAAAATCGGGATAAAGGGAAGTGTGGCAGCAGCCCTTCACACTAGGCGTGTGTTTGAGCGCGTGTGTACGTAACGCGGGCAACCAACTTCACAAAGCATACGGCAGCGTGACTCACATTGTCAATATAACTCCCCGACTCCGTAATTATAAGGAGGTGCCAGTTTCATGCTATTCAAAGCATATTTTGAAGGGTAAAACGCTTTCTGGCCTGACAGCCGACCCGCCTGCGACGCTGGCCGGTCCGCACGGAGCTGCACGCGTGATGCCAGGCATCTCTGCTGCAGGGCTGGCTGCGTCATGGGATGGAGCGATGCTCCGCGTCCAGCTGCAAAGCTCCTCTTCCACCACCCGTACCACCGCAGGACCGATCCCATGAAGCTGTGCCCACCCCGTGCCACTGGAACTGCCCTGTCGCCGAGTGGTGGTGACAGCCCATGATGCTGTGAGCAGCCCTTGGCGGGCGTTTTGGAGTCCACAGGCTTGCAGGCAGCTCCTGCCCTTCTTGAAGGGTTAGCCATGGAAAGCGGTGACATGGGGCTTTCCGAGGGCACGCTTTGTCTGGGGGTCACACAGACGTTTTAGCGCAACAAACTCCCACCTATGCCACCACCACCAGAATGAGAGCTGGCTGCCACGCTGGAAGGAAGGTCGGCCACTCCATTTCACAGCACCTTGGTGAGGGACCTACAAATTTGAAGGCACCTGCCTCAAGAGGAGGTGCTGAGAGGAGGGATGGACTCACCTGGAGGGAGGTTCCTCTCCAGAACACGGGCTGCAGACATTAGCCGTCCCTTAATGGTGTATGGGTGGTGGTGTGCAGTGAGTCCTCCCAGGCTGGTTTGGTCGGACCAGAGGACCCCAACATGGCCTGATTCTGCCATGGATTTTTCGGCCTCCAGGAGGAAGATCAGTGCCCTGCAGTGAGTGCTGAGCATAAGCTGGCCACTGCCACCCTCAGCCAGGGCTCGATCTCCCCTCCCAGCCCAGCTCCCCACTGCCTTCATGGAAGACACAACGGTCTCACCTCCAGCGACACTTGCTGGAGGGCAGAGAGCATCATCTGTAGGTGACACAGATGTAGGTGTCACAGGTGTAGTGACCTTGCCCTTGGGCTCCTACCCACTCCAGCACATCCCTCCTGCCACTGACAAGGTACGTCTGGATCCTCCTCACGTGCTGAAGAAGGAGGAAGGCAAAAATCCCACCGCCAAGACTTACAGTCCAGCTCTGGCACAGCAATCCAGGAGGGAAAGGGCTTGCATGGAGCCAGCTGCCCCGCTCCCACCGCACAGGGCTCCCCGTCACCTGCTCGTTCTCACTCTTGTCGTTGCTGCAGGCACTGTGGGTCAGGGGAAGATGATAGCTGCAACCCAACACAGAAATAATTAACTGCAGTGCACCGAGGGGAAAATACCACGATGACTGCAACGAGCATCAAGAGCCTGCAGCCTGAGGCAGCCCGGCGCGTCAGGAGAGAGGAGCAGCATCCCTGCGAGAGCTGCCACTCAGCTCTCTAATTTGTAGTGGCCGGACAGCCCTCTCCCGGCCTTCTTCCCCCCGTCAGAAAACAGCTCCGGGTGTAAATTTACACTGGGAGGAATTAGCAGCCCGCTTGCCCTGCGCTGGAAGGAGGCGGTTTGGGTTTCAGGGCCACCGCTGGGTGATGGGAGCCGAGTGCTGGGGAAGAGGGACCCGGCACCTCGCAGCATCTTCCCGCGGCTGCCAGGCCCGTGGGCGATCTGTGGGAGGGCTCTGCTGCTGGGCGGGTGCTTCTCTAAATGCAGACATCCTGGGACCCTTCTCCAGCCACCAGCTTGGACACTAATAAGCCTACAAATAGCCTATGGGGTTTAACTTCTCCTCTGGGTGAGGAAAAGACTTGGGAAAATGAAAGCCATGGCAAGATGGGATCTCTGCAGCAGCTCGGCAAGTCCTGCTGCCCAGGGAAGAGGGAAAGAGGTGGCTCCTGGCTCTCTTTTCCCTGGAACGGAGAGGACCTGAGAAAGGGTCTGGAAGAAGAAAGGCAAAGCAGGTTGAAAACAATTTGGTCCAAGCTTGGCTCCATCCTAAGAAGTTGCAGGAGATGAAAAAGGAGCACCATGAGGTGTGGGAGGGTGATGGTGTGGCCAGGACATGGGGACCAGGTTGTGTTCTGAAGGACACCCCATGGGGACAGCCCTGCCCGCCCAGCTCTGCAGGGAAGGCTGCATCCCAACCGCATCCGGGTCAGAGCCCCTCATGGCAGAACAGCGGCTGGGAAGGGACTGGCAAGGGGTTTGGAAAAAAGCAGAGGACCACGGTAAGGTGGCCGTGCTGGAGAGCGTGGGCTGAGTTCTATGGAGAGGTTAAAAGAGCCAAATCCGTATAACTTAGCTAGGAGACGACTAAGGGGACGTGATAACAGCCTACAAGTATTTGAAGGCTGTAAACATCAAGGAGGGAGAGGAATTATACATGGGGCATAACTAAGAGTAATGGGATGAGATTAAGAAAGGAAGGGTTTGGGCTGAATAGCAGGAACTATTTCCCAACGATGAAATGTGTTCGGCTGCAGAATAATCCTTCCAGGGCAGCCACAGGAGCACAGCAGTTTGGATGGTTATGACTACCCATGACTAAACCCTGGGCTATGTGCTGCCAGGCGTAATGGATAATGTAATTTCTGTCTCTGGCCTCCAAGGTTATTTCCTTTCCATCTCTACAGGAGGAATATCTTATCGAGTAATACATGCTTCTAACATGATGTTCCTTTTGTCAGAGACAAAAGAGGCTCCCAGTTCTCGGTCCTGCCAGGAGTGTCACTGCAGCCAGCGGATTAGGGATGTGCCCTGCTCTGCGAGTCACACCTTTTGCCTTTGGGGCACAGTCCCTTCTCCCAAATTCCAACCAAAACAAATACAAACTGAACTTCGAAATAAAAAAAGAGTGGAGCTGGATAATTTTGCACTGTATTTAAATTTGCAGTTAGATAGCATGAAATGGAGAAACTTAAAAGAAATGCTGAAAAAAAAAGGGAGTGGGAGCATTGCAAGCTCACAGATAATATTCTTGTTCTTTTGCTGCCTCTTTTGTCATGAGAGGGACCTGGACTGGCCTCAATTCAGCATCAAAGTGCTCCTTCAGTCAAATCCAGGAAGCTTTTGTACCACACAAAAGCTGTACCCCTCCAGAAAACAGTATTTCCAGTCATTTTCACAGGAGAGTTTCCATCCAGCCTTGGTGAGGAAGAGTCAGTCACCCAACAAAGAGGAAGACATCTGGGAAGAGCCATCCATCGGGATCTGACTCACTGCATTTGCATTTGTAATTAGGGGATTGGAAACGCTCAGCAGCAGCATTAGGTGGTAACAGAACTGGAACAATGTCACCTTTCTTAGCTCTTGCGAAAAGCATCAGGTGCAAGCCCTCGGCGGCAGCGGTGGCAGCGGGGTGGCAGGGCTGGGACACGCGGGCACAGGGGACAGAGCAACCACACACGCGTTTCCTGAGGGCGGGAGTGCTGAACCTTCCCAGTTGTGCCATGTTTCTCCTGTTTATTTAGAGCGGACAGCAGGAGAGCGGCACAGGTCTGAGCTCCAGCCTCCAACGGAGATCCCCAAGTGATGAGGATCGGTGAAGAGGAGGTCAGGGAGAAGTGGCATTTCTGAGACTTTGAGAGCCCCAAGGCTGGGACACGGTGGGAGGAGGAGGAGGAGGGAGCTATAATAAATAAACACTCTTTAACACAAGATCCCAGGGATAATAATCCATCAAATCCTAAAGGTTTGCCCTGAGCAACTACCCGGTTTATGTACAGTGGGTTACTTCCTTTGTACAAAACCTCTCATGCATCCTTATTTCCCATATACTGTTTCACCTCATGTTATACCTTGTAATCTTGGCTTGTAACGCCGTTTAGAGTTATTATATGTCACATAAGGGTTGAAGTTTAAAAAAACCAAACCGCAGCTCGGCTCAGACGCACCGTAGCAATGGGAGGAGTGCTTATAAACGCCGAAGTGAACCTGGGGAATGCTTTTCCCACCTGCAGTCTTTAATACCAGCGATTTCTGTATGTGTGAGCCGTGACCGAGGACCCCGGCACACCAGGCAGGAGCTACGCGGGGACACGCCGGTCTGCAAGGGCAGAAACCACAGGAGGTTTCTCATGGCAGAGTGCCGATATGGCCACGATGGGGAAAAGACCGAGCAGCAGCAGTTCTGCAGGCGCTATCGATGAAGACGACGAGGCTCTTTTTGAAGAAGCATTTCTAACATTTTAGGACTAACATTTCTAACGTTTGTATTAAAACTAAGGAAGGTGCGATGATGTGAAACCGAAGGGTTTGCTGCCCAGGACGGGGCAGGATTGGAGCGCGCGGTGCCCAGCCGGTCCCCGCAGCCCAGCGCACGCATCCCGGCACACATCCCGCCGCGCTCCGGCACCGCAGCTTCTCCCACTATCAGATGTGAGTCACTGCCAGAGGCAGGATACCAGACCTGATGAACCAGAGGTCTTATCCGGTATGGAGGATCCAAACTTCCAGTGTTTACTTAAGCATGAAGCAGAATAAACTCTGGTCCTTAAAACTAAACATCTAAATGCACTCGCTAATCCG
The DNA here is from genome assembly GCA_008711295.1 of Anarhynchus alexandrinus. Classification (NCBI taxonomy): domain Eukaryota; kingdom Metazoa; phylum Chordata; class Aves; order Charadriiformes; family Charadriidae; genus Anarhynchus; species Anarhynchus alexandrinus. The sequence goes on along the minus strand of VUYV01000010.1, from coordinate 2,695,328 downwards.
GAGACGTACAGTAAGCAATTATACAAACACACCTTAAATGTTTTTTGGCAATTTTTGCAGTTCACCCAGAAAGACGTGTCGTCTTTCAAAACACAAAAATCCAACTTCCTCAAGTCAACGGGGAAGTGTTCTGCTCTTCTCCTTTGCAGGAACCGAAAGGTGAAGCCAGAAAAGCCCCGGCCAGATACACCTTCACACAGAACATCAACCGCTACGAACAACACAGAGGCAAAACCACCTCTGCGAGCAGGAGGTGCAGGTGGATTTTCTCTGCAGGCTGGGGGAGACAGAGGAGGATTAAAATACCTGACACCCTCCTGCACAGTGCTCCGTTTTATGACCAGGAGCCTAAGCCTACTGTTTTCTCCCATAGCCATGTGTGATCCCTTTTTAAAAAGACTGCTCCAGCCACGCCGTTGAAATACTGTTCAAATACATTCTGAAAGATTTTTTTTTTTCTTGGGTTTTTTTTTCCCTGAAAACATGGGCAGTTGCTGAAGTTAATGTTTTGTAGAGTAAAACCACAAGGTTTCACTCAGTCCTCATCTATAATTGTGGTAGACACTAAAAAATCCCTCGAGAGTCCCAGCACACACAAAGCCAGACCAGATCCTCCAAGTTCTCTCCACACACAAATCCTCCTAAATAGCAGATATTAATATATAGTAAATAATAATTGTAATACTTAGCACTTCCCGCCCATAGATCTCACAGTATTTCACTGAGCTGGATGAATGCCTTTATTCTCTTGCTCACAGGCAAATGAGGACTTCTCTTCTGCAAACACTTTTCCACACAGGTGTTTAATTTTAACCTTATATGTAGTTTTGGTGATTACGTTGTGGTCAGCCCAGTCGTTGGGAGAGCTCCAGGTTAGTCTTCTTCTGTAGACGTTCCCTCTGGGACAGCAAAAATGCTCAAGGTGTTTTTAATATACACACATGGACAACTCATCTGCTTTCCAACACCAAATATTTGCACCCAAACTTATTCATTTTCTTGCTCTTTACATTTCTGGGAGAATCTTTGGTTTAGTGTAGCGATGTTTCAGCAGGAGAGAGCTCAGCCCTTTCACACCTTTGGAGAAAATGTATTTACATCCTGCTCCGTATTTGCAGTGGGCAGAAATGCCTTCCCTCTCCCAACCCCGGGTGGGTTTCCAGCCTGGGACGGTACCTCCCGGGGGCCTGAACCTGCTCCGGGAACCGTCCAGCTTTGCCCTGGGCAAACAGAGAATAAAAACTTGCTTGTGCCCCATGGCATGGACAAGCCATGGGTCTATCATCCTGCTCTCTGCACTGTTAAAACAGGCACCAAAAAAAATCATCTCTTTCTTTCACCTAAACGTCCTGCTGATTTTGAAAGCAGCCAGAGGGATGATGGTGAAAATCCTTATTCTGTGCTGCTTTGTCTTCAGAGGTGCCTCTGAACTTTTGCTGCTGATCGCAGTACGTCAGAGATGGAGACACCAACAAGACATCTGCCACGGGCCGGAAAGCTGGCGATCCGGCTTTGAAACTGGGGCCTCAGACAGAGAGGTCTCAGGAGAGAAGTGTGGTGGTCTGGGCATCTCTGGCAGGATGATGTCCTCCGGCCCACGGGGAGACCCAGGGCGGGATGGCAGGAGGAGCACCCTGTCCACAGGGAGCTCTTCAAGGAAGCTCACGTGGCGCAAAGCTTTTGGGAATAACAAGATCCAGCAGGTTTTTACACGTGTAAAACCGAATCCACCTTGAGCATCCTCAGCCCAGTGCCTGGCTCTGCTGTAAAACACACAAAGGCATATAAAACGATGTTTGGTCATGTCGGCTCCGCCAGCCGCTCTCAGGGTCCCTCTGGAAGCCGCCTCTCCTTTCTGCCTCACTGAATTCAGCAGACCTGGGGGATAGGTTTGGCAATTAAAGAGGTCATCTAAATACAGCTTTGTATGGTAGGTCCATGAGTAATGAGATGCATATTGAGAAACCAGCGCAGAGTCGGTTGCATCCTGCCGTGTCCTGGGAACTGCACAAAAAGCGCAAATTCCCTCGGAAATGCCACCTCCAGTGCAACGCCAGCCTGTGTTTAACCCCAGCTTCATCCACTGGTGGTGGGATGTGCTGGTGCTGAGCAGAAAGTAGGAGCAGGAGGGGACCCCCCCGGTCCCCGCTCCCCGGGTGACAGCTCAAGGCTGACACAGGGCAGCCTCTCCCCGAACGAGCTCACTCTCTTCGGTTTAATCTATCCCTGCAATTAGGAGGTAATAACTCTGGTGGGAAAAATGTAACAAAATATTAAGCCATCAGTTTGCATTTGTATAAAGCCCCGTGTATGCTGCCAGAAAGCGTTCTCCGGTATATAGTTTCTGCCAAATAATGTGTATTTACCTCCTTTCCACTCACAGGCCAGCGTGGTCACCTATAAAGATGAACGCCTGGGACCCGTGCACAGAATGGAGATGAGTTTCAGATGGATCATCAGGCACTTAAATAGCTTTAGAACAACTTTGGAAGTCATTAATCGTAATAGATACAGCAATAACAATACAAGAGACGGAGAAGGTCCCGGAGGGCTGGAGAGGAGGCAGTCCTGGCTCTAAGAAAATCTCGCTCCACAGCACTCTTTAACATCAGGAATGAAGAGTGGCCAGGCCAGACTGAAGTCCCCTCTCTTGCCTCTCACCATGGCCCAAAGCCAATCCCTGGGGAAGAGGGAGGAATACGGTACATACCCAGTGACAGTCCCCAGAATACTGCGCATCTCTGCCCGCAGCCGTCTCATCACCAATGAGCACAAATTTACCCTATTGCTTGGTCCCTGTTAAGGTTGAAGACTTGCTTCTCAACTGAAGGTAGACTTGAGTGTCTATATTCTATCTATACGGGTGTTTTTTTTCTGCCAAGGCCTAAAAAGCTGGTGTAAGTAGATGCCAGGGTCTTAACACATGGCACGTAAGATCCAGTATGATATTCAGACGGCGCATGAGCTAAGACGCTGCTGTGCTGTCAAAGCACAGATGAATAACACAACGCACAGCAGAGTATTTGGAGTCAGACGTAACGACTGCCTTGTGAGAACAGAGGAGGCGTGTGTGTTAGTTTGAAGGTCTATGTGCCATTTATCACTTTCCCCCAAAATCTATAATGCATGGAATAAACTGCAGTGGAGATGCTTGGATTGATGTCTAGACCTTAAGTAACTTTTCACTCATGCCCAAATCCCCAGGATCCTGTTCTTTGGCAGTAAGTCCTCAGACAGGATCTCTAGAAAGTCGTTAAATGTGTTGTGATTCAACTGGCAAGTAAACAGCTGACCACAAGCTGCAGAACCAAAAATCCCGCTCGTGCAAAGATGAGAAATACATCAATATTTCATTGATTGAGATCTACTCCCATTAACGTTGACATTGTATAAGGAAACATCTCCAAATGTAATGCTCGAAGAATAACAAGCAGTTTTATTGGAGTAAATGGGGCCTTCCCAGTTGTCACAAACAGGGCTATAATTATTTTTAGAGGCCTGAGAGAATTAAACTAAGTATTACCACCCTCTACAAAACTTTGTTTGTTTGTTTTTGTTTGTTGTGGGTGATCCTTGGTTTGCAGCTTGTTAGCAGCATGTCACCAGGGAATAAACACAACCACACACACACACAAAAATCCCCTCTTTCCCAACATCTCCTTTCAAAGTATCTTGCACACTCTGCACGCCGCTAATTGCCGATGTACACAATTGCTGCAGCTTGCTTTGTTGTTGCATAAATGTCACCATTAGTAGTTGGGGATGCATAAATATCGTGTTTGTTTATTACTTGAAGATGACAATGATGATAAATTCAGTGATTTAAAAGGAATGAAGGGATTTCCTTGCCACAACAAGTATTTTCTGTGTTTCCGCCTAACCGCCGAGGCAGCAATGCCTCATTCTGTCCACCAAGCAATCACGTCTGGCGCTATCGATCCAGCGCGGGTACAGCAGCCTTTCACAAGCACGATGAAAATGCCAATAAACTCTGCTCTTTTATAGCTTCTTCCATTTCCCCAACACCTTTTCCTGCCTTAACCTGCCCACGCCCCGGGGGGAGGTCAGGGTAGTTGGTTGCAGGCACATAAACCTCATACGACTTGCTGGAGTCACACAAGGAGGCTGGGCAGGGCTGGAAAGAGGACTTCTCCCGCTCCTCATACTTAATTTTCCTTGCTCCAGCATGTTTTGGTTTGGTTTTTTATTGCTTTTCGCAATGATCCGCATAAACTCACGGATAGGTTTTCTAAGTGACGGAGCTGCTCTGCCTTTTCCTTCGCTGGAGTTTGTCTTCAGTGATGCCAGGGCTGTGGATGTGGTTAGGAGGGACAGGGACAGCTCTGGGTGCCATCCCACTGCTCTCACCATAAATCTGAGCTGGGGAGGGGGGGACCCCACTTCACTCCTATTCCCCACTTCTTTCAGTGGGGGAATAGGAGTGAAGCAGGGAGGGGACTGGAGCGTTGGAAATATTACCCTGAATGGATGATCTTGCAGGTCTGACTCACACAAACCTCCCAGCGGAGTGAATGGGAGGGCTGCTGGACTCGAATATAAAGGGAAAAATTCGGTATTGACTCCCTTCCCCCCATATGGTTAGGTCTGTCTTGGGAAGGACAATATTTTCCAAACAATTTGTCATTTTATTTTTTTTTTTACTGAGCTCTCCTTTCCATTTGGCTCCAAAATAAATGTGCGTGCACAGAAAGAAGCTTATTCTTTTACAATTTGCCTCTTCTGGGAAGTTTAGAAACGTTACAATCCACTCATGTTCCAAACATCCCAGTTTCTCCCAAAGAAACAGTGTGGCCTCTTAAACACTATTCCAAGGATGCACTAACAGGGAAGGCTGCAAATAAAGGAATGGGTGAGCTTGGAGAGTCATTTCTTCACTATATTTGGAAATACGGAGAGACTTTCTTTTCATGGACATTTATGATGATTAAAAAAAGCAATTGCAAATGGTTTTTCTGTTTGTGTAGGAACAATTCATGCCACCATCACGCGCAATACAAGCTTGGCTGTGGGAGCCATCCTGTTGGAAACTGGGTTGGGTTGGAGACGATTTGATGCTGTTTTGGTTGACAGCAGGAGGGTGACCTGGCAATGAGGTCCCCAGCAGTGGATGGCCCTTCTTCCCTCCTGACCCCCAGCAACGCTGCGCACTCCCGGGTGTCTTCTGGGAACAAACCCCCACCCGTGTGGGGTTGGTATCTGAATCCATCTGATGTCTTCTCTGAGGGAGAAGCTTTACGATGGCCATCTTTTAAACTGGAAGCTGAAGCACTGACACTGAGACTAATTAATCCGTCTGTGGATCAAGCGCAAAGGAAATAACAAGGCTTAGGCACCTACAGAAAGATTTACACTTACAGCTTCAGCTTCCACCTTATTTTAGGCACCACATCTAGAAGTTTGCTCCTACATCTTGCCTCAAAGGTGTATTTATTTTTCTTGTACCCAGAGGCTGCTGTTAGTGCCTGGCCTGAGGTGTCTCAGTCCGACTGACCTGTGTGAGTGAAGAGCTCGGACAGGCTTCCAGCCCATCGTACATCTTCAGCCAGGATGGTCTGCCAGGGTAGGAGGGACGGGGTTGGTACATAATCTGCCCTTGCAGCCCAAAGGCCCACGGGGCAGCCCCAGCCCTGCCACTCCTTTGCTGTGTGGTCTTCGACCAATTGTTTGCCTCTCCAGAGCTCTTCTGATCCCCCGCTAAAAAGGAGTTTGTCATCCAGAGACTCCTGCACAGGGGGATACTCCTGCATCCATATCTGATCTTTATGGGAGAAGGATCCCGGCAGCCCTGAGCTGCGCTGAACGTGGGCAGGATGTTCTCAGCGTTTGCCATGGTCACCTGCTCATGGTCATGACTCAAATCACCTGAAAACCTTGCAGCAACTCAGCACCCTGGAGGAGTTCCCTCAGCACCCACCTAAAAACCTGGGCAAAGCCTCTCCTGGTGCCAGCGCTCAGCCGAGCCCCGTGCCGAGCGAGCTGTGTCCCTGCGCTGGGGACATCAGGGCCATCTGCGAGACTGGTGGGACACGGGGGGGCGTCTCCCCTGCTTCTCAGGCAGGCAGCCTGGGAAGCTCCCCTCCATCCTCAGCATGTAAACATCTGCTGGAGGAAGACTTTTCTCCTAATAACACATCATTAAACATTGATTTAAAGACAATCATCTTCCCTCTCTTTAATTTCACAGCACCTTTAAAACAGCTGTTAGGCTGCAGCGGGGACGATCAGCCGAACAGGAAACGCATTGTTAGCTCCTAGCATTAAAACAGTAGAATGCATTAATTTATGAGCTCCTACTCCCTCTCCAAACGTTTTATTATGTTAATATCACCTTGATGTGCTGGTAGGCCCCGGTGCCAAAGCCTCTTTCACACACTATGTGCCATCCTAAATTACAGGCTGGGCGCCTCCTGGAACTGCCTTTGGAAAACTGGAGTAAACCAGCAAACACTAAAGTTAATATTATCTTACAGACTAACAACCAGCTAATGCTCGACATGTGAATCCCATTTACTTCTTCACTCTATAACAAATGGCAAGTGTGGGACCGGACTGTTCCTGATTTTATGCTATTTATCTTTCTGATCCATTCCATATTCGTTGTCCTTGGTTTTCAGCTACAGCTACAGCCTCTGTGCATGTGTGCGTGTGTGTGTGACCTGCTCTATCGAGGAAAGCACAAGGCATGTCCCCGTCGCGGTGTTCGCTCGGGTCATCGCGTGACTTGTGCGTCTTTCTCTTGGGAGGAGACCTCCCAGGGTGAGGAGGGATGAGAAATGAAGTGTCTGAAACTCCAGAAGCATCCCTGGAAAATTAAAATGGACAAAGGGCCTGGGGATGGGTGGGCAGCACAGCCTGCGCCGTATCACCCACCTCAGCATCCCCCCTGAGCCCTTCGTCCTCCCGCCCCGGCTGCAGCCTGGGCAGCCCTGGGGGCTGTTTGCTGCCTCCCCCGGGGTGCTCGACGCTGCGCACCCACCTCCAGGCTGAGGTCCTGAATCAGGAGCGTATTTCAGGGGGAAAAAAATATAAAAAGCAAAAAACAAACAAAACAAACAAAAAAATCCCCAAAGTGGTTCTTCCTTGTCCCTGCCCCCTCGGACAAGAGCACCGGCCGGGAGGAAATGAAGAGGGCAGGGGCCGTGTAACCGGGAGCACCAAACCGCCCCCGGGAGGCTCGGCCGGGGCGGGGGGTAGAGGAGGTGGGGGGCCGGTCCCGGGGATGCTTTCGGCGGCAGGACGGAGGTGAGGGACGCGGGGCGGCCGGTGCCGCCGGTCTCCCGGTGCGGCCGGCCCTGCCCCCGGCCCTCCCCCGTCTGCGGCACCCTGGGACGGGGCTGACGTCAGGAGGAGACGGGGAAATCTCCCAAGAAAACCCTGGAGCGGCGGTCGGGGCGCGCACAAGCGCCCGCCGGGCCCGGCACCCCGCCGCCGCCGCCGCCGCCGAGCGCTCCGCCCGGTAAGTTACCCCGAGGACGGCCCCACGCGTGTGTCCCCCCCCGGCGCCCGTCCCCGCCCCACGCGTGTCGCCGCCTGTCCCTCCTCACCGACGGCCGCGGCCGCCCCGTCCCGCCCCCCCACGCCTGCGCCCCCCGCCCCCTCCCCCCCCCCCCCC
>VUYV01000010.1:2601051-2663432 GCA_008711295.1 Anarhynchus alexandrinus | reverse complement strand
AACTCAAAAAAAATTTTATTAACAAAAAAAAAAAAAAACTTTCCCAACAAATAAAAATTCCCATAGGAAATAAAAAAAAAAGAAAAGAAAAACGAAAGAACATATGTATTTGATTTTTTTCCCTTCTTCACCCAAGCAATTTCGTGCGAAACCCCAGGTAACGATGTTCAGCCTCTGCGAGGGATGAGTGAATTCGCTCCCAAATCTTCCCAGGAGATCAGTGGAGCTGAGGGAAGGCTCGTGCCCACGGGCGAACCCCACTGATGGAAATGAGCAGCCCAGAAGCGGCTCTTCCCGACACCTCTGCTGATGCAGACCTACAGCCCACGGCAGCGCGCGATGCCTCCCCGGAATGACATGTAAAACAGCACTCGGTCAGGTTGCTAATTCAAGTCTCGCATAGCAGCTTCAGAGCTCCCCCCCCCCCCCCAAAAAAAAAAAAAATCTATGTGTTAATATGCAAGAAACAAAAATCTGACTTAGTATGAGCAGGGACAAAATAACTGCTGTCCCCCAGGAGCGCAAAGCAATTTATTTTACAGGCTTCAAAGTGATACACGCCTGGGTGTAGGAGATTAGCAGTGGGATTTTCAAAAGCCCTGTGTGAGTGAGGACCAGATTTTAAAAAATGATTCAGTGAATCAGTCCTGGTGTGAGATTTTCCTAGAAGTGAGTTAGGCACCTGGGATTTAGACACTAAGAGTGAGACTTTTAGAGGGATTTAGATGTCTGAAGATACAGCTAAGTACACAGTGGGATCTTTAAAAGCACCCAGTGCCTGTGTCTATCAGAGGTATCTGCTCCGGCTCCTTCCGAGGCTGCTCTCACTGCCTGGGTGAAACTGTGGGAACCCAAATCCCTTCCAGAGGCTCGGGCACCCTCAAGAATTCCCATTCTCCCTCCACTCCCTTTTCTTTTTTTTCCCAGAAAGTCTAGCAGGAGGGTGCACTCATTTAAGAGCTAATTCAGGAAAGGACTTAAGCGCAGCAGGAAACTACCCAGCGAAATGCTTCTAGGTGAAGCCCTGGTCCCACGGAGGCCGGCTGGAGGTGTGCCGCTGGCTGCGGGGACCGGGGCTGTGCCCCATGGGGAAGCGCAGGGCTGCTCGCACCCCGCTGCCCCCACTCTGCTGAAGTCAGCACGCTGCCGTCGCTTAAAGTTAAGCATAAAAAAGTTAAGCGAGGTGAAGGAGGCATTTTGGAGAGTCGCGCTTTCACGAGTCTGTGTTTGAAGTCAGGTCCTAAATTTAACCTTACGCTCTCACCAAGCAAGACCCCACTCTTTAAACGTTTACAGAGGCAGGTTTTGAACCTTTGAAAGCAAACCTGGAAAGGCAGGTGAGAAGGATGGGGGGCCAGCCCGCNTTTTTCAGAAGCCAGCAGTTTTCGGGAGCATCTCCTCCAAGATGCTGGGACCGGGGCTGGGGCATCCCCCACGGGTCTCTGCCCACGTCGCCAGCTTGTTCCCTGCGGCGAGGAGAATAAAATACCCCGGGTCAGTGCAGATATGTGGAGCCAGAGGAAAGCTCGTTATTGTTTGCGGCAGGGAAAAACTCTTGCACCTCTTGCCCTGCGCTCTGCAGTGCCCGCTGGGATGGGTCTTGGCCCCTCTGCTGACCCACCTCTGAGGTCCCACGGACTGACGTGGTGGCACTGGAGTGGGTTCAGCACAGGGTGCAACCCTTCTGCCTGGCGTGGCAGCCAAAAGGGCTCCTGTCCTCCAAAAGCTCACCTTCTTTAAGTGGCTTTGCATGCTTTACCTCTGAGCACATGAGCCTACAGCCCCTTCCCACCTGCCTGTGCCCCCCCAGACCGGCCCATCTGCCCCAGCCGTGCTGCCCCGTGTGATGAACGCGGGACCTCTCCCCTCGCTGGCCCCCATCTCATTTCCAGGGCTTCGGGGAGAGCGGTAAGCAGCGTTCGCCTGCGGTCGGTGGGCTAAAGCTCACCAGGCAGGGGCTGGCACCTCCACCGGTCACAGCTGCAGGGGTCATAATTTGAAAAAGAGAGAAACTGCCAATCTACAGTCCTGTCCGCTTCCCTGGCCTGATCCCAGCCCGTTACCTGTCCTCTCCATACATTTCAGCAAGCTCTGACAACTCACATACCTACTCATTCCACGGCTCCCCCGCTCTGTGCGTGTTCACCTGCCTTACATTTCCTCCTCCCTCGTTCCTTACCTGCCTACCCCATACAAATGCCTGCCTACCCCATACAAATGCCTGCCTACCCCATACAAACGCCTGCCTACCTCAAGCCTACCTGGATGTCTGATTTAACCACTGGTTGCATGTATCACTCTGTTCTACGTATCTTTATCTATCTGATCTCTGATCTGGGATCATAACGGTGAATTTCTTATTCACTTGCGCACTCTGAGCTCTCTGTTATAACTGTTCTGCACAGACATATTTAATTTGTTCATCCCTACCTTATGCGCCCTCATTTAGCCCTACTACCTACTACCCTACTACCTCCCCGTAGCCAATGAATACCATATAACTTCATAGTACATAAAACCAACAACTCCACCTCTGACATATTTACCTAATCTTTTTTTCTTTTGTTTTAACACAGTTTAGCAGCAGCTAAATACAAATGTATCATATATTTCTACTTGTTCCTCTAAGGTGCAAGGTTAAGATTAAGTTAGAGATAGGGTTAAGGTTTACTGCTTAGAGTTAGGGTCAGGGTTTGGTTGGGGTTAGGGCTGGGTTGAGATCGGTTTTGAGTTAGGGATAGGGTTGGTCCAGCATTTAGGATTATGGCTGGGTTAGGGTGAGGCATGGGTTAGGTTTTGGATAGGATTATGGTTATTATCAGGGTCAGCGGTAGGTCTTGGCTTGTGTTAGGGTTAGGTGTTGGGTGCAGAGCTTTAGGTGAGGTTAGGGTTATGGGTTAGTGCTATGTTCAGACACTGTTGGGTTAGGGTTAGGCTTGGCTTAGTGTTGTGTTAGGATAAGCTTTAAGCTTAGGGTTGGGTTTGTGTCAGGATTCAGAATTAGGGTTAGTTTTAGGATTGGTTTGGGAGTCACATCTCAGCCCTGATCGTGTAATTTCTCTATGCTTATTTCTTGTGCAAACAGAACTGTTCTCTTTCTGTCCATCTTATGACTGAAGATCACCTAATTTTCTCTCCCACACATCCCTGTAGGTGTTTATAGTTGAGTTTCATAATGCTTAGCAATCCTTTTTCTCCATGTATTCTCATTTACCTGACCTCTTTGCCTATTTTGCATACATTCATGTCTCACACATTTAGTCTATCTCACATCTACTAATCGCACTCGTCCTTTCTTATAGCACTAATGTATTCACTGCTTCTGCTTTTGCCTGTCGTGCCTAAGACATCAATGCAACTAGTGCCACAATTAATGATTTTTTTTCGCAGTCTCTTTTACACATACTCATTAAGCTAATGCCTGTGACTACTTACCTATCTGATCAATCTGATGCAAATTTTAATTAATCTCTCTGGATTTCCATAGCACATGGTAAACTATAGATTTTCATCTTCCTCCTTGTTCCATCCATATTCATCTCTCTGCTCACTCGTACCCACTCTGTTGAGCTTCCTGGTACCCACTCATCTCTATGTGCACCCACATCCTTCTTCATCAATCATCCTGTCCAGGATTTACTCCCCCATTTAACATCCCTCTAATTCGTACTTGATCATCAGGCTAATTTCTCAACACTCCCAGCTCATGAATACTCCTCTGTCTCTTTATCTACCCAATACCTAGTCCAACCTGTTAGCTCGCTAATTGTTCCAAGCTTGTTTTTTCAGCATAATCTCTTTATTCTGTATGAATTTTGTATGTAATCTATTTATTCTCTGCCCATTTTATCTGACTCTTCCTTAAGAGCTTTTTCTGTTTGGTTTTTTTTTTCCCCCATACCTACTCTTCTCTCGTGTCTGGGCACTTTATCTTTTTCTGTATGCATTTACCCAATACCTCCTTTGCTCAACTATGTCTTGTACATCTTGTTTTTCACACTTTTCTGTCTTTGTATTCGTTGGGAGAATTGACGACTAGCTACGCTCTCTATGGATGTTACTCATCTGTTACTCTATTAACTACTCATCTATTAACTCTGTTATTGTTCTTCTTTTATCTGTTCCTCCCTCTATCCACATTCCCCATCATCAGTGCCCTATTCACCCTATCAGCCCATATTTTCTGGCTGTATTAATCACACATTTATTCCATCATTCCAGTTATCTTTCCATCCCTTTACCCAGACAACACGCATTCTGTCTTCCATAAACCCGTCCATCTCAATCCGATCTCTTTCTCTTTTGGCCTTTAATTTATTAATCTGCTCTCTACAGGTTTACCTAGTCAAACTTTCTAGCTAAAACAAGCTCAGTTAATAATCTCTTCAGCATATAGACCCATCTCTTCATCCACCCATCTGTCCAGTTTTCATTCAGCTGACCTAACCCCGGAATAGTCCCAGTATTTACAGTGGATCACCTCTTCCCCCTTACATCCATTTTCCCGTTTTGGATCTGTCAGTGTCACTGCTGCTCATGTCACTTTTCTTTAATTTATGTAGCCCCGAACATATCTACATCTCCCTTTACCTAAAGGGATGCAACTATCAGTTCATGTCTCCATGTATTCCATATGTCCCACTAAGTTTTCTATTATATCTGTACTTATCTGCTTGCTACCTATTATAGCTACATGCTTACAACACCTACTTGTGATAGTCCACATTTCCATATTTTAATCTATCCCCATTGCATTTACTCTGCTTAACTTCCCAGCCACCCAGCAGTTACTTTGCCTACCCAAACCACATTTATCTGTTCCACACCCATTCAACAAACCGATATGTGATATACGGACACCTATTTGCTCATTTTAACATGGCTATCAGGCTCAGGTGTGCTGCAATCCATCCCATGCATATTTATCTGTCTAGCTAATTTCAGGTTTGTGCTAACCTTTCTGTGCTTGCTTTTTCTTTCTTTCTTTCTCTTTTTCTTTCTTTCTTTCTTTCCTCCTTTCCTCCTTTCCTCCTTTCCTCCTTTCCTCCTTTCTCTTTCTTTCTTTTCCTTCCTTCCTTCCCTCCTTCTTTCCTTCTTTGCTTCTTTCTTTCTTTCTTCTTTTCATCTCTTTTGTATCTTTCATCTCTCTTTCTTTCTTTTTCTCTTTCTTTCTCTCTTTCTTTCTTTCTTTTTCATTCTCTTTCTTTTTCTTTCTTTTTCTTTCTTTCCTTCTTTCCTTCTTTCCTCCTTTCTCTCTTTCTTTCTCTTCCTTCCTTCCTTCTTCCTTTCCCCTCTTTCCGCATTTCCTCATTTCCTCCTTTCCTCCTTTCTTCCTTTCTTCTTTTCTTCCTTTCCTCTCTTTTCTTTCTTTCTTTCTTTCTTTCTTTCTTTCTTTCTTTCTTTCTTTCTCCTTCCTTCCTTCCTTCCTTCCTTCCTTCCCTCTATAGTTTTCCCATACTTACCTCTACATTTCTATTTTGTGGCAAACCCAGAACAGCGCCTCTTCTGTCCACGTGTTTATCCCATAGATTGACTACGCAGCCCGTCAGCCACCTCACCCCTAGCTCCACCACCCAGCTATCCAGCCAGCTCCTGCGTACGCTTTCCACTGACCCAGATGGGACTCGCTCTAACACAGCATATCCTACATCTATGCTACTTATCCTGATGTGCAGCAAGATCACACTTACCATACCAAACCCCTGCCTCGGCTGTCCAGTCCATATCAAATACATGTTTTTCCCCCATCATCACTTCTTTTGCATTAATATCTAATTATCCATCCTCTGCACAGACCCTGTATATGTCTATGTAATGATGCCAATTATTCTAATCCACCCATCCTCCAGGTACCTGTGTATCTCTACCCATTTATTTTGGTATGTTTATCTAAACCGTCCATCAGTTTACACCATAAAATCCAGCGACCAACACATGGAGCCATTTGAAACGGGTGCCTAACGTGCTGTCCCTCATTATACAAGAGGTAATTCAGTTCAGAGTAACTTCAGAAATAATGCTTTTGTCACTCTCGGTCACCCAGCCTTGTATCCCACTGGTGGGTACAGGGATACAGAGAGCAAGAATGGATATTGTCTGAGTAAATGTCATGTAACCCCACGTGTCTCAAAGCAGAAATAACAGCCAGTTGCAAACAAGTAGGAGTTTGCTCCTGACGTGGCGGGGGGGGTGTCAAGACCACTATGCCAACAAGATGAAGAAAAGTAGACATTGGGAACAGATGAAATAATCATCTCTGCATCTGTGAAATGTGTGATTTCCATGGTATGGGACCGATTTTCAATTTCAGATACCCCCACGGGTGTGGCAGCTGCAGTGCTGTGTCATAGGTACATCTTTTGTCTTCATATACATCAGGGTAAGCAAAGTGATACCAAAGGTTCCCACCTCTCTCCTTTTAAGTTTGATTTCCTTTTTTTTTTTTTTTCTGGTACTCCGAATCGTTCCCTGACCAGGCAAATATACACCAGCTGTTCCCAGGTGAGTTCCTACACTGTAAAATAGATACCCTCCCTCTCCTCACTCTTAGCCATCAGGGCATTTTTTTTTCTGCTCAGATTCTGGACCCCGACCTGGGTTCAAACAAGAGCCCCACAGGGCCAACCGGCACAGCTGAAGGGGGGAAAACCTTTGAAGCCCTGAGTTTGGAAACGTTCAGACCCAGGAATTCAGATTATCAGGATGCTGAGCCGCGGGATTTGGGTTTTGAACGCTTTGCTGCTATTTTATCTATTCTCAATCACTCTCCAAAACCAAACCAGTATCACTTGATGCCAAAAAAAAAAAATTTTGGGATCAGTGAACCGTCAGGTGGCAAAGGCTGCCAAGGCAAGTCTGGAAACGCATGGAGTTACGCTCCCAGTTGCTGCGGAGGGAGCAAAGCACTGGGATGCCCCGGGAGCCTTTGCTGAGTCCTTGCAGGTCGCACACGCGGCAGGAGCTGGGGGAGAGAAGGGCAGGAGTCGGGAAGCCCTTGGGAAAGTGTCATAAATACCTCTCGGTATTCCCCGAGATAGCAGAGCCTGTACATGCACTGCCGGCCACAATCACCAGCCTCTGTGAGAAATTGTTTGTCTTGGTCTTTGCATTAGGTAAATGCCCAACCCAAATTCACTGATAAAAGCAGACACCGAAAAAAAAAAAAAAAGGAAAGAAAAAACAACCCAGAGCCGAGGTCTCCTTGGGCCCCCAATCAACAACAAAAAAAGGCAGCAACCAGACAGCCATTTAGTGAGCATCTCAAAGCTATCTCCCGTCTGCTGGAGGGGCTTTAAAGGCATCAGATTTGTGTGTTTGGCTCAAGCCAAGCGAATTGTAGTCTAAAGCTTTTCCTTGAATTCAAGGCTGTGTTTACTGCAGTCAGGGCGAGGGGAAGGAGGCAACCCCAAAGCCCTCCCTCCTCCTCTTCCCCCACCCTGCAAGCCCCAGGCTTGAAACTTGATTTAAAAAAAAAAATACAAGATTGAATTTCAGTTTGCAGGATTAGGGAGACGACTTTTAGGGGCTGCTTGTTGGAAAAAAAGCAAAGCAAAGCAGCTGGGAGGGATTAGGCTGAGCTGGCGTCTGCACTTTCAACTGATTCAATTTTGCTCCACAAGACATTGTATCTGAGCCTTTCTGGAGACTATTCAAAGCAAATCATTTTCATTTTACCATTTGGTAAGTGATCAGAGTCTATTTTTAGTGTCTTGGAAGCGTCGGGGTTTTTCTCTCTCTCCTTTTCTTTTCTTTCTTTTTTTTTTTTTCTTTCTCCATTTTCTTCCACAATTGACTATCTGCATTTGGGGTATCAAGAACAGGCATGTTTGGAGGGAATGTTTACCACAGCCAGCAGCTTCAATTTGTTTTATGCCTCACTTCAAGAAGAAAAGGCACCAGAGAGAGAGGTTGGAGCTGGCAGGGCTGTCAAGCCCCTCTCTCAGAAAGCCTCCCAGAGCCCAGGCTCTGCACCAGTTGGTTTTTGGGTTTTTTTGTTTTTGTTTTTGTTTTTTTTTTCAGGTGATTCCTTATGATTTTGGCAAATCCAGCCAGTTGTGTGGGGGTCCCCGCAGCCTGCGGGGCTGTTAGCAGAGGTTAGGGTCCCCGTGCCCAGCAGGCATCGGGCAGGGAGGGCAGGGGGGACTGGGGGGACTGGGATGCAGCCCAGGGTCCAAGCTGATGTTTTTCCAGCTGATCCCCTTCCCCCAAGGTTAATTTGGCAACTCGGTGATTTTTTGCAAAATCTTTGGTGCCTTCGCTGCATTTTTAATTGAAAAAAAAAACAGAAATAAAAAAAAATTTTTTTGAAAATAAGAGAGAGAGGAAAAAAAAGGTCTTACCAATTGTGGGGGAGGAAATGCTTTTCCTTCCAGTTTAAATGCATTTTTCCACATTTTGCTTTTTCTTAATTTCACTTTACTGAAAACGGAAGGGTTTGGATGGTGTTATTTTTTTTTTCATTCATTCTTTCTTTCTTTCTTTTCTTTTCTTTTCTTTTCATTCCTGGAGCTGCCTGGTCTGCTACATTGCTCCACAAACTGAAACCCCTCCACAAAGGGGGCAGAGGCTGGGTGAGGGGCCCACAGCATCATCCTCTGGTCCTCCACAGCCACAGCACTTTCCTTAGACTTTGGGGAGGAGAAGGGGCTGCGATCCCCTCACCAAAAGTACTGCTTGAGCAGCAAGGCTCTTGCGAGCAATGCTTAAAAGCGTTTCTCTTGCCGGCCTTGCCACAGGTTCATTGTGTACCTTTAGGGCAAGTTATTTATTCTCTTTGCATCTTTCCTTACCTAAAATGCCTGTAGCGGGGAACAGAAAATGATAAACGCTAGGGCGTTTTCCTCCCCAGACTGTGTTGCAAAATACCAGTTTGCTCTGGGAGCGCTAATGCCCTCCTCTGTTCCCTAAGTGAGAGATGGCAGATAACCCATGCGATATCAAACACTGCATTTCTAAATCAAAAAGCCGACCTCTGGTCGAGCGTCCTCGAGGATGAATGTTTTTCCTTCTTCTATTATATCCTTCAGGACGTGTTTTTCCTATTAGTGATGTCTATAAAGCATTTGCTTTGTGTAACAGGGCGCAGGCTGCATCCCAAATCCGGTGGGTGAGTTTATTCAGTTGAGTTTGTTTGTCAAATGGGGGTAAGGCAGCGTCAGTCCCGGATGGGCATCCCCGTGGTGCTGCAAGGTGTTTCGGAAGGATGCTGGCAACAGCCCCCTTGGTACCACCAGCCCTTTGAGAAGTGCAGGGCCGCTCACAGTGAGCACTTACATTGGCAAGACGCAGCCCGAAAGGATGGAGCAAAGCAACAAGGAGGAACATATGAAAACCCTGTGCTGGGGGGAGGATAGTGTGGGATATCCTAACGGCACCAGATCCAAAAACGAAGCTGCGGGTGAAGCAGGGACACTGGCAGGGAGACCACCCACTGCTGTGCAAGGACTTTTAGGAAGGTTTGGTGAGATGTCTAGGATCAGCTCTTCCTTAAAACCAAGGAAAAAGCCTCCCCTGCCTTGTCCTTGCTGTCCTGGGCTGAGCCTGTAGCCTGGCCGGGTGTTTTAGCCAAAGCAATCCCCACCCTGCAGAGCCAGGCAGCGAGAGCTGCTGCCTATTGTAATAGCAACAATTATTTATTCACAAGCTGGAGCAAAAAGGAATCTGCAAGCAGGGGGAGAGAAGGGGGAGCAAAACACGACCTGCTCTTGTAAAAGAGAGCCTTAAAAAAATACCATACGTGAAGGTCCTTGCACAAGCTTTTTATTTATCAGTCTGCAGTCAGAAGAGGAGAATGCAGTAAGCGCGTGGCACACAGGGAAACGGGGGGTAGGAGGGTCGCTTCTAATAAAAAAGAATGGGTCTGAACAAAGAAAAAGGTCCTGCTCAACTGATGGTGGCAGATGGCATCAGCCCCACCGTGTTCCCCTTCAATTGCGGGAAAATATAGTAAAGCAATTTAATGAAAACGCTTAAATAAGCAAACAGCGCAGTTAATTGAACCCATATGCATTAGGAAGGAAATCTAAAGTATACTGATTCATTAAGTTTTATATAACTGTAAACCCCCAGAACCTAAGACAGAGTAAGAAGCCATGATGAAGTGCCAACTAGAAGGAGACCTTCTACCCAGCTTCACTTCGATCTGCTTTGTTATGACAAGAACAAGTGGTTTTAACAAGTACACCATAAATCAGGAGCGTGCGCTCCAGCCTGGAGTCTTCCAGGTACCAAACTGTGCTGCAAACTCACATTCCTTTTCTTCTGGTAGCGTTTTTTATTTTCCAAGACAGAAATAGCTGGAACTTGGACGCTGCCATCTGCAGAGCAAATAAGCAGTGAAGAGCTGGGCCTTGAGGTCTTTATTAATTTTTTTATTCAAGAAAGCTTAGCGTAGTATCTACACGACGCTCCCTCCTTGAGTCACGTCTAACTGAAAGCCACAGGTCCATCACATTTGGCTTCGACTGGTAAAACAAAATCCTCTCTTTTGCAGTGAGCGTGCCTCTCCAGCCATGACCTTCTGGGTAGAGAGGTGGTGCAGACAGAAAGCTGGGGCTGGGGAAGGCAGCAGGTTTGCTGTCCAACAGGCTCCTCTCTTCCAGAGAGCTTCTGCCATACCCACAGTTTAAAAACTGCCCATAAGTAAAATCCTGGGGAGAAAGCTTCTCCGGCCCCACTGAAGCAAGTGCACAAGTTTGCTGTGATTGCAAGAAGGGCAGAACTTCACCTACAGATCAGGGAAGCTTTAGAGGTGCTTCACTCAGGATTTGCTCGTGTGATTTGGGTCTGGAGGTACCAACTTTTGTTCCCCCTTTCCCTGAGCTCTCCCTGGCACACGAAACAAGATCTGTTGAGTTTTCAGAGAAATCTGGTTCGCTGCAAATAAAAGCCAACAAATTATGATGATTTGATCCCAAGCCATGGACAAAACTGACAGCTGGGCTTTGGGTTTCCAAACGGATGCTGATTCAAAATGCCATTACAGTGACCAGAATGGAAGGACCTTCATCCCGAGTAACTTCGGTCTGAAATGAAGGTGACCTACAGCCAAGAAGAAGAGTCTCAGGCTAATTGGAAGGGCATTTCAGAGCATCCAGGCTGGTTCTGGAGGTCATCAGTAACCTGTGAAGACACCAAGGCCTTTCCCATTCATGTTCATCCGTTGATATGCACAACTCAGTGGATAGGGGCATGTAACAGGAGAAAAAGCTACAAAAGGAAAAAAAAATTAGCAAAATTAAGTTTTTGAGCATAAAGGTTGACCGGAGGGCTAAATCATTGCACAGTGCAATTCTTGGTGCTCAGGACTAAAAAAAACCAACCACCTGGAAATAAGCACAGAGAAAGCAAGCACCTTTGATGAACACGCAAAATATTCGGGAAAAAAATCTTGATTTAAAACCCAACAAAAATAAAGGCACAAAAGACTTCTAGGTGGGGCCTGACAAGTGCGACCGTTTCTCGGTCTCTCCACAGGTGACCTCACGGACACTGTGGCATAGGGTTCCCAAGGGATGTGGGCACCAAGGTGCAGGAGGTGGCCCGACCCTGCCACCCGGGAGCGCTTGGGCTGAGCTGCAAAATAGGCGCAGCCACTCTCTGAAGGGAAAAGAAGTGCGGGTAGGTGAGTACAGCAGCCCCTGCTTGAATTTCCTGGATGTCAGGCACAGTTAACGTTAGGGAGACAGAGGGAGAGCTGAAGTATTGGCCCCAATTCAACAAAGCACTTAAGCACAAGCTTAACTGTAAGTACATACTTAAGTCCCTCCTTATATAGCAGAACATATGTTAACGCCTGGCTGAAGCCCCTGTTAAGTGCATGCTTAAAGTTAAGTGTCTGCTTAAGAGCTTTGTTGAATCAGGGCTGTTGTTTACTTCTAACAATTGATGTCTCCTGGAATATCCACATTTCTGGTTGCAAACCTGACGCATCTGTTTTCTCTTACTGTTATTAATAGAGTCATTCTTTAAGAAAATCCACGGCGACACGGTCCTTGAAAAATCTGCGATCGCTGCCTTCAGGAGAGCGGGCGACCAACACGTCCTGAGCATTTCCATAGATTTCCCATAGAGATCCCCCATGTTTTCCCACATCTGGTACTTCCATTTTATTCTAGGGAGTTTAAGGGGAAGCAACAGGGTTACAAAACAATGCGGAGTCACCAAAACTACAAATAATCTGAATTTAGCTTGATTAGAAAAAAATGTGTTACCAGTGTTAAGAAATCTTGAACCATCCAGAGATTGCTGGAACATAAACTTGTAAATGACAATTAAACAATTAGTGTAAATGTGTGTCAAATTAGTATATATATATATGTAAATAACATAAATATAAAATTGTTCCTATAAATAGAAGAGCCATGTCAGGAAATCCTGAACTACAGAAGATTATTGGAATATGGCTTAACTCCACCATCGGGTAGCAGGAGCGACATCTTAGGGAAATGAAGATAATTCACAAATTGGGTTCTTTTCAAAGATACACACTCCCAAGGGGATCAGCCCCCGTAGAAATTACACTCCTTGTTAAAATTCGCTGCGGTGTGCCTGGGAAAGTGCTATAAGGATGCTCTCAGGGGCTGCCAGGACAGGTAAGGCACAGAGCAACGTTTTGTGCCTCTACTCATCTTTTATTTTTTTTTGTTTTAATTTATTTTCGCCTGGTTGTTGAGCATCTTTCCTGCGCCTCGCTCCCTGCAGAAACAAGGCTGCTCACTCCATCACTCCGAGCGGCTGCTGGCATCCCTGTGGAGGTCCCGGGGTGGATTTGGGGACCGGCTGAGACCCCGCGGTGTCCCGGGAGCATCGGGCAGCCATCCCGGCCGTGGTTTCGGTGCCCGGGGCTCCGGTCTGCCGCCAGCCCTCCTGGCCCTGCCGGGCGGTTTCCCAACGATGCTGGAGACTTAGACCACAATAGAAGGAAATCACTAAAGCTGAATTGCTCCAAGTAAGTCCTCAGCAGGGTTTGACTGGTAAATATTTAACAAGGAGAACTCCCTATCCTCTCCTGGTACGTATTAAACTAATACATTTATTTTAACAAGGGAAATGGTTTCCCCAAGCTTGTGCTCAATTTGAGCCCTTGACTTCTACAAAAGCCTCAGTAAGGTAGGCTTCCTGGGGCTCGGTAATTCGCTGGGACTAAACGAGAGATGGCTCCGAGCCACGAACTTGGAGTCTGGAGGCGACAGGACCTCCCCAAGGTTGGGGAGAGCTTGGTACTGGGGTTTCCATTCCCACCTGCCTCCAGACAGATCCAATGCCCACCTCAGGACATCCCTGCTGCCACCAGTTTCCGACCATTTCAGCCATCCCATGGAGCTGGGTTGACCGCAACCCATCACGGTTTCCACGTGCTGGACGCAGTTCGTATGCTGAGTGCTCTCTGCAGAGGCTCTGCAAAGCCCCGGCTCCACCAGCACCCGTCCTGCACTCCCTTGGGCCACCAGCCCCTCCTGCTGCCTCTCTCCCCACACTCGGTTGGAGATGCGTGCCACAGGCAAGGACAATGCTGGCAGAGCGAGCAGCTCCCATCCCTGCTCCCTGGGCTGGTGATGCTGAGGTTTTATCCCCCTCGGCTCTGCTCTTTGCTCCGTTGAATAGAGCAGAGGGGGACTGGCAAACCCTGGAGAGCAAAAGTGCTTTCACTGTAGAAGATCCTCTAAGATGCCCAAAGCCAAGTACTTGTCCTCAGGAAACCCTGCTGAGCCATCTCCTGATGCTTTTGGACCTAAATAGGACACCCTCACGTATGTAGCCCCATACATGGGGGCTCAGCGCTCCCCAAGACCTTCCTGCCGGAGCTGGGGCTCTGCCCCACGGCTGGGGCTGGCTGTGTCCCCCTGTGCCCCGAGCAGGACGGTGGCTGCCAGGTGAACACCGCCTCTGCAAGACATGCCCCAAATGGCTCATGGGACATGTCACCGGTGTCAGGGCTCACCCACTTCACCCGCGGGTGCCCACAAACCGCAGAGCTGCTTTCCCTGCCATGGCATTGCCATCACTGGGGACCCCAGAGATGGTCCCATCCCTGCAGGCAGGGTCTCCTGGTGCTGCCCGCCGTCCCAGCGGGCAGAGCCTTTGCGGGCTGCAGGCAGGAGCTGAGGCTGCCGGAGTCTCTCTCGCTCCCTCACTGATGTTTTTCAGACTTGCCCTCAAGGAAATAAAAAGCTCTGAAAGCAACTCCCAGCTTTGCATCTTTGCTCCCAGCCATCCCATGACTCCGGCACTTCCACTCTGACTCACGGGCGAGAGGGCAGGTTCGAACAACTGTGGCCGCCTCTGCCAAGGCAATTATGACTCCTGGCGTCATGGCCCAAAAGTCTCTGGGAAACTTTCCCTGCTCAGCTTACCCCGGTTGCAACCAGGGGTGATGTGCGGCGTTCCCAGGAGGGAGGCAGGGTGGAAATGGCAGATGGAGACCTTGCTGCGTTGGGAAGAGCTTCCCTGGTACCACAAATCGTCTTCTGCTCCATAGCCTGCAGAGCAATGACTGCCTCAGCGTCTCCCTCGGTGCCTCGCGGTTAGGTAGTGCTGGGAGATCCTTCCAGGCAATGCAACATCCAGCAAAAACCTGCTTTGGCCTGAGCATGACACCTTTTCTCCTGCTGCCACGATCTGACATCACGTTTACCCTCCATCACCACCAAAAACTAACCTGTGAAGCGTCTCTCCAAATATCTCTTCTCCAAGTCCCCCTTCAGTTCTTCACAATATTTAATAAACTTCCCTCTGGGAAACGGTTGAGGAGCAACAAGGAACATTTGCAAATGTTTTCCTCACCCTCACAACCGTCCCCGTTCCCACCTGTCCCAGCCCGCAGCAGGCGGTGAGGTCTCTCCCACCGCCAACAATATCAGCAGGAAAATCCTTTCCACTCTGTTGTTTTTTGGTTTGTTTTTTTTTTCTGGGATTGTGATTCCATCAAGTCTTACAGCGACTTGGCAGGACAGTAAATAAGAAACAGATTTCCAAATGTTTTGTTTTACCATTTTCTTCTTCGTAGCATCTAAGCCCAGAGCCTGGGGACCTGACTCCCGAAGGTCTCCGTCCGGATAGCGGATCTGCGCCCACGGGCAGTAACCCCACGGTGAGCAGGCACCGGGCACGGGCACAGCCTGCCAGGAGAATATCTCTGAGGAGAGCGTGCCATGTGGACCGGCAGCTAATCAGGACAACCAGCCCGCACGGGCTTCTGTTCAGAAGCGCCCAATTTCGATGCAAGATGGAAAACTGGCTGGAAAACAAGGCGCCTGGGGTACCCCCCGCGCGGAATATGGTAAGCGATGAAACATCCATTGCAATCCCTTGGATGTTTCACAGCCAGCTCCTGTGCTGGTTTGAGATTTTGTGTTGCTTTCTATCGCGCTTGACCCCAGTTGCATTTTTCCCACATGCTGTCTCCCCCCTGTAAGGGTTGATGTCAGATCTGAAAACTCTGGGACCGATCCTCTTCCCGCAGCAGCATCAGTGTGGAATAACTCGGTAAATTGGAATTAACCCTGGTGCACTGCACGCGAGAGAAGCGTGAACTGAAGGATTCAGGTAATTATCCCTCTTATGACAGAAAGCCCATTTTCAGGCCTTTTCTTAATCTCCTTCCAACTGGACTCTCCACTCCTCGAACTTGGGGAAGTTCCCACTAAGTTCAAACCCTCCCCTACGATATTCCTTGCTGCTGGGACAGGCGGTGGGGGTGGTTCTGGGTCTCATGATTTATATGTATCAGAGCATGATGTTACCTATGAGCCTCTCATCAAACACAGCATCCATCTGAAGATTACCTCTTGTGCAGGATGTCTGGACTCCACGTGGTAGCACATTTTTGGGGATAAATTTTGAGCCTTTTTCAAGGAAAATCCCTCTGAGATGGGGTCATCTCACAGAATAAAGGCTGTTCTGCCTGCCTGATTCACACAGGGGATGACTAAGCACGCAAAACATTCCTCAGCCCCTGTGTTACTCACACATCTTTCATCAAACGCCTTCTTCCAACACAGGGAAAAAAAAAAAGTACTGCAACCCAATGATTGCAGAGGGCAGCCCCTTCTCTGTCCGTGTCTCGCCTTCATATAAGTCCATCGCTGAGGGTCTGCAGCCTTGGAGAAAGGTACGTCACACCACCGCGAGGGAGCCCTCTAGTAAAGACCCGTCTCTGGTCTGTATGCAAAAGCCTCCAAACTGCTTGATCCTCATAAATTAATTTTTCTCTTTTAAATACAGTGTTTCACACATTGCAGATTTGTTTTTAGAATACCTCGGAGTCGGTTAATGAGGTCAGATTAGTCCTACACTTGTTTCAGCTAGAGCCGGAGTGGCAGTAATAGCAGTGAGCCAGCCTCTAACACCACCGTGCCTTCCAGCGCCCCCGTAATCTCTTGTGCAAGGCTGACTTGCAAAGTAGGCAGATAAATTGTGTGCATATGCATTTTGTAATATTGGCACTCGGATGAGTGCCACGGTGCAGGGTAATCCCCCGGGATCACAGAGGCAGTATTTTGAGTGAAGAGCTTCAAAGCGGAGTCTGGGTGCTGCAGGAACCGATGCTGGCTTGGGCTTAGTTCCCAACTATCATTCTCTCTACTATTTTCTTTGCTATTACAGCCACTGCTTCAAACGCAGCTGGCAAGGAAGGCAGGGTGAAGGCGGATCAGAGGCAGTCAGTGCCACGGAGACGGGGGACGGTCCCTCCTCCCTGTGCCTGTGGGAGCTGGCCACACCGGGAGGGAGGACCAGGAGCTTGTCACCCTCCCCACCAGGCTCCCAGGCTGCGTTACCCCTCGTGCAGGCGCCTGCCAACCTGCTAGAGCCCCACAGCAGCATCGCAGCTCCGCGCGTGGAAGCGCTGCAGCGCGGTGGGCACAGGCTGGAAAGCACAAATGGCACAGGCAGCTTCGGAGAGCAGGTTAATGGGTGTCCAGAAACCAGCCACGGACACGTGCGTGCAGTGTAGGGTCATACACCAATATACATAGACAGGAAAGTTATGGTGGGCAGCGGATTATACTGAATAGACAAAGTCCTATTGGGTTATGAGACAAAAACAACATCACCCTGGTTAGTAACTTCGGAAGTAATTAAGAGAGTTTTATAGGTGCAAGATCCCGCTGTGCGATAGACCAGTAAATCCACGAGTGAGTCTTCTGATGGACGCGTGCAAGGATGCGTGTAACACGTGGGCCAGGCTGCTGCTGCAGGTGTGCCTGTGCCTGCTCATCCCCACCTCCTCCGCCGGTCGGAAGGAGATCAGGGCACTTTGCACGGGACCTGATGCCCCTCTCATGTCACAGAATCGCAGAATCACAGAATCACATAATCCCCTAGATTGGAAAAGACCTGTAAGATCATCTAGTCCAACCATTAACCTCACATCGACAACCCACCACTAAACCATGTCCCTCAGCGCTATATCTACATGACCCTTAAATACCTCCAGGGACGGGGACTCCACCACTGCCCTGGGTAACATGTTCCAGTGCCTGATGGCCCTTCCAGTAAAAAAGTTCTTCCTAATATCCAACATCCACCCTGTCCACACTGGGGCATGACTCCACCCGCTCCGGAGGAGCACAGTCAAGTTCAAACGATGTTCAACCCAATGATAAAGGGCCATGCTCCCAAAAAGCTGGACCAAACTTATGAAATCAAGCTAGACAGAGGTTTTGCAGGTCGGCTTTGAGCCAGTAGTGAAGTAGTGGTGCTCCGGGCGTGGGTATGCCCCACTTCCCTGCGATCTGGCCACCCAGCACCTCCACACCGAGCATCCACAAATGGAGGCAACCAGCAAGAGCCAGGCGTCTCCCCAGATCCGGGTTTCAGGATCACACATCAGCAGCGTGGGCAGGAGGCTGTTTCCATGATGCCAAAAGGAAACCCGACGGTGGGGCACACCAAGCCATTAGGTCCTCCCTCCCCGGCTCCTCCGGCGCAGCCCATGGGACCAGTGCTTGGCTAAACCAGCGCCGGGGGCTCGGGAGCCAGCTCGCGTTCCCAGACCAAGGCAACATTTTTACCACGCCAGTTTAAACCATTAATAATCGTCTCGACAAACCCTCACAAGCTTCCAACGCTATGTAAACAGAAGTGAATTAAAATTATTTTTTTCCATCGCTGTTTAAAACGGGTGACGCTTTTTCTAAACGGCCCCACGAGCAAAAAACAAGGGGGGGGGGGGGAGTCTGAAACAGCTCCCTGGACTCCCGCCAGGTCCCAGCGAGTACTTTATATTTCACTTCAAGACGGTCAGAGCAGAGGTTTAAGAGTCTTTGAACACAAACAGCGTTGGGTTAGTCAAGTCCTGCCTTGACCAGCAGCGAGCGTTGGAGATGTAAACAGCTTTCATTTGAACCAGGCTTAATGTAAGGTGGTTTACAGAGTCACGGCTGATTTCAGCATACATCAGGAGCGGTGTGTATTTAGGGAGGCAGCGTGGTCCGGCGGCGAGGGCAGCGATGCGCGTCGGTGCCCCGGCGGCGGCGCTGACCCCCCGTGCACCCCGCGGCAATCCCCACCGCTGCTCTATCTGCAGGATGGAGAGAGCTGACCTACTTCGCGGAGCAAACCTGGAATCAATTAATGTCTAGCCTGCATTTAGGAGAGGCAAAACACTATATAAACATTATGTATCATTTAGCTTCTGAGGAAAAGCCATCGCCTGACAAAAGGGGCCTCTCCTTTTTATTTTAAAAAGTCCGGTTTACGCTGGTGCAGCCCTCCTGACTTCTTTGGCCTGGTCCTAATTTACACCAGCCCAAAGCGCAGGAGAAGCCAACTCACAAAGTACATTAATTCCCCTCGTTAATACGCGGGGTCTCTTTGCTGAGAACCCCCGTTTGGTATTCGGTTGCTCTCTGAGTCTCCCCAGGACAAAGCCGAGGGGCAGCATCACGCTGCGTGTCGGGCACCAGAAAGGCTGCTGGCACCTCCCAAAACCGAAGCCGCTGGCCAGAGGGCTGCTTCAGGCTGCCCAGCCCTGGCGAAGCCGTTCGGCGACGTCCCGATGTGTTCAGAGCATTTCTCAAAGTGTTTCAGCAGTTCTCGGTCCGGCTCAGCCCACTCAAAGGTGCGCAGAGGAAATTTAAGTGGCAAAAAGGAGACTTTGTTGGGACGTAAGGTGGAGATGAAGGTGGGAAATGCACAGAAGTGTCCAAGCATGGATCCTCCATGGAAAGCCAAAGCAAAGGGAAAAAACAAACCCTAAATCCCCCCGGGGCAGGGAGCCCTGCCCCACGGCGAGGAAGCAGAGGTGGGAAGTTGCCCCACACATCTTCTCCAGCCGCTGCCTGCCTCCCCGCCAGCCTCCCTCCTCCCTGCGTGCTATTTTACGTATTTTACAGGCTGCTCTGCCCGTGTGCCGGACATCCCCGGTGCCGTTACTGCGGCCTATCCGCTCCCGGTCCCAGCACTGAGGCTTTTTGCACCCAAAATGCCGCCCACGGCACGCACCTCGCCGCATCCCTCTGCAGCTCCCGGGCTCATATGCACACCTTCAGCACCAAAACAAGAGGCAGAGAGGCTTCTTCCAAAGCAGCAATGTTCCTGGCCATCGAGCAAGGCCTCAATATTTTAAGGAATCAGAAAAACTTGAGAGCGCTTTGCCGTTCCCAGCTGGAAATTAGAAATCCATGGGCAGGGTTAGAGGATTTTACCACTTTTTGGTTGCTGCCTGTGATTGCCAGGCTTTTGCATTCACCCTGAATTACTCACCAACACCACTGTTGCACTCTCTTGCCATTAGAATTTGATTTTCAGTTAAAAAATATCCCCAAACTGTTTATGACCGGTGCCCTTTCACGCCGGCTGCTGTCCTGCGCTCTCAGTCCCTTGCACACTATTTTTTCTCAGCCTGTCTGAGCCCTTCCTATAAACACAGGGAGGCTTAGGATTGTTTTTCACACTACACAAAAGTTTTATCTCGTCATTAAAATAATGAAAACCAGGATTACCGACAGCCCGCATGCTGAGCTGGGGATGCCTGGCAGGGTGCTGCTGTAGGTGCAGTGAGAGCCCTGCGTTTTTGGGGACCCTCTGCACCCACCGCTGCGGGGAAGGGGATGCCAGCGGTCCTGGCTGATGGGCAAGGTGACCCTCGTCACTCACCCGACCACAAATGCAGCAGGAATTATCCCAGTTCAGTGACACCTGCTGTGGTGTGGCCCAAACACAGCCAGTGACGCTCGTACCTCAGTCATACCTGTTGTAGAGGGATTTGCTAATTCAAGTAAGCAAAGGTCCTTCAACCTTGGCATTATTAGCTTTGAAGCCTGCAAAAGCCATTTCTAGGGTCAGTGTTTGCTTCCCCCAGTTTGGCTCTGTCCTTGAAGTAAGCACAGGAGCAAACCTGTACTTTGGCTAAAATCCCAAGCGATGCTTTCCGTGTCACCGGGGGGGGGAACGCATGGACGTGCACAGGCACAGAGCTGGGTTACCCCTGGGGAAAAAAAAAAAAAGAGATGAAAAAGTTTAAATAATGAATTAGCAAGAAATCTACACCTGGAAATTGTGCATGCAAAGATACGCAGGCAGTATTTCTGGAGGGGCGAATGGTGCGGGCACAGCTGGGGAAGGTCGGATACCCCGCGCCCCACCGACTCTCCGCCTCACTGGACCGTATCACGCGCAGCTGTCAGGGAAAAGCAGGTTTGGATCCCGTCTCTCCACCAAAAGGGTCACATCATGCATTACAGCACCACATGTGTTTCCATCATGTCGGGGAAGTTTTAGGAAGTATCCCTCATAAAACACAAAATTATTACAAAGGAGAACATGAAAACCAAATTGAGCGGCAGCTCGTGCCGTTGGTTTCTCCTCAGCCCGTTTACGAGGAGCTCCTGTTCGCAGCTCTCAGCCCCCTCGCGCCGGCCGGCTCGGGCGAAGCCTTTGGGGCACAAACCCACTGCCAACGGCAAGGCAGGGCTGGTATCCGAAAGGTGTTTTAAGGAACGACGGAGATGAGCCCTCTGGGGTCGGTGGGGGGCAGGCAGGGCCACCGCAGCGGCAGAGAGAGCTCTGCAAAATCAACCCACCCCTCGCCGTAGGGATGCGTCAATAATTTTGCTTAGATGCTGCTCGTGTCTGGCTCTCGTTTCTTTCCCTGCTGGAAGCCATAGCATGGTGGCGAAGGGGATGTTTTCTAGCTGTTCCTCCTGTGATACTGAACTCCCACTGATGGCGCAAGGAATGGTGACACAAAAACCATTGAGACTGAGAAAAACTCCACACCCGATGTTATACCACCAGTGCCATCAAAGGCAACGCTTGCGGCAGCCTCGTGCCCAAGTCACTGGGGCTGGAGCCTGCCCGCTCCCCGCAGGACCCGAGGAGCAGCCCTCAGCCCCCAGCGTCCCCTCCACGAGGTACCCACTTCTCTCCCCATGCCATCCAGCCCGGAGAGAGCCAAACCCCCAAACCCATCGCTCCCCGGCCGCTTTCCTCCCTTTCGTCACCCCCAACACTCATTTCTGGGTTCCTGCGTAGCGTGGGGACGGTGTCGTGGGTGAAGCGGAGCCGTGCAGCCCTGCTAATCCCCGTTGCCTGCACGACCGGGAGGGGGTCAGGGTGGCTCGTTCCTCGTCATCTCAGGCATATTGACCGCCACCGTGCCCCGGCTTTGGGGCTGTACCTCCGTACCGGTACACCCCGTGCCGTGCGGAGGAACGGCTGCCGCTCCACCAGTCTCCTCTTTCCTTCTCCGATTACCCCAAGCCGCGTGGGTGTGTTTGCGTTAAACACTGCCAGACAAACCCAAGCGGGTTATCCCGAGATACTAATCAGCATCAGAAACGAGCTGCTTCGTTCGGAGATTACCACGACCCATTTCCTCAGCGCGGGTCGGTTTGCTCTGAGCTATGCCGAGGCTGCTTGCTCTTAGAAAGAGGGAGCTGGCAGGGAGAGCACGGGAGGCCCGGGCTCTAGTCCCAGCTTTGCCACAAGATTTCCAGGAAAAGGACGCGGGCTGTGATCCTTTCCCAGCCCACGGTTTCTCCAGCTCCGAGCGGCGACGTGCCTCCCTCCATCAGCGGCCGCCTGCAGCGCGGGGCCAGCGCCGGCGGCTGCGCTCCCACCCGGCCAGCAAGCAGAAAGGAGAGCAGATATTTTCTGAATTATTTTTAATCATAAGCGTTTCCGGCTTATTTTAATGAAGGTTTGAAGAGGAGGTTGTAGGCAGAGCTCTGGCGGCCACCAAGGACCACGTTCCCCCTAAAGAGCTTTTAACTTTTCCTCTTCTCATGAGCTGGCAAAGATCTTTCTTTCGTGACTTCCACGATCCCTCTCAATATGCCAGTGTGTTTGTAATAGTGACATTGCAACCTGCAGTGAGAGAAGAACATGGTAAAAAGATCCCCAAATACCATGCAAGGTGGGAAGCGCCATATCTCAGCCATACGGAGAACTGCACCCTCTGCAAGCACCCCTCCACTCACCCCGCAGGATGAGGAGCAGTGGAAAGATCCCGAGTATTTTGGATGACGTTGAGCCCCCTGGCTCTGCAGATTTCCTTTAACATCCTTGTAAATATTTTTCTCCCCAAAGATCAGAGGAGAATGGCAGAAGTGCAACCCAGGACTGGCTCCGCAACGTGTGCCAAGTACACGGCGAAACATTTTCAGAAGCACCAGTCCTCACCAGTGCATTCAAAGTACCGGTGGGGAATAACACAGAGACTCCCGACAGTAACCACAGTCACCTGGGGAATGGCGCGAAAGGGAATTTTTGATATCCAGGGAATTTTTTCTGGACTCCAGGCCAGACCGTGGGGTTTTTTAAACAATAGGTACCAAGCTGTGATCGTAGGCACGTATCACATTAAGGTTAACCTAAGACATGTAAAACTCAGCGGTCTCCATTTGGGGGATTTGTGGGAGGTTTTTCTGGTTGCGCGGTTTAGACTCCCTGCCCGGGGTTAGTCATTCCCCAAACAAGACCCAGAGAAGCCCATTGCTGAGGCAATGCACAGGTCAACCTGGACTGCTGGTGTTAGAAGGCGGCAAGTCCTCCTCGTCTCCCAAAATCCCAAACACGTCCTCCAACCCCACCACCCCCAGAAACGTGGGATGCGCTCTCGCCTCTCTCCCAGGCATGCTGAGGGGTGGAACATGGAGCCAGACCCAGAGGATGGACCCTCGCCTGGGGCCGTGCGTCCAGGGGGACACCCAGGGCTCTGTGGACTCCAGGACGTGCCGGCACTGGGGTGCGAGGAAGAACAGTGAAGAACGGTGAATTTTCCAGCAGGAAATTGAGCACACTTGTGATGGACACTGATCCCGCACTGACGCTGCCCGGTGCTGGGAAATGACATTAACCCCCCTGATGGGGAGGAAACCAGTCCCATTTCTAGCACGTGTTGTATGCTGGTACCTTCCTAGACTCTCAGCACTGCTTGTGATGAGACCAGTTCATTTTCCCTAGGGAGAACAGCCTCAAAATGTCCATTCGTTCCAAGAGAATAATTCAGTACATCAAAAGGGCATCTGTCACTTGGAGTCTCTCCTGTAGTCACCAGCTCCACCATTACTGACCTCTTCAGTGTGTCATCCTGGAGGTCCAGGAACAGCCAATACAGATCAGCAAATGGGATGGTGAAACAAAACCCCTCCATAATGATACCGGAGTGGCATGAAGTCTTTTTGATGTCATCCAGCGGCTCACTGAGACCTTCACCTTGAGTGAGTTTGTGCTGTGAAAAAGATCAAACCCGGGAAGAAAACGCTGTTAGCAAGAAGGAGGTGACACGTGGGACTGTCACCCCGCAGACCCCTCCACAGGCTCCGCACCGGCTGCGGGCTGGAAGCGGGGCTGCCTGTGACCCCCAGCCCCAATGCACTTTTGGAGCAGCGGGACGTGCCAGGCGGTGCAGGAGGTCCCGGGCGGTGACGGGATGGGGATGTCTGTCCCAGGAAAGGCAGCCCGGGGTCTCCCCAGCGCCCACCCAGGCAGGCAGGTCCTGCAGCTCTGCAGGGACCCCCAGCCCTGCCCGTGGGGCGGGACCCAAACCGCTGACCCAAATCGGTCACTCAGTCTAGCACTCGAACCAGCGATTTTCTGGCCCAAAGGCAAGAACACTCTCAACCGAGCCATCCTGAACTGATTATTTTTAAATTACATTTTTCTAAAAGCAAGAATGAGCAGAAGAGTTGGGGGAAACAGGGAGTCACGTTCCTCCAATCATTTACATTTCAGTGACAGCTTTACTGCATTTATTTCAAGTCAGCTTTGCAAAAGCCCTTTATCAAGCTGTGCACAGCTCTCCTGCAGACACAGCAGCATACGTTTCAAGCCCGTAGTAGCATTTTGGATACGTCGCATCAACGGGCTGTGAGAGCGCGGGAAGGAGCGTGACCTCCCTCGAGCGCTCGTGGAAAGCGAGTCCAAGACACTTCTGGACAGAGCTCTTGGCTTGATGCGACCTAAAAGGATTTCTTTTTAAACTTCTCTTTGAAGTTAAACAAACTCAGACAAAACACATCAAAACTGATTAAGAGTTTTTCTCCACCTTTATAGTATTTTAACTGCTGTGTGCCATCATAATACCTTTACCCGCACATGTGATGAGCCGACCAAAATGGCATATAGGATCTACAGCCTGGATTGTTATAAAAAATGGGGGAGGAAAGAAAAGGAAATTTGTCCTCCGTGGAAAGTAGTTCGTCCACATCGTGTCCTGTTAAACAGCATCTGACATTTGCAGACAGTGCTATCCAACCACGGCTGACCACAGCCCACCTGCTCCAGCGTGACTTGGTTGCTCACGTTCTTCTCCTGCTTTTTCCAGATCTTCTGTTTCTTGGCCCAAACAGCAGCCGCCTTCGCTGCTCTGCAGTCCTCTTCGTACTTCTGAGTCAAGTCCTGCCAACGCCAAACCGCAGCGATGCGAGTGAGTCCCCAAGCACCGCTCACACCTGGTGGGTCAAGACATCGGTCAAGGAGACTTGGGCTTCAAAAAACCCCTGGTCCAGCCCCAGCCCCGTGCAGCAGCGAGAGGTGTTAAGCAGGACCACCTCGGGGCTGGCAACCCATATCTGCTGGGGAGCAGATGCCTCTGGCATAGGATTTGCCATGTTCCCCCAGCACACCCAGCTGACCCTGGTCCTGGCTCCACGCAGAAGGTCCAGAGGCAGCTACAAGACCACGAGAGCAGCTCTGGGTTAAACAGAGGCAGAAATGGGTCGTGGCTGAGAGGACCGGTGTGCAAAGTGTGCACCCAGGGGACCCGGGGGACGGCTGTGCGGGAGAAGCGGGAGCTTTTGGCAGCTATGGACAAAGAGTCCAAGCAGAGGTGTAGAGATGACCCAAAAAGGGGATAGATACACCTACTCTGGCAACTTCGGTATGCAGAATGTTTCTACCTGCACCAGAAGCCAACTTCTGCAAGCAGCCAAGCACCGGCTTCCCATCCAGAGCCTGTTAGCTGGTAGCACACCCACCCACCCACGCTCACACGCGCGTGCACAGAGCTCTCATGACCTGGTTTTTGGTAATCACGAGTGCAATCAACATATTGAAGAAGATGAAGTTGCCCAGCAAGGTGAACACGACTATGAACACGTGGCTGCTCATAAACCCGTAATGATCCATCTCGCACTGTGAGTCTGTCCAGCCATCAACCTGCAAATGCATTTAAGCAGCCCAGAGAGTTAGTTCCAAACCACAGCATAACTCACAAGCCATGTGAAATCTTCCTCTTCTTTTTCTTTCTTTCTTAAAACTGAACAGTTTCCCCGTTCCTCAGAGGTCCAGGTTTAAATCAGCTGGTACAGATCTCTGTGCTGTCAGCTTCAGAGATTCCCCCCTCTGAATTTGCAATACTGGGTATGGAAGTTTGTCTATCAAAGCAAATTTTCCCAGGGATCTGGAAGACAAGTTCACTGTTGAGCAGTTCACGCTTTTCCTAATGCAGTCACAGATTGATTAAAGGGCTTCTTCAGCAGCACTCCAAAATCTGCAGTTTGTCGTTTGGCTGAGATGGACTGGAAAATGCTGCTGTACTTACAGTTACTAAACTGAAGAGAGTGAAGAGCCTTCAAGCTGTCTCCGTTTCCAGTGTCTCTGGTTTTAAGATCTTCACACCATCCATGTCCCAAAATGGCAAACACAAACATCAGCAGGAGCAGCAGGATGAGGGCATACATCACTGTCTGCATCGTCTGGCCAAGAGCCTCTGTGAAAACCTGCAAAAGGAAAAACAAATTTGCGTGCTCCGTAGGTGAGGGAGATGCTCGGAGGGGATGAAGGCTGGGAAGCGGGGTGGGGGACACAGGAGGTGACAGCCTCCCCGGACCACCTCTGAACCAGCTCCCTTGCGTGCATCCACAGGGCTGTACTGGGAATTAAGGAGAGGGAAGGGGAAACCACCATGATGCATGGGAGTATGACAAAACCCAGAGGCTGTGGCCCGACCATCAGCGTCTCGGACTGGGAAATGGCCCAATGGTAAGTGCTGCACAGTGGCAAGACCAGGGGCTGCTAGGTCCCAGAAGCATCACACCTACCACATTAGCTGAATAAAACCCTCGTGCCTTGGGGCCTGAGCACAAACTGGAGGTCAAATGATATCTCTGCTGCCCTTTCTGTCCGGCTGCTCCTCCCCTGCCATGCAGGATGGGCCAGGATGGGAGACAGGAGTCCGCAGTCTTCTCTCATCCCTCCCCGGCTGCGCAGCTTGGGGGAGCCCCGTGCAAAGCCTGGGGTCACCGGGAACGGAGACGATACTGCCTCTCGGACCATCTCACTTCTTATAAAGACCCACGTATGACACCAACCTATACAAAGTACACTCCTGGGGGTTGATAGGAATGCTGGTTTGGTGAACTGAGCTTATCGTTGGTAATGACTTTTAGGAAAATGCAAACATTTCCGTTAACTCCAAATCACAGAGAACTACACGCAGTCTCTTGCATCCGTGGTACATCCCCCTGGAGAGCAGTGGCAGCCCGGGCTGGCTGCTCCCCCGGTAACACTGTGCCTGTTAGTGCCAGGGGGGTCTTACACAGTGCACCCTTCAAGGACTGTCCATCCATCGTCTCTGAGCACCAACAGCATCTCAAGTTGAAGCTCTGAAATGCAGCTGGCTGCGCTGTTCAGATGGTACCTCCTGGAGGGGACGCTTGGGCAGAGCTAGAGCAAAAGGCTCTTCCCGGTCTCCTCCGGCTGCCAACACCCCGAGCTTGTTCTGATGAGTTAAGGATTCCCATAGCATTTGCCTGAAGAATTCCCTGCTTTTGCAAGTCTTGCCTGCCCCAGAAAATCACCCCACTGTGCCACGCGTGGGGCATCAGGGAAGGGCAGCATCCAACACAGAGACAACACGTGCAATGGCGTTGTCTGCAGAACCATCTCAGAAAGCCCAAACTGGACGGGCCCCAAACCCACCGAGTTTGGTACAAATTCCTGGAGGAACCAGTGGAGAGTTTTCTCGCCTCCCTGCACACATAGGTCTCTCCAGCAGGCGCAGCCCGGGACTAGCAGGGGAACAAAAGCCATTCAACCCCCTCAAAATCGGGTGACATTTTTGCCAAGTTATGTCATGGCAGTGGGCAGGTTTGGGCTGTGGCACGTGGTCATAAAGAAAACCAGCCACCCAGAGCTGGGGGTGACAGGAGGGCTGTAAAACGCTCCCAGCAACTGCAGGCGGGCGAGCGCCTCCCGTGCAGGACCATCACCTCATTTTCGATTGCCAAAGCTTCTCTGGCCGCTTCAGGAACCGCCGTGGAGTCCTATGAGCTTTTATTGAGAAAGACCTTTGTGGTTCCCAGTCTGCACAGGTAGTAAACTACATCGGAATTAATCCCAAATATATTTTTAAAAAAGCAGAAAAGTCGAAATTTTTTTTTTCTATTTTTCTTTAAATTTTTTTACAGAACAACCTGGCATTTTTAAAGGTTATTTTGAAATTGAAATAAGGATGAATGGGGCCTACACTAAAACAGGGATTGCAGCTAACAGAACGTCTCTGTATGGAATACAACACGGAAATTATTTCCTCAAGGTGGAAATTTATTGCTCCAAGGTGGAAGGCAGAGTGTTTTAAAGAGGTTTTTAATTAATAAAGGGAAACGTGCCAAGAATGTGTTGCATGTTTGAGCTCTCTGCGTTAAATACTGCTAACCTGTTGAGGGCTAATTTAGGCTTCAATTACTAAATTACAATACGCACAGAGGCGTAAATAGCCTCCCGCACCCTCAGCAAAATGCATTTAGACAGCCCTATCACATTTTAAAACAAATTTTAAGCAAGTAGGTGTTGTCTCTTGGGATGCCAAGCGGCTCAGGGCACTTGTCCCTTCAGGTCAGGACGCAGAGGCGAGTACCAAACGCCCCTGGAGCTGGAAAGCGGCGGAGCAGTGGGGCTTTGCGGGATATTTATAGCATCCCTGGAACAGGAAGGGACTGTAAGAGCCTAAAGAATTTTCCTCTTTGGTGTTTTTTCCCCCCAGTAATGCCATTTTAGGCATTCTCACCCAAAGGCAGGATGCAATCTCCCAGTGGCCCCAGTCCCTTAGGTGTTAAGTCCCAACGACTTCCATCAAAACCTAAGGTTGCATGGCCCAGATTTTCAAAGGTGTTTGGGCTCTTAAACTTGCAGATTTGTGCCGAGTGGGATTTTTTTCAAAGCACCTCAACATTTTAAGCGCCTCAGGGGGCAACGGTGCCAAGTCTTATCCTACAGGTTTTCTTCCTTGTGGTCCTCAGGCGAGGCATCTCCTGGCGGTGAGTTCCACCAGTGCAAAGTGTGAGGCTCACACCAACAAACACACACTTACCCTGGTCTAAATGTCTCCCCATTTTTTGCCGTGCACCAATTTGCTCTCTTACAACCAGCCAGACCAAACTGGAGCATCCGATCCCCCAT
The DNA here is from genome assembly GCA_008711295.1 of Anarhynchus alexandrinus. Taxonomy (NCBI): domain Eukaryota; kingdom Metazoa; phylum Chordata; class Aves; order Charadriiformes; family Charadriidae; genus Anarhynchus; species Anarhynchus alexandrinus. Next base: position 2,634,584 of record VUYV01000010.1, on the reverse strand, counting down.
GCCTAAACCGTTCATTATTCCATGCGCTTCCACGTGTCCTCCCTTCTCCCAGTGATGCAGAATAATTAACATATAAAAGTCTGGTGATAAGTGAACTTTACGATCCAAACTAGAGGAATGAAGGCTCAGAAGTGAACATTATAAGAGCCCTGTGCCCATAAACATCCCACTTCTGGTGGGCTACCCAGCCAATTAATTACACGCAGAAACACTGGCTGAGCATTCATTGCCCACATAAGCTCCTTGCTGAAAAACAAACCTCCAGAGTCGTCAGGAGAAAACTAAGTAGGAGATGGTGTGCTGGAGAGAAAACTACACACAGACCAAGAATAGGACGTGACCTATGTTTTATAGGGGGTTTTTTTTGCTTCTACTCTGCTGTAGCAAAAAAGAAAATCTCTCCTCCCCTTGGGGAAGGAGAAACAGGGGAAAAAAACAGTGGCCAAGCCATTTGTAATGCATGTTACGCCCATTTCTGATTTCGTGTTAATCAATAGGAGTTTAGGAATTCAGGGAAGTTACATCTGTGTGAGACTAACATAAACTCCGCTCTCGTGAGACCCAACCTGGAATATTGCGTCCAGCTCTGGAGGCCTCAACATAAAAAGGACATGGACTTGTTGCAGCGGGTCCAGAGGAGGGCCACAAAGATGATAAGAGGGCTGGAGCACCTCTCCTATGAAGATAGGCTGAGAGAGTTGGGGCTGTTCAGCCTGGAGAAGAAAAGGCTCTGGGGAGACCTTAGAGCGGCCTTCCAGTACCTAAAGGGGGCCTACACGAAGGCAGGAGAGGGACTTTTAAGAGGGCAAATAGTGATAGGATGAGAGGTAATGGCCTCAAACTGGAAGAGGGGAGATTCAAAAGAGATATTAGGAAGACATTTTTTACTATGAGGGTGGTGAGGCACCGGAACAGGTTGCCCAGGGAAGTTGTGGATGGCCCATCCCTGGAGGTGTTCAAGGCCAGGTTGGACGGGGCTTGGAGCAACCTGGGCTGGTGGGAGGTGTCCCTGCCCAGGGCAGGGGGGTGGAACTGGATGATCTTTAAGGTCCCTTCCAACCTAAACCATTCTCTGATTCTATGATTTCTTAAAAAATCAGGAATGGTTAGTTTTCGCCTTTGCTCATGAGCTACAGCAAGCATCAGCCTCTCTTGTGCCAGGCAGCCCATGACACCCGGGTACAGCAGAGCTCCCTGTTCCTGGGCTTGGGATCCCCCCTCTCTGCTGTGACTTAATGAACGAGCAGTGCTTTACCCACATCCTGCCGCTGTGCTTGATGAGCTTGAGTATGTGGAGGGTCTGGAGACCTCTGGTTGCCCCCTCCAGGTGGGTGCGTGTGGCGGTGTCTACAGGCAAGACATGGGGGAGGAAGGCAATGAGGAGGATGGCGGCATCCATGGTGTTGCAGCCGCTCTTTTAGTAGGTGATGGGATCTGCGTACAGCTTCAGCAAAAGCTCGGTGGGGTAACCAGCAATGAAGTAGCCATCCGTGACCTGGAGAGAGGAGCAAGGAAACCCACCCGCAGCCGCCAGACCCCAAGCACTGCGCTGGCGCTTCCCCCACTTACATATTAAATGTCCCCAACCACGTCCCTCTGCCCGCAGGGACCATTTAAAATGTGAGCCAGGCTCACCCTGCCGTGGTCATCATCGCAGGTCACTGCCCAGCGCGGCAGGGTGCTGGCCGCATCCCGGTGCACCGTGCAGCCCATCAGCCCCTCGGAGCCGAGCATTCCCCGCACGGAGAATGCTCTGGTCCTGCAGCCAGAGCTCTCGGAAACCTCCGACGCTCGTGACTGGGTTTCCTGACATTAGCCAGGCCTGGCTATATATTACTGGGATATATAATTAAGGCTCAGAGGTTTGCGTACAGTAGCTGGCTTGTGTAAGACAAGGAAATCAAGGAGTGCGACCAAGAGGGATTTTTCAATGTGAAAATTGAGTATTAAAAGGGTGCTTAAAATGAGCTGCGCGAAAACCACAACGGGGGGGAAAGGGCTGCCGTGGAAAGGACCAAACAATTGCATTTTAAGAATGATAATTATCGAATCAGTGAAGGCGCCTGAAGCTGAAATGCATTTCATCCAGGCCCTGGGCTGGTGCAGGCAATGGCACAGGGGACAACAGTGGGCTGGCAGCCACCCCGAGCCACCGGAGCCCCAGCCCCTCCATTCACTCACGGGGGAGAGTGCCACCACCTTGGGAAAGGTACCCCAGAGCAGCCGGCAGCGGTGGCTTGTCTCCATAGCCAGGGAGATGGCACTGGTGGAGATGATGCAGATCACGAGCATCGATAATTTGCGGCTGCCCAGCAGCCTGCGCGGGGAGGCACAGAGCTTGGTGTCCTCTCTCCTGTAAGAAACAATGGCAGAACTGGAGGGAGATCTTCCAGTTTGCCATCTTTTTTTGTTGGTTTTCCCATGACCCACCCCAGCAGCTGGACCCGGCTGGAGATCCTGCTCCTGCCCAAGTCCTCCCTTCACCCAGGCTGAACTGGACCCCAACCAGCAGGTCCTGCAGAGTACACACCACTGGGGGGTTGCCAAAGGGCTTTGTTCCGTGTGTACCTGAGCCAGCAGAAAGGAGCACGCCTTGCAACGGCCCCCAACAGATGCTGGAAGGACCTAGTAAGAAAATTGGAGGTGACTCATCCATTCTGGGAAGGGTCTGGATGCTCCATGTGCTGCTTCCCTGATCGCTCCATGAACTAGCCGGGTGCTTCTTAGCTTCCTCCAGTGATCCTCAGCACGGGTGGGAGGGTAGGACTTGCTGTTTGATGTCACCACCTTATGAGGTCATTTCCAGAAGAAGAAACCACACGGGCAAGTGCCCAGACCAAGTCCTGGATAAACAACATTTCTGCATTAGCAGTGTAACAAGCAGATGCTGATTATTCTTAATTTACTGGGTTTGCGCTGCTGAGCGGTTTGGCCGTAGACCTGCTCCTGCCTGGGGGAGGAGGTGAGCTGGGATGATGCCGTGTGGGGCCCCGGGGTGTCATGGTTTGAGAAACCCATAATAATTTATTGCCGTTTAGACAATCATTCTATCACCCAATGACCTCTCCCCACCCAGGAAGGGAAATCAGGAGCAAACAAGGAAACCCAGGAGTTGAAATATGAACAGATTTAATAGAATAAGATTAGATAATTAACATTAACAGCACTAAAGAACCAATATTGATCCCGACACCAATACAGAATACGCAAAGGTTATACTCATCCCATTCTACCCTTAGGAGCTGTGCACTCCCAGCAGTGACAGCCAATGTGGGACACTGCGAGCGCTGCGGGTTCGGGAGGAAGGGAAGGGCTCAGGGCTCCGGCACTGGGGCAAGGAGTTCTCAGCCATCAATGGGAAGAGAGAACTTTGCAGCAAACTTTCTAATTTATATTGAATGTGATGTTCATGGTATGAAATAATGCTGTTGGCCACCTTGGGTCAAGTGCTCAGGTCTTACTCCTCCTCGTCCCCGCACCTGGAGAGCTCGAAAACACCGAGACCTTGAAACCCGCACACCATAGCTGGCTGTAAAGTAAATATTTTCAGAAATTCAGACACTGGAGTCTTCTAAAAGCGCAGCCTTCCCAAGTATTACTAAAGAAATTACCCCTGTGTCGCTCAAACCAGGACACGGGGGAATGTCCCGTCACCGTGCCAAGGCAGGAGCAGCCGGCGGTGAAACGCTGCCGGCCCCGCAAAGGGGCATCGCGCCATCCTGTCACCCCGGCACTAGTGTCTAACAGCAAAAAAAATGCCCAACGCTCCTACAACGAGGTGTACAGTTGAGCTTTGGGGGGGTTAATTCTCCTTCGTGCACCCCCCACTGGTCTGGAAACGGTGCAGGAGCCCAAGCGCAGACCTCTGCTCTTTCTGGGGACCCTTCCCGGGGCTCCAGCGTCCCCGCCGCCCGCCCAGGCTGGCCTGGCTCTAACCAGAGGACCGCTGGCAGCCGTGCCTGGACCCTCTCCAAAGTTCGTTTGCAAACGAGTTGTCAGTTCCTCACCGAAGGGTCCAACCCTGCAACAGTCCTCCAGCGCGAGCGGCGCTAACATAAACACGGCCTTTGATGTCAGCGGGATAACTCACATCCATGTTTGCTTTTTGCCTCGTTTCTTTAGGAGAAAGACTGTTAACAATCGCCAATTTATTTCAATTAGTCAGCATCTCTGTGCTTGCTAGTCTGGACGCTCTGCGAGCACTTGTTCCAGGACACACACATGTTTGGCTAATCCCGAGGTGCAGCTTTGAGTAAGCCACAAATATTTGCTTCTTGGAGCAAACAACTGTGAAAAAACCTGAAACTAGCTCATGCAGAAGAACTCATTAGCTTCAGTTAATTGGCAATCCCTTCGTTAACCTGAGGCTGAGAAGGCCAGAGGCGATGCACGCGCCTATCAGAAGCGGCGGAAGGTTCGAGGTTTTTCAAAATTGTGTTTTGCGTGATTGAGAAGCACTCGCGGAGGAGGGAAAGGCAGAGCGGGGCTGAGGACCCGGCGGGCGGCGGAGGCTGAGCAGGAAGGCAGTGCTGGAGCAGGGATCGGGGCAAACGCAGAAATCGTGCTCATCACCGAACAGCGGGGAGGCTGCGAGCATCCCTGACCCGGGGCCAAGCCATCTGGGGGACATAAACCAACAGAAAACTCCAGTCCAACGGGATCCACCCTGGGGTTTCGCTCTGCCGAACCCCCAGCGCTCCAGGTGGGGCCGATGCAGAGCCAGCGGCCACCGGCACAGCAGCCCGGACACATCCCAGGGGATGCTGTGACCCCTCCAGCCCCATCTTGGAGTTTGGGATGTGTCACAGACAACAGGGAAGCACCTGAAAAATAACTATGTCAGTCTGTCCTTCCAGCCTTGAGAAGCAGCTGGGTGAGGACATGTCCTCGTTACCCTTCTAATGGCCAAACTGCTCCTGATGAGAAAAGGTTCATTAACAGAAAACCCATCTCTTCTTCAGCCACTCCACCACCACACCTCAGCTGCAAAACTGGGCAGAGGGGAGGAGGAGGAAGAGCAGGAGGAATCCCGGCATGGCCAGACTGAGCCATAACTCACCAACCGAGACAGAGAAGTTTGTTTTCCAACACGTTCCTGCAAGAGCTGCCCGTGGGACCCCCATCCCCAGAGTGCCGGAGCACATCTGATGCCGCCGCCACCCCTTCCAATAGGATTCTTGCAGTTTACTGGACCTGAGCTCCCGTTTGGGGGGAAGGAAAGGATTATTCGCTGGCTCTGTTTCAGAGACCATCCCGTGAAGGTGTGATCTCCAGCCTCACAGGACCCAAGCAGCGATCCCAACCACGTAGCATGCTGCAGGCATCTGTCCTCCTCTGCTCTCTCAGCCTCGAGTTTTCGCTTTTTAATTTCCTGTGGCACCGTCGGAGGGTCTCCCAGGGACGGTGTTTCCCACATCCCATGGACTGGGATGGTGGGGGGAGACACACACCGAATTAAATCAATCTCGACGCAGGGAAGTTACCTGCAAGGAGAAGGCTGTTCTGCCACGGATTATCCAAATACTTCAAGCCATAATCAGCTTTAAAGCAAAAAAAAAAAACCCCAACCCAACACCCAAACGCTCCAGGGGAATATTTAAGCTGGTGGCTGCAGCCATGAGCCGACCCAGTTTGGCTTCAAACTGGAAGAGGGCAGGTTTAGATTGAACATTAGGAAGAAGTTTTTCACTTTGAGGGTGGTGAGGCACTGGAACAGGTTGCCCAGAGAGGTTGTTGAGGCCCCATCCCTGGAGGTGTTCAAGGCCAGGCTGGACGTGGCCTTGGGCAACCTGGGCTGGTGGGAGGTGTCCCTGCCTATGGCAGGGGGGTTGGAACTCGATGATCTTCAAGGTCCTTTCCAACCTAAACCATTCTATGATTCTATGATTCTATGACCCTCGCAGTGAACACGGGATCGTGGTCGGTTTGCCAGAGCGGCACCGCGCCGCATCGGGGTGCGACCCTGCAGGGGAGCAGGCACCCAGCCGACCCCGAGGAGCGGCCGGCACAGGGGATGAAGCCGTATTTTGGGCAGCTGCTCGATGCATAACGTCACGGAGCAGCGCAGCTCCAGCGATGCCATCACCTGGAAAGGACCCAAACCCTGCGCTCTGGCTACTTTGGTTCAGAGCGGAGCCAACGATGCTCTTCACAAGAGAAGGAGCCTTCGGCTGAGTTTCCTGGCCCAAATCCAGCGCTTGTCATTAAACCCTTGCTGTGTAAATTTGCCGTGAAGTTCCAGCTCGGTCAGGGAGACTGTGCACCCCCTCCCCGCGCCCCCACAGCATCCTGCACTGGCCACACACGTGCGGGTGGAGAAGAGCTGGGGAGATGCAGGAGGATGGAGCAGGGGCGGGTGGCTGCGAGCTGGCTGGGGTGGATTTTGGGAGCTGTGGGAAGGGGGGGTCAGGGCTCCTCGGCACGGCGAGGCTCCCCTGCCCGGCTCTGCGGAGAGCAGCGAGGGGGGGATGCTGCTGAGGTGGGGCAGGAGGTGCAGTTCAATGGGGGTTCACCGCAGATACGGGATGCAGTTCAGAAATGCTGGGAATCCTGTCCAAAAAAACCCCAAAACCTAAAATAAAAGGTGCTTTTATAATGAGTGGAGACCAGTGACAAGTGGCATTCCTCAGGGGCTGGTACTGGGACCTGGGTCCTGTTTAACATCTTTGTAGGTAACATGGACAGTGGGATTGAGTGCACCCTCAGCAAGTTTGCCAACGACACCAAGCTGTGTGGAGCAGTCAACACGCTGGAGGGGAGGGATGCCATCCAAAGGGACTTGGACAGGCTGGAGAGGTGGGCCTGTGCCAACCTCATGGAGTTCAATAAGGCCAAGGGCAGGGTCCTGCACGTGGGTTGGGGCAATCCCAAGCACAAATCCAGGCTGGGCGGAGAATGGATGGAGAGCAGCCCTGAGGAGAAGGACCTGGGGGTGTTGGTGGATGAGAAGCTCCCCATGAGTCGGCAATGTGCACTGGCAGCCCAGAAAGTCCCCCGCACCCCGGGCTGCATCCCCAGCAGCGTGGCCAGCAGGGCGAGGGGGGGATTGTGCCCCTCTGCTCCATTCTGGGGAGACACCACCTGGAATACTGTGCCCAGCTCTGGAGCCCTCAGTATAAGAAAGACACGGACCTGTTGGAGCTGGTCCAGAGGACTACAAAGATGCTGCGAGGGCTGAAGCAGGGCTGCTGGGAGGACAGGCTGGGAGAGTTGTGGGTGTTCAGCCTGGAGAAGAGAAGGCTCCGGGGAGACCTGGGAGCCCCTTCCAGTGCCTAAAGGGTCTCCAGGAGAGCTGGGGAGGGACTCTGGATCAGGGAGGGGAGCCATAGGATGAGGGGGAATGGTTTTACACTGAAAGAGGTGAGATTTAGATGAGATATCAGGAAGAAATTCTTGGCTGTGAGGGTGGTGAGCCCCTGGCGCAGGTTGCCCAGAGAAGCTGTGGCTGCCCCATCCCTGGAGGTGTTCAAGGCCAGGTTGGACGGGGCTTGGAGCAACCTGGGCTGGTGGGAGGTGTCCCTGCCCAGGGCAGGGGGGTGGGACTGGATGTTCTTTAAGGTCCCTTCCAACCCAAACCATTCCATGATTCTCTAAATGAAAGAAATACCTGGTGCCTTTGCCAAGCAAATCCCAGGAGCGTGCCACCGCTTCCCGACCCACGCGGGGAGCAGCAGCCGAACAAACCCAAGCGTGGCTGCAAAGGCAGCGCCTGGGAGCCCCGAGGGAACCCATGGGGTAAGCGGCACGATGGCAGACCTCTTCGTGGCATCAGCGCAGCCAGGATTTCACTTGTGAGACTGCCTCTGAAATCAGTACTCCCTGGAAAAGAAAGTAGAAGACACGTATTCACTATTTTTACGGTATTATTCTTACTGTTGCACAGCAATGCTCACGAAAGGCACTTGCAGGTCTGTGGGATGCCCCAGAAGTTAACAAGAAATTGGGGCTAAACAAGCTCTGACCTAGAAACTACAAGCATTTCAAAGCTGTCCTCCTCTTTTCTGAGTATTTTTGCCTTTTCACCGGTCAGGGATCCTCAAACCACCACATTGCACAGCTCTATGCCATGGCTGGACAGTGCAGCTCTCCGAGCTACATTAGTTGGTGGGGATTTTTTTCCTCAGAGTATGTAAATAAATATCAATATTCTAAACCAAAGACCTCCCAGTAACTAAATACTATTTATCTTAAATCTATCTTAAAACTAAACAGCTTTGTCACATATGTATAATAATAAAGAAACAAATTACAAAGGAGGAATTTGATTTTATTGGTTTTATTCAAAGCGCACGCCTTATATATCAATTTCTAACAACAGAGTTTTCCAGTTCATTGGAGACATTGTCAAAACTTTGGGTGAAGCTCGTTTCATTTCCCCACGAGTAACAGGAGACATCACAGCCTGGTTGTTTGTTTTAGTTCTGTTCATTCCTCACAACAGTGACCGTTTTCAAACCATATCGGGGAAATCCGCCTCTTCGCTGGGGAAAGGCACTTGTAAGCAAAGAACATTTGAGCACGGAGTCCGAATTTGGGGTTTTTTTTCAGTATTAACTTGATATCCCAAGTAGGGTTACTGACAATAAACCCCAACATCGTACGTCTTGCTTCCTGCGACCAATTAGCACATGACAGTGCACTTGCTAAGGATTAACAAAAAATACCTTTCTTATTTTATCCGCACGAATCCTTGCGTGGCAGCCAGTGGCATTCTGCATCCCAAATATCTGAGAGACCACACACCTCGCCTATCCGCCCGATATAGATTTTGGCACTCGCGTATCTCACTTCTCGGTAGCCGGTAGCTGTGCCGCCGGTGTCATTCGAGCAACGCGCTCAGGCATTTGGGAGGTGTCAATCTCCCGGGAGCTCGGCACCCCGAGCTGCTCGCGGGGCATGACGGCGCACGTCGGGGACACTCGGCAGCGGGATTGCAGAGCGAGAGGCCCTCCTGCGAGCCTTAAGCAGGTTGAAATCTCCCTGCCGGCAGTGGAAATCTGTCTCGGTGAGGATCAGAGGATAAAAACAAAGACTTTGAAACCACGGAAGAAATTATTTTAAAGCCCGTCAGTGGGATCTGCAGCTCTCGGAACAATGTTCGCAGTGAGTAATTGCAGATACCAAAAAAAAAATAAAATAAAAATAGGGTGAGCATAACTTCAGCCGAGCTCAGCTTAGCAAGAATCCTGCTAATGCCGCTTCCTCCACCGCTGGCAGCTCCCGTCGGTGCTCCGGGCGCCCGGCCAGGACACCCCCCTCCAGCCCAGCAGGTACGGGAGCGTCACGACACAAATAACGGCTCAATCCTGCAAGGTGCTGAGCACCGACCTGGCCCAGCCAAGCACTTCAGCACACGCTTCGCTTAATGCTGTGAGTGCCGGGAGGTCACTGGGATTTTTTTTTTTGCATTTGCTGGACCGGAGCTGAAGTTTTCAGCAACTGCAGGATCCGGTCCTGAGTCTCAGACGGGTTCTCAAGCACGCAGCAAGACTTTTGCTGGATATAGCTGCCGGGCTGCGGGTGCCAAAAGGACAGATGGGTTCAAAGAGCCATCGGACAAGCACAGAATAAGCACCGAAATGCACAGCTGTAGCTGCTGGTTGAGCTGCAACTTCAAGGAACCATCATCAGCAGCTTGCGCTGCTCTCACCAGCGTCCCTCACGCTCGCCACCAGTCACTGGCAGAGATGGAGGTGCCAAACTGGAGGGGACTGACCCGGCCTGGCTGCTCTTACGCTGTTTGAAGTGCAGAGATGTACAAATCTATCGGAGGGAAGCGGCCAGGCACGGGGCAGGCTCATGTGGCAGCTGCCACCAGCTTTGGCTCCCGTGGGCTTGGGGAACACTGACATTTGCGGGTGGGCTCCTGCTTTCATGGAATCATAGGAGAGGTTGGGTTGGAAGGGACCTTTAAAGGCCATCTAGCCCAACCCCTGCAATGAGCAGGGACACCTTCAACTGGATCAGGTTGCTCAGAGCCCCGTCCAACCCGACCTGGCATGTTCCCAGGGATGGTGCTTTCATTCCAGCTTGTTTTAGTTTCTAGAAAAGGATTGTTCAAAACTGATTTCTTGCTGGTCTGTCTGCTGCAGCCTCGGGCGGAGCCAGCAATGGCAAAGGACAAGCACAGGCATCCAGAGGGGTCTCAGAATAAAAGGCAAAGCGAGCTAAGCCACTCTTTCTCCAAAATATCTTGTCTCGGGGGTTTTGTGAAATCAGGGTTACGCGGAATGAGGGATACCATTGAAACACAAAATGTTGGCGGACACTGTATCAAAACGTTTTACATCTTCGTTACACCGAGGCAGCAGCTTTGTCAATAAACTGAGCCAGCTTCATGTCTCTCTTGGTCAGTCCACCGCAGTCGTGGGAAATCAGAGTTATCTGAACCTGTCAAAAAGGAGAAGAAAGGGGTTACAAAGCCATTTTGATGTCTGGCACGTAGGCTGAGCAGCAATTCACCGGGAAGGCTGCGCGTCTCTGCAGTGAACAGTTTTGACACAATGCTCCTGGCAAGCGGCGAGCTGGACACCCACCGCTCACGTAAACCAGGAGACGCTGTAGGTGAGGAGGCTTAACAGAGCCTGAAGTCTAACCAAAGCGAGCCCCTTCGCAGAATAAAACAGGCTTTGCGTTCTTGGGTTTCATCCAAGGAGAGGTGTCCGATTAAATAACTCGTTCTTTACATTTAAATTCCACGGATGGGTTTCACGAAGAACCTGGGCCAGTGACCAAGCTGCCAACGGCGGAGGCAGGGGCTCAGGCGTTTTGTTACAAACCAGCACCCTGAAGGTGAAAAAATTGTTGAGCTTGTTGCAGATTAATTTCAAAAAGAAAAACAAACGGACTGGTGCATTTTGCTATGACGCAGCTGCCTGCACGGGTTTGTTTAGACTAAGCCAGATGACAAGTTGGGCGTTACTTTGTCTCGCCTTTGACTGAGATTTTGGGAAGAGAGAAGAGGGGAAAAAAAAAAAAAAGATAAATTCTGAACATTCTGGAAAGCCAAAAAAAGTCATGAAGCGTAGGTGATTAGGACTTTGTCTGCTGATCATTTAATGTCCCCTTAAACAGGGTGACCTAAAGGGCTGGTGAGGAGGAACCTGTGCTGGGGATGTCCTGCTCTGGGGGTGGTGGGTCCCAGCCACGGGCTGCTTGTCCACGTGTCCTTTTAGTATATTTTTAGCAGGATTGGCGTATATTCATCAAATGCTAAAACAAACAGCTCGACACAATGCAATGAGAAGTATTAGAAAATAAAAATAAAGGCATAGCAATAATTTCCTCCCTCACACAGCACCTTTCATTCGAGGGCTGCAGTATACCCTGTAACCCTTGTAAATACGAGACCACCATCAGTTAGGTAATATTATAAACAAATTTTATAAGCTGCTATGTTGAGACACAGAGGCCTACAATTTTTTAAAAAATCAAACCTAAATGGAGACTGCCAGGCTCCCATTTAGGTACCTACACATCGACGGTCTGCTACCCTACACCGCCGGGCTCCCGACGTGTTGCGCAGAAAGGAGTGAGAGCTGGGGAGTAGTTTCAAAACAGTCGTTTATTCAGGTTGGCCAAATAAGAGTTTAAAGGCTTCTGGTTTATTTTTAGATCTCAGCCAGAGAGGTGAAGCGACAGGTCCAAACCATGCAGTTGGGAGCAAACAATTGCAAAGAACTTGAGTCCTGGGGCCATACCACCACTACAAACATCTCAATATGTCTTTAAAATCTCAAATCTCTACAAAGACACAACCTCCTTCCATTCCCCTACCTCCTCCTTGGATATAAGCTACAAAAAAAGGCAGAGAGAATGGGCCACTGGTTTGGTCTCCTTAACTTGCTGTGCCTATAACTAGGGCAGACGAACACGTTACCTTGCTGTAGACATTAAACCATTCCGGGTGGTGATTCATCTTCTCTGCTTGCAGAGCAACGCGCGTCATAAATCCGAAAGCCTACGGAGAGAAAGAGCAAAGAGGAAAATACTCCTCCACCCGCCAGGACTGGCAGCGCATCTGCAAGATTCACTCCAAAATCTCAAAAACTCCTAGAGATGCTCCAGATTACTGCACCTCGGGTTTGTGTGTGTTAAAGGAGCACTTCACCTTCTCGTGCCACCAACACATAGAATCATAGAATAGTTTGGGTTGGAAGGGACCTTCAAAGGCCATCTAGTCCAACCCCCCTGCCATCAGCAGGGACATCTTCAACCAGCCCAGGTTGCTCCAAGCCCCATCCAACCTGGCCTTGAACACCTCCAGGGATGGGGCAGTGACCACCTCTCTGGGCAACCTGGGCCAGGGGCTCACCACCTTCACTGTATACATTTTCTTCCTAATATCTCATCTCAATCTCCCCTCTTTCAGTGTAAAACTGTTCTCCCTCATCCTATGGCTCCCCTCCCTGATCCAGAGTCCCTCCCCAGCTCTCCTGGAGCCCCTTTAGGCACTGGAAGGGGCTCTAAGGTCTCCCCAGAGCCTTCTCTTCTCCAGGCTGAAGCCCCCCAACTCTCCCAGCCTGTCCTCCCAGCAGAGGGGCTCCAGCCCTCGCAGCATCGCTGCATCTCCTGAGACTGCCGAAAACATCCCCTTCAGACCCCCGTACATCACTCTGCTCAATGTTACTCACTCCAGGATTCAAAGCCATTGCACGAGAGCAACAATTTTACCTTTGGCATCCAATAGTGATTTTAAACCTCCATCCCAACACTCCTCATCCCATGCTGCATCTCAGAAATGTGCCATTTCTAATTAAGCATCATGCCACAGTATTCCTGTACTAGACAGATACCGATTCCAGAAACACATCCTTTCACATAACTATTTTGCTATTTATTTTCCTGGGGGGAGAAAGGCGGCAGGTGGGTTTGCCCCTCTGCTTTATGAGAAAATATTTTCCCTTAAAATGAGTTAAAATAGGTTTCCCAGTCCTCTGCCCCTCTATTCTGCACAGCACGCTCCCCCAGGACGCAGGTTTTATCACAGGCTCATGGAGGAAATAATAGCAGGCCCTTGCCAAAATACTTCGGAGCAAATCACTACGTTATAAAGAAAATTAGAATGTCCATGTAAATCAAGAGCACAATTACACAGGGGGGCCCAAAGGGCCTCGGTGCGTGAGCAGGACGCCTCTAAGCCAGCGGGCTTTGTTCATACCGAGCTCCATCCACCGGGGCTCAGGACCCGAATTAACATGCAAAGCAAAAGTAACATCCACGTTATAGTCTGGTTCGTATTATAATACAAGCTCAACAAAACCCTACCTGATTTAGGTAGTTTTTGAGCGCTAATTTATGGAAGAGAATGTATATAGCCCGCATTCCGCCAAGCGATGGCCATTTCAAACAAACATGTGGTCAATGAATAACATATAATGGTTGATAATAGTTTCAAGTCTTTTTTCCTCTCACAAATTACAAAAACCTTTAAGTAAAAAAAAAAAAAGAATCGGGGCCTGGATGAAGTATGACTTTGTTAGTCGCTTTGCCAGTCAAATGAATGCAAACGTTATAATCAGAGAAAATCATTCCAATGAGGTTTGTCATTTGGAAATCACCAAACTGTCAGCAATTAAAAAGCTTTTTTCTTTGACCCAAGAACATTCCAAAATTCAGGAAAATCTAACTTCCCTTGAAGCTCTCGCTCGGTTTAGTTTTACCTCAAGTGAACAATTACTTTTAAAAATTTGCAAATGTTCCAGCAGCACCCTTTGAAGCAGAAAGCTGTAAGTTGTGTATTAGATGTTAGCAACGATTTGGAAAACTCCTGCATTAATAGTTCTGAAAGACATTTGATTTAAAATGTTTTTAGAGTGTCCGTGGGCTTAATAGGAGTGGCATTTCCAACACAGCAATCTATACACAGAAATGTCCCCAAAAATTTAAAACAGCAATGCATCTGCAACCGGATCACCTTTGTACAAATGAACAGCAAGGAAAAAAAATATAAATTATGAAAACCCTACCAGGTTCTTGTATGCTCTACCGGTGGGTGTCTGTCCATCCCAGGAACTCACCCACCTACGTACACACGCAGGTTACACCACACAAACACAATTCACTGACTGAGTGACAATAATCACCACTGCAATGGCAGACAGCGTGAACCACACAAGCAAACGGGTCCACTAAATTAATCTGCTCTGCAGACCTTCCTTCATGCTTTCTGAGACCAAATCCTCTCCAACCAGTGGACCACCAAATCCACCCCAACCAGTGGACCACCAAATCCTCTCCGATCAGTGGACCACCAAATCCACCCCAACCAGTGGACCACCAAATCCTCTCCGATCAGTGGACCACCAAATCCTCCCCAATCGATGGACCACCAAGTCCTCCTGCTCAGTGGACCACCATGCCAACACACCACCTCTTCTCCCCCGAGGCAGTAAAAAGTCTCCAGTGGGATAAACCAGTCACTGGTCTCAACGCTGTTCATCTTGCCAAAGAGTGCTCAACTTGGGGCTGTCTGATTCATGAAAACGAATTAATTTTGGAGCCGAGGACCCCCGCAGGACAGGTCCCGCGGCTCGTTGCTCCAGCTAAGCGCGGCCGTCCCAGCCGGGGCGACCTGGTGCCCCAGGGAAGGACGCAGCACACATGTTCGCCTTTCTGCACGCCCCGCTCTGCTCAGAGACGTTCTCCCTCATCGCACGTCACCCAAAGCAACTTACTTCTTGCATTTTCGTTTATTTTAATTATACGCAAAAAGCATCTCCCACTAAGAAAATGCGCTACAGTTCCACCGAGCAATTTCACCAGCGCAATCTCCATTAAGGTCCTAAATACTTCCTTTGCTAATTAAACGAATTGGAACGCTATTGTTTATGAATCACCTTTATATTTGTAGAGCCGTAACCTTTCTTTGGGAAAACACAATTGGCTCTGGAAGGAAAAGATATTTAGGTTTGATTAGATATGAAAACACTATTACATAAAATCAGTTTGGACATTTCTTCACGTCTTGAAACTTGATCGGTAATTTGGTCTAATTGGTGATCAAGGAAACTATCTTGTGATCAATTAAAGTAATTACCACATTCCGGCAACACAACCAACCTTAATTTGAGCAGGAGTCTGCACTTCTTCAACTTTAATTAAAAATAATGAAAATTATTAAGCAGTCTGCAGTGCAAGATCATTGTCAAGACTGCATTGGTGGGCAGAGTTTATCAGACCATCACACGTTTCTTGATGAAAGAGGGACAAGTACTCTACTCAAGGCAGTGAGACCCGACACAATCTTGATTCTCGCTATATTAATAACAGAGTTCTGCCGCCCCGAGAACTTTTTCAGATTTTGCCTTGAAAAGAGAGAGGAGAAAGAAAGGACTTGAGCATTTTGTAGAAGCCATTACAAAGTCTCTCTTAACAGAGACTTTGATGTGTTAAATATGATAAAGCAGCGTGATATTTCAGTAACAGGCATATTAGGCAGACATTTTCAACCTAATCCTTTTAGGACATTTGGGCTAAAATAACATCCAGACATACAGGTTACTCTAAATAAGTTCATCGCGTCACCCCAGGGATGGCAGACTGCGAAATCCCTGTAATGAACCACGAACAGCACTAGAACAAGTGATGAGCGGAGCAGTTCTGCGCAGACAAGGAGATGCCTCGGGTGTGCCAGTGCGTCTCTTCCCCTCGTGTCTTTTAGGATCATGAAAGAAGGCATCAAAAACTAATGGTGTTTCACTCGTAACATCACTTTTAAAATGGTTTTTAAATACTGCCAGCCACAGCATGTCTCCGTAAGATAAAAATCAGGGCTACTCTTAGAAGAGCAAGTTCACCTAATAAAGTAAAAAAAAAAAAGAAACCAAACCAAAAAACCTTTAAAAAATTCAGCTATCACATAATATTTCAGGACTGGCCCAACTGCTTTTGGAAGTGACAAAATACATTATCACAAAATACGACTTAGCGCGACTTTTGTTGCCTGCGAATGGGAAAAGCAGGGCCAGACACTTCGCTGTCAGAAGCGGGAGGAAAGATGAAATTCCATCCGCCCCTCTGCACCGCGCAACGCGCCGCAGCTCCGGGAGAACCCCGGCATCCCGCAGCTAATCTGCTGTTATTCTTCCTTTCACACTCCTTAAGCGAGGAATCAATTCATCTTAATACTTTTTAAACATGCTGCTTTTGTACAATGCTTGCCAACATTATCTTGATGAGTTATACATCAAAGGAGCACAGGTCGCTAATACATCACCCGCCCGCGAGTCCCCAGTGATGGATTACCCCGGTGCATCCCCAGAACAAAGCAGCTGACAGAACTTGACTCGAAAGTGGAGATACTCAAGAAAAGCAGCTGAAAGGCTCAACAATATAACCATGCGCACTTTTTATTTATTTGTTTTAAAAGGCTCACGCTACGAAGAGCGTACCCGGGGCTTCTTAAATCCTTCGGACGCTCAGCCAAGGAAACCATATGCTAATCACAAGTACATTAAGGTTTCTGCCTCCCATCTGTCATTATAACGCTGGAGGTAGCATTAACCTCGACCTTCTGCAGCGCGAGGGCTACCTGTCTTCCCTTCCCCGCCCACCCCGGCTGCATCTGCATCATTTATCAGCGGGGAAAACGAATAAATAAAAACGAGTTACGGTGACATCGTCACCCAAGGCAAGAGATTCGCTTTCACACATTCGCTTTCCATTCACCCACGGCAAAAATTACCCTCACGCGCAGTGTATCGCCCGCGTTCTCCTTCGCAGTTTGACACTCATAACAACAATAAACTCAAATCATGAAGGTTCACTTCCAAACTGCAGAAGCTTTCACATACCCAGCTGACGTTACCACCTAACAGTGAGCTACGGGCCAGCAGACAAAAGGAAAAAGCTCTTTAATTTTGAGCTATTTTAAGTTATGTTTAGCTAGTCATGAGGGTTCGAGTTAATCTCATGACATTTGCTGTCGTGCTCTGAAGAAAAACGCAGGGTTTGTTTTATTTTAATTCTATTTGCTCCATTAAGAAAGACTTTTACTTTACAAATATGCAAAAATCATCTCACAAGGCCACACTCTTCATCTGGAAGTGACAACATGGTTAAAACACACTCACAAAAAAAAAAGACAAATCCAACTAATATTTGGGAAGGTGATGTCAGCACAGGAGGACAGGTATTCATTCTCAAAACCATGTGCCGATTTTGGGATTCTTCCCTGCTGGCATCATCATCCTGCCTGAACCATCCCCAGGGACACTGCATCCACGTGGCATTAGATATTTTCCTCTTTTCTTTTTTGGACCCTGTCTGGATTCATCCCCGACATAAACCAGGGGAACACCTTCCCATTGCTCTTCCCCCTTTTTAACACCATTCCAAGAACAGTGGGACCGTCCTTAAGAACGCAACTAAATCATGTCCCAAAACAGGGCTAAACTCGGATTATTCCCATCCCTATCTCCCAAGCAACGGACAAGCCGGCTCCCTCCATCCCACCCCATCCAGGCAGGGGCAGCCAGCAGAGTCCAAAGGTGAACAACCACCAACAAAACCACGGGCAGATATTTCATTTTTTTTGCTCCTCTTTAATAGCTTGAGCAGCAAAATCTTGTGAGTGCAGCCAACCTTCCCCTTCCCCAGGCATCGCTCGGCACTGGGGAAAGCGGCACTCCCAGCTCCAAAAGACGCTACTAAAGGGGAAGGATGGGAGAGGAATTCTACAGACACACTGGCATGTACTGAGGTGCCACTTCTGTCTTCAGAACAAAATGTGAAACTAAAAAAAAACAACCCACAACTACAATTTCCAACTTAATTGCCTATGCTTTTCTGCGTTTACAATACCCTTTTAACATCCAGAGCTGACTGCTCGCATCCCCCATACTTATCTGCACACATCATTTATACAAAAGTGAAACGCTGCTTTGCGCTCTAAAAAAAATTACCTATTTATATTCATGTTATAGCTGTAAACACTGCTCTCCATGTTAGAGCTGCAGCGGCGTATGTGAAAACCTTTACACCATGTCCTACAAAGAACGCTGTTTCTGTCTCCCAACACTTGTTTACAATTATGTCGGTGAAGAAACTAGCTCGCCAGCTCTATATCAAACATTTTTGACAGCAAAAGCACAAACACTGATCTATTCTAAGTAGTTTGCCACTCTATGTAATCTTGGAAAAGGCATTCTTGCCTTTGATTCTAAAAATGTTTATACTTCATACATTATGCAAATAGTTTTTATATATTAAGAAATAATGCAAGCAAAGCTCAAGTTAAATTAAATTCTTCAACAATAACCTTGCCAAAGCACTGATTTTCCTATAAAAAAAATTATTCCAATTTGTTGATCTTACATTGGATGAAACATACTGTAACAATCTTCATAATTTATGTCCTGTTGGGACACTATGATTTAAAGTAACATAATACAGACCAGCATCACTGCTAATCTAAACCACCTGACCAGATAAACAACAGTTTCCCCTTCTCTCTTCATTGAGGGTATTTCTGTTTATTGTCATATGATTTACCAATTTGAAGAACACGAAGAATAAATGGAGGCAAAGAGAAGCGGAGCTGGGAGGCATGGCCTTTCCTCAACGGGGACGTTTCTCACACAGGTACCGGTACAATGTCAAGAGCCGCAGGAGATGACAGAAGGCAATTCCAGGAATGCCGTCCCAGGAAAAGCCCGGGCCGCTCGGAAGTTTACACTCACTCAGCGCAATCTAGACCAGGTGCGGCACTAGACGCGGCACCGTCCCGATGATGCTCGAGATGCAGCTCTCCAGAAGAGGTCCGAGCCAAAGGCTTCATCTTCCGAGCTCACCAGTGACCTAAGCCATGACATCACTTTATCACAAAGCAGGTGCAGACGGAATTTGCCCCATCTGAGATTCGAGCGGTCTGAAAAACAAATACAAATTTTCTGCTACGGCCACGGAACAAGAGGATCAATGGAAGAAAAGGGACTAAGAGGAAGGACGAGAGCACCGACCTGCTCGCAAAGCCTCCTCCTTGCTGCGCTTTCCCCTTCCCCTCGTGCTCGCTAAGTGTGCGAAACACCCTCGTGCGCAATCTGCACGACAAACCTCAGCTTTATCTTCTCTAAGCCCGTTTATATCAAGATTTTCACAACTGCTGAATTTAGACCTGTTTTTCTCTTATTGGTGCTAATATGAGACAAAATGTTACATCTATTACACCCTCTTCCTCGTCACATCTTGACTTTTCCAGCAGCCTCAGATCATTTTTCCTATTCTCATTTTTATTACTGTAAGTGATTGCACCTGGATTTCATGAACAGAAAGCAGATAATATGCTCGGTGATTCAATGAACAGACTTCACGCCACAATTAATCACCTATTCCACCAAAAAGATTTATAAACTCGATGGAGTGGAAGTGAGAGAACATAGAGGGGCCTTAAAGCACCATAAAAAACTTCTTTCTGTGAGTGATAAAAGTTTCAAGCCTGGACTCCACTGGGTCAATACAACCTTATACAAAATACATTTATTTGCTTACAGATAGATAAAAAGAATTATAGCTGCCCATAAAGACTACCGCAAAATAAGCAGACATCCTAAATCCCAACCAAACCTGGAACAAGGTCCCGTGATATTTGTGATACATCACTTTAGAAATATTCATAATAAATGCTTTTTTTTTTTTCTCCCTCAGTTCCAGTTCCTTAGCACTCTAGGTAAACATAGCCTCATAAATATTATCTTATTTATTCAAAAATGTAGATCTCTAAATTAGATTTTAAAGAAAAAGAAGGAAAGTAATCCCAGGTTTCAGGACTGAACTAGAACATGGAAGAAATCCTCCAGCCACGTAGTCAGCTAGATGTGACTCTCCACCTCCCAAGCCATTGTGCTCAAATAGAAAGGTTGCACTTAGGAGGCTTACACCAAATAAAATGGCTATTTCAAGAAACATGACTTTTTTAAATGAACTTTTTGCGCCCTGCCTAAAAACATTAAATAATCCAGCGAAGCCCCCATTAACCGAGCACCTGCTAAAGCAATCAGTCACTTGCAATAATAAACTCTCTTGGCTGTGCAACTGAAGGAACAACGATAATTTCACTTGTTAAAGCAAACGTTTGGCCCAGCAAATCAAACCCCGGGCTGTACTGTCATAAAGCCATCGCACAAACCACTATAAAAATAAACTAGTGACAAGGGGCAGTCGGTCCCCGGTTCCGACCTTCCGAATTCAGGCAGCTGAACCCTCTGCTCGGGCACTCGGCGCGCCGACGGGCTCCGTGCTGCACAAGGGTGCTGCCGCTCAGGCAAGGAACCACGCTGCATCGCCCGGTGCCAGCCCACGGCACGGAACTATCGGGAAACGGACCAAAACAGAATTAATGGAAGTGAATGCTCCGCTTCAAAAAGGCGCTCAAACCCTCCGACTTTCATAGAGCTCAGGTCGGGTGTAGTAGAAGAACAGAGATGTTCGTTATCCCGTCGCACGATGTTTTGGGTGGAACAGACCCGTCTACAGCAGAACAAGATACCACTATTTTCCCCAATGTTTCTTTTTACTCATATGCAAAGGAATGATTTCATCTTGTAGACATGAAAGTGAAGTTCACATGCCAGACATGCTGTTGATAACACAGGCAGCGCTCAGACAAAATTCTCCTTGGTCTTTTGGCCAAGATTGCACACACTACCAGTTTCATATCCAAAATCTTCTCTGCTGAGTATCCCAGGGCAATCGTATCCTGCTTCTGATAATCCTCTAAATCTCTGCCATTTATGATCCTAAGAAAACATCAAAGAGTGATAAGAAAGGCATTGCTTTATGACGGATTAAGAGAAGCAGCGGCTGGTCTCACGACCATTTCATCTTCCACTATCCTCCTATCCGCTACACTGTCAGCTTTTTTGTTTTGGTTTGGTTTTTTAAAGACAAGGTCAACAATTCAAACGTGAGACAAGAGAAATCACAATGGAGGTGCGAAGAATTCAAAGAGGTCTTCCGATCGCCCTCCTGGCCAAGCCAGAATCTAAAAAGACCTAAAGCTGTGAAATAAAGCAAACCGAGGAACACTTACTGCAGATCCAGCCAGGGAATCATTTCACTCAACCGAGCCGCTTTCAGCAGCTGTATCGTCAAGAATGGGTCTTCGTGTTTGGACGCCTCTTATAGCAGAAGAGAGCAGATGATGATGGGGGCAGTGAACTCTGCAGGAGACCCACCTGGGCCAGCACTGGCAGGCTTTTACTTTGTATCGCACTATAAAATTCAAATATTATTTTGCAGACGGGCATTTCAAGTCTATAAGTGACAGATCCTTTGAAGAAAGAGCAGGAGAGCGCAAGCATCTCCCCAGATATCATGTTTCCCTCTGGGGCATCCTTCAGCCTCGGAGCAGTTGGTACCTTGCCTGGTTTGTTGTGCCCACTGTTCCCTATGTGATCTATAGGTCACCTAGACCCGTGCTTCATCTCCTGTCTCTGCTACTTGGAAGAATGGCTAGGGCAGGTCATGGGAAAACGGACAAAAGCAGCGACATTAAGTTACATTATTAAGAACGAGGCTCACATAAGTACCAACAATTTAGACAGACAACCCACACTTAACATTTTCAACTGTCTTCAGACCCCTCCGTGTGCTCCACGCACACACCTGGAAGCGGCAGTGTACGTTCAACGTGCAATATATTGAGAGGTTCCACGGGTTTTGGTGGTTGTTTGGGTTTTTACTAAGACACATGGGTTCCTCTGGGCAGCCCACGCCATTTGTACAGCGGTACATCTGGAAAGGGAGAGATGGGCTCACAAAGGGAGACAAATACTAATTCTGAGCCCTCCAGTGAACGTCAAATTTCTTTTAGAAATTCATATGCGAACACCACAAAGGGAAACCCTCCATACACCTGTTTGTTCATTAGATTGGGCATTACAAGACGCAGGCATAAACACAACGTCCTGGGCTGGTACAGCTGACACTACTTTATTTGCTACGACACCCACCCACTGTATCACAGAACAAAGATTCTCCCAACCAGGGATGCCGTGGTCATACACAGACATATATTTAACTGCCTACTCTTATTCTCATCACAGCACAAGGAAAATCACACTAGATCATGAAATCAGGACTTTCCCCTCCAATCCTAGGAATAAAAACCATTTTCCTACAAAGCATCCTTAGCAATAAATAAACCCAAACTCATCAGCGCATTCCCCACCAAACCCCTCCAAGACATCACAGCCAGCTTTACATTTGCCCAAATCAACTTCCCATCTCAGCCCAACAAAATTAAAGGAAGAAAACAGCAAGAGAAGAAGGAAGAAGGGACGCTCTCCCCCCAAAAACCTACATGGAGTGGGTTTTCAGCTTTTTTTTATATAAAAGAGGACTGAAAAAAGTTACGCTCGCCTCACCCTGATAAACTGCGGGCCTGCCAGTGGCTTTTCAGAGCAGATGTAACGTTTTAGCCAAACGTGATTGTTTGTGAAAGAAATAATTCTGATCAAAACCCGAAATTGCAGCCAGCAGAAGCGCTGCACTTCGTCACGTTAATCCGCCCTGACGGGGAGCGGCGAGCGGAGATTCCTACTGCGAGAGGAGCAGATGCGAAAGGTCAGCGCTGGCCCGCGACTTCAAAACCCTTAACGTGTAAAACAGTGTGCATTAAAGCCTGAAACGGCTCACCGCGGGATTAACGGATGTCCGCTAAGTGGGTTTGATGTGCTTTTGGTGAGTAATGGTTAATTTTTAAATAGGGGCGTTGGAGTTTTATTTTAGTTTATTCTGCCAGCCAGAGTCCATTTTTAATTACAATTGCAGAGGATAATACCCCAAAGCGTGTCTCTCCTTCATGGGAGTACGAGAAAGCGAGAGCTGCTGGTGTAAAAGGCAATTTATGGTTTGAAAATGTAGTCGGGCGATATTCCAAAAGCAAGGGGATGCAAAAGGTCAAGCAACCAAGACAGAGATGTGCCGTTTGCATTTAATCAGCATCCTTCCAGCACCCCCATAAAAATCAATTTTAATACAGAAAGAGGTGCAAGGCAGCAGGTTTCCTTAGCTGAAAAGGTAAAAAAATTATTCTGAGTGACCATCTTCTTCAGGAAAGTCAACATCAGCCTTACTTGTATTTTTCCAAATGAAGGTGTCCAACAGAATTCAAAACCACTGAGTCTTCCGTTCATTTTCCAGAGGTGGTTTAACAAGGAAACAGCCCGAACTGTAGTTAAAATCAAGCTGACCTGCTCACATTTGCTGTCTTCGGTAGGAATCTATAGCAGCCCTGCCGGCATGGCTGATGATAGAACGTTTGTTCTCTTTAATTCAAACAGAGTGAACAATCCATTTGTGCAGCTGAAAAAAGGGAGAAACATTTCTGCTACTCCAAACCTACAAGCTGGCTTGTGAAATCCAAAGGGCATTTTGACAAATAATTTCTTTTGCACTTTCAGATCAATGCATGAATCAAGCATAAGGCAAATGCTGTAATAATTTTTACTTGAGTGATAATAAATCCATCTTTTAAGGAAAGCGCTTGTGTTAGAGCCAACTGGAGAGCAGCCCAAAGGTCAGCTGGGCAGATTTAAGCAGTGGCCTGCTTAAATGGAGATCCAGCAGGTCTGCCTGGGGGGGGGCAAACCGAGCAATGGGAGACGCCACTACCCCCAATAGTTATAAACAATAAAATAATGGTTTATTCGAAGCAGAAATATGACTTAGCTAATCAAGAAAATGAGCATCCCTAATCACAGTTAAGTCACAACAAAAACCAAACTGATGCAACATCTCCGAGACCTGCGATGGGACATCCTGCAGGATGGAGGTGAAGGACACATGCTCACTCTGAGTCTTCAACTTAAACACGATTAATTTTATTTAAATACAATTAATGTCGTGACATTTTAAATAATACCGGTGGTACTGCCACGATGACGTTACAGCGATAACAACGGTACTGTGACTTGCCACAAGCAGATGGGACACGAGGGCGGTGGCATCTGTACACACAGACCTGCCCAAAGAGGAGAGGAGATACCCCCCAGTACGAGAGGAGCCATCGCTGCTCACCACCTGCCTGACTTGTACCGGGCGTGAATTTCTCCCCTGCATTACAAACGTGAAGTTGTAATGAAGGGACTGAAGGACAAAACGACGGTTCCCAGACACAGAAGGAAAGGCTAATTGCGAAGGACTTTAAAAGACCTCAGAGGCTGCTGATGCACTAAGGCAACTCTACTGAAAACAGAAAAATGCTGCCAAGTACGAAATATCGGTCTAAAAATACCCTGGAGCACTGGCTGACTTTACATATGGTTTTGTACCCCACCAGCCACGCTGGCCATTACAAGAAAATAAATCCTGTATTTCCCAGCTCCCAGCACCAAGGGTTTAATTCCTGCCTAGGCACAACCCAATAGCGTATTTCCACCACTGTGCACTTTCAAGCTTTGCAGAATTTCCCACTGCTGGCTGCCAGGTTACTGGAAGCATCACTGGACAGAGGACACGCTGGCCAGGCACTACGCGTCATCTCCTCCTCCTCCTCCTCCTCCTCCACGGCCAGGGAAGGAGACAAGCCATCTCCCCAGAACTTCTCCTTTCATTTCCCCCAGCCCCGGAGCTCCTTGCCTTCCGCGGGCAGTGCCAGGCGGTGGTGTGGGCAGGTGGACCGTGTCCAGGTCCCGCAGCTGCACCCCGACCCTCCGACCCACCGACTCAGGAGCGAGAGTGTTATTTACTCACAGGAATAAACTCAAGGAAAGCGTGACCATCCAGGGATCGCATACTTTCACTCTGCTCCGCTCCCAGACACTTGAGGCAGTTCATTCACTCCGTTTCAGCCTGCAGGTTAACCTCCGCCAGCCCCGAAAATTTCACTATCAGTTTCTAATAAAGGAAAACGTCAACAGGCAGATACGCCAGAAATTCATTATTTTCAGATACAAAGATTTTCTCAACTCTGTAAACCCACTCATAAATAATTCTGATTTATTGTAAATCGGTTATTGTATTCATAAACGCAGGGAAGTTAGCGAACAACGTAACTACCAAAAGAAATACTTTCATAACTTTGCAGGTGCACAAATCATAGCATATGGGAGAGGACTCAAAGGATAATGGAAAATGAAGCAGTTTAGGAAAGACTATATGAAAACCAGCACCTACCCAGGCGGATAAAAAAAAAATCACTTACTTTCATTCGACAGCCAATCTAACGCAAAACTCTAGCAGAGGGAGCAAGCAGACTGATACTACGTTAAAAATAGCAATTCCCCCCCCAAAAAAAGAATGAAAACAGGTTCGTCTTTTGATTAGCACAAGTGACAGTCGGGGCTGAGGCTGCTCAGGCTTTGAGGTTAAACACAACTGACATAAGCTGCACCTGAATCCAATCAGTCCCCGGGCTCTGAGAAGATTCACACGCGAGGACTAAATTTGTCACAAATGGGTTGGTTTCCGATCCTCCTGTAGCCAACTTGCTTTATTCTGACCCCCATTTAACAAATCAACTTAATGGGCACTGGGAGTGCTATAAAACTTAACAATGGAGTGATTTTAACTTTTAAAATATAGTTATGAAGCAAAATGTTGGAGAGCTCCTTCAATACTGGAAATCAAATTAAATCTAGACATTTTTTAACAGTCTTGACAGATATAATCCTAGTTACCATGTAAATTTATGGTAAGCTGCTGTGATATTAGCCACAGGTGCTACTTTTAATATATGGCCCGCATCTGGCTGGGAATAAAATTTCTCAGAGGACTGAAAATGACCTCACTATCAGACAATGGAGAAGAAAAAAACCCCACAAGGCCGCTGTGGCATATAAAAAGCTGGAGATGTGGTCCACAACGAAATATTTAACATAAAATTCATTTTAACTCTGCAGATTGTAGGTTAAAGGATATTATGTTTTCAATACGTAAAAGGCGTGGATGTATTTCAGCCGAACAGCCAAAAGATTAAGTACATAAAGCGGCAATGAAATACACTGCCTACATGTATAAAAACAAATTTTCCAATCTTTGATCAAGGCAGAAGACAAAGCAACGTGCCGGGAGTAGAAAAAGGAAGTCTCGACACAGACTACGTTACTGGGGCTGGCACCAAGTACCACCGCCAAAACAGCTGAAGAGTATTCATTGCATATCCCGCCAAATTCATTCGAATGTGTAACTGCGATAATACCACAAGGACGATCAATTTAAAGGGGCAAATCTGAGCACGTCTCCCTACATTTAAGGAAAATAATTGTCATTTCAATGGGGGGGAAGGCGTCTATAACATGCTCCATCCGATTTTTTTTTCCTGGATCTCAAGCAAGAGAGCTAGAAAATTTTGGAAAGGAAATGCAAAGTGAGAATAATGATTTATTTAAACATTCTAGATTTTCTGCACATCTTTAAATAAGCTCTCAAAAACCCAGAGTCCACAACCGCAACGGAACACACGTGCTCCTACCCTCACTGCACACCGTCCTCCAAAGCGTTTCCTCACTGTCCCCTCCGCTCAGGCTCATCTTTCGCCCGCGTCCTGTAGCCCCAGAACACAAAACGTATTTAAAATAGCTTTTAAAACTCTTAGAGCATTTGATTTCCTGTCATTTTATAAAATGACGTTAGAGCTCTTACGGAGACTTCCTACATGAATTCTTTTTTTTTTTAAAAAAAACAACCTTAATTAAAAACTTACCCTATAAAAGAAAGCAGCTGTAAATGCTGAACCTGACCATCAGCAAACATGCCCACCTTTGTAATTTCCTAACCGCGTTTTCTGCCTTGGCGTGATTACCTAAGGAAATGCAATCACACAGGCAGTTGCCCCTTAAACCCTCTGGTCAAATCCAACCAACTTTGACAAGAGACATGGAAGTCTCAGAGTTAAGATGTTCCTGCAAATTTGGTGAAAATGAGCAGCTGGGTGAGCGACCCAAACCGAGCGCTCAGCACGCCCGGAGCCCTTCGCAGCCGCCCGCCCGGCCAGGACCGGGCTCGAGGTGAACCTGCGGAAATTCAGATTTTTAAGCCAGCTCTGTCCGCTTTGCAGGATCAGCCCTCCCAAGGTGTACTGACCTGAAATGCCGAGAAAATCCCGGGAAATTCCTGAGATGGAAGCCAGGACATCGAGGTCCTCAGCAATCCTACCCTCACTCGATGACCAACTTTTAACATTAGTCCCAACTTTTCTGCAGTTTCTTTTCTGAGTTTGCAGAATGATAGAATGATAGAATCATAGAATGGTTTAGGTTGGAAAGGACCTTGAAGATCATCGAGTTCCAACCCCCCTGCCATAGGCAGGGACACCTCCCACCAGACCAGGTTGCCCAAGGCCACGTCCAGCCTGGCCTTGAACACCTCCAGGGTTGGGGCCTCAACAACCTCTCTGGGCAACCTGTGCCAATGCCTCACCACCCTCACAGTGAAAATATAACTGGGAGAAGTTACCAGCACGGTCTGGAGGCATAAATTAACTTTCTATCCCGATTCCAAATTTTGCTTGGGCAGACTGGAAGCAGAGGGCTTGCTCCACAGCTGGAAGAGAGATGTTTTGTTTCAGTAGCACAAAGACCTGAACGGACAAGAGCAGGCCTTCTTGACGCTACACAGTGGCCCGAAAGCCTGGCTAGCTGCTCTTCTCTCCCCTGAAGAGCCCTGAACAAGCTCCCTGACGTGGCTGTGACGTTTATGGAGGCTCACCAGCACCCAGACGCGTGGTAGGGCTGGAGACTTGCCATGGAGTGGTCCAAGCCCTCCTGCTCTCCAAGCCCTCAGTCATGGCCAGAGGTTCCCACCAAGCACATACTCCCCAGGGAAAGCGACTCAACGAGGGGCTCTTGAGCAAGCGCACCCCAGCAAGGGCCCTGGAGGTAAAAGACTCCAATTTTAGCTCATCGCTGCCTCCCTGCTGTTCAGCAATGGCAAACATGCGGCGACTGCAAGGCGTAAGGAGGAACAGATGCATCAGCACAGCTCTTCCAGACAAGGTGCTCTCCTCTACAGTTGAGTTGCACTTGCATTCCCCCCCGCTCCCCACGCCACTGGCTTATTTTATATTTCCTACAAGATTCGGAACACCCACCCACCAGGAGCCTGTCTCACCCTAAAGGCAACGGGAACACAGAGCAGGACCCACCGCCCAGTCCAGTACACCAGGACTGGTGCGTGGTGGGCACCCACAGCAACATAATTAACACAGGGCTTTCAGCCAGGACCCCAGGCTGGTTTCCAGCTTGTTTCAGAGAATTGTACCTCCAAAGCCCATTTTCATGAAAACGTATCTTCAGACTAACAAACAGCACCAGCGCTTTCAAGCTCTGGGTTAGAAACTCATTCCCTAAGCCAGAAGTGTCATTAGCTTGTCAGCCTCACAAAGGCAGCCCATCGCTGATCGCTTTTAACCGACCTAATCTCAGCCTGAAAGCTTCAGGAATCTAAATAACTCTTGTTTCACAGAAGTTTCATTTCATTCTCATGCTGAAAATAATATACATAAACCAAGCTCATGTCTACACATTTGCACGACTTTATAATAAAAGTTGTGTTTATATTCTTAACATCTGTTGACGTACACAGACTTTGTAAACCTGGCATAGATTTTAAAGACACAGAATTTTCCATGCATCATGAACATTATCTGCGAGAAGCAATAAAAAAGCAATGAATACATTAATCATACCAATATCATCTGCAAAACATAAATCTGAAATACCTTTCATGTCAGCTCAACTACTTTTTTTTTTTTTTAAGCACACCTGATTTTACGCCATCTGTAAAAGGGCAGCAGGAAGATCACCGCGGAAATGATACTTCTCAGTCCTTCGACTTTTACTAAATACTCGCACTTTAAATAATGTAAACAGAATATTTATTACCTGAAATGAAAGAAGTTGTACCTACAAGTTCAATTTTTTTTTTTCATTGCAGGACTACATTCTCCCAAAGCACAGCGAAGGTATATAGCTCTGCTTTTGTCATTTGTCCCCTAGGTCGTAATAAACACAGTATTTACTAATAGTTGTTATTATAAGCATAAGCATCAATAAGCATACATGCGTAATTTTAATTTACTTTCAGCTTCAACTTATCAAAAGGCAAATACTCTGTAATACCGGCTCTGAACATCCCCTCGGGGTCCGCACGTTGAGCCCTCTCCTGGACTATGATAACAGGAACGGCTTTTGCCCTCCGCAACCGCAAATGGGGACGCTGCAGCTTGTTCCTGCAAATCAGCAGGTGAAACTCTGCCTTCAGATATTCGCGTATAACCTCGGTCCAACCGGAGCTGCACGGAGGACCCGACCCGCCCAGCTCGTTCTCCCGGCCGGGCGCAGAAAGATCAGTTTTGAAGCCAATTCCCGGCCTCTGCTCTCGTTTCTGCCTCACCCGACATCCACGAAGGGCAACCAGGAATGACAGAAGCTGCACCGACATCTCCCAAACAACTCAAGCGGCATTTATTTTTAAGAGTACCCTTTTTACGATGACACGTACTAGAAGTATAAATTTATACTTCATAATTTAACCTATTTAAATACACTCAATTTCCTATACCGGTATTGATCTTTAAACTAGGAAGACACATGAATATCTACCTGTTTTGTAAGATAAACCTACACAGTCAAAAAAAACCCCAACTTTGTAATTTTTTTGCCAAAGCAACAGGTTTTCTAGATATCTGCTGTTGGGGCACACTGATTTGTCTCTTGACCTGTCTGTTGGTGGACTGCCTAAGTCCATCTGATCAAGCTGACTTATTTATTTACAGTGTGCAAAACCATTTTTTTATTAACTTTGGGGGGGGAAAAAAAAAAGCCATTTCTAGTTGTGCTGAACCAACAAAGACTTTGACCGTGCCTCAACAGAGACGCCGTTTCATGAATATTTGAAGCGGAAAGGCTGGAAATCTCAACTCTTCCAAGGGTTACCTCTATCCAACGTGCTGGTCTCTCCTGGTGGCTCCAGCTCTGAGCTGCCTGCACATCTCACCGGGGTTTCATGTGAGCTCCCTCTCACGGGCTTCCCTCCTTCACTGCCCTCCGAATTATCTGATACAGTTTTATTTGTTCTGTATTAACGTTCAGGCTTGAAGTGCAACCCAGGAAAAAATGTACTCAGGGCTCCGGACGCGTCCCTGGACCAGCACAGTCCTGCTGGCGAGATGGATTTTTCTGCAGATGTTTTCTTTTTAGCTTTTGCCCGGCTCAGAGGGGTTGGGAGCACCTCACCCACCTTCTCTCTACCGCCCGGGCTTTCCGTACCGTGACAACTACTGTCTGAAATGGCAAAGAAAGAGCCACCTTTACAAATCGTTGCTTATCTAGCTCACTGTGATTTCCTAAAAAAAAATATAAATATCTTGATCTGGGTTTAGGCACAGCCATGTAAATAAGCATCTCGGCACAGCTCTCGGTCCCTACGCACACCTACAAAGCCCGGAGCTCGCTGCGTCCCTCCCGTAGCGAGGGAAAGAACCAGCTCAGCGAGAGCCACCGCCTGAAAAAAACCCCTGGGTTTCCTCTCCCACCCGAGAAAGCGCTCACCTCTCCTTCAGAAATAAACCAGAAGGGAAATGCACGCTCTTGGAACGTGACTTTTTTCTAAGCAATGTCATGATTCCTCAGAAGGCAATTTTTTAGGGGAATGTAGCTGACAGCAAGGCTCAAGATAGATTCAGTATTTCTAAAGTAAGTTTGTAACTGATGTCCGAGATGTGTTCTTGAGAGTTTGCGGGGTGGCTCAGGATCCCGACTCCAAATAAAACCCAAGGAGGTCCAACCAGCGGTCTGCCGTGCCGAAGGCACTGCGACATCAGCTACTACGATTCATTCAAGAATATACTAGAACTCTGTCCTGCTTAGAAGGTGAAACGTATCATATTTTCCCCACTTTATTTGCCAAAAGTGTCTGCTGTTATATTTACCCATTTTTCTCCAAGTTTTTCCCTCACAACAATGAACCCCACTGTCCACCAGTTACATATTTCCAGCATTCGTTTAGGAGTGCTAGTAACGAAAAACAAAAATCAGGATCAAATATTATTTGTCTAATCCCATAGTACCAACCCTGACCTTGACCCTAATATTATAATCAAGAAACTGTAATATTAGAACAAATTTACTTAACAACTACAAAACGGAATTAATTTACTCCACCTAATGAGATCAGAATCAGAGAGCAATCCGTCGAGGCAAACCCAACAGGGTTTGGCCCCACGAGGATACTCCCAAATTTCTGAATATAAATATTTTCCCATCAGGATCGTATGGAAATGAAAGCAATTACACTTCCTTTATATTAAAAGTGGTATATAACAATAATTACCTGATTAAAATTTTTGAAATTGAACTCCTTGTAGATGGCATCTCTTTCGCCTAACTCAGACCAGCCTGAAGCTTTGAGATCATGCAAAACTTGGTTCCTCTCCTCCGTCGTCAACCAGTGAGACTGCGAAGACTATTGAGGGGAAAAAAAAAATACAAACATGACACGAGTGAGGCTGAGGTTCTCCTTTGTACAACAATAAGAAAACCACGCGATGAAGTTGTGGTTACGTATTGCAGAAAGGTGAGGAGGTGGAAAATGCACTGTACAGTTTCTTACTTTTTGTAATTTCACAGACTGGCTTAACTTAAAACAGCCAAGAAACACCATTTCTGTTTGGGCAATTAAGTTCGGCTGAATGCCTTCATACCAAACTAGCGAAGAGTGACAGGGTCTTTCCTGGGAATGAGCACGGACACCAGCACACCTGTACCCATCCCTCGTTCATCTGAATTATCCAGATGCTGTAAAAACTGAATTAATCTTCAAGTATTCCATTCTGTCATATAAATAAAAGATTATTTACATTCTATGCTAAATGTACAATTACAGGGTGAAAAGGGATATTGGGGGAATATCTATTTTAAAAGACAGAAGCAAAATAGGAAGTTGTATTCTGCACAACTTATATGCTGCTATTCCTACGAAAGCAGGAATGGATTTAAAGACAGCACGCACTGTGGACTTCTACAAACAACAAAGAGCTTTTTAGCTAACAATGAAAAGAAAAACAATTGACAATACAGACACAATTATGAGCAGTTACAAGTTACCGGTATAAGCACCAGTTTCTGCAAAGCACCTATGTTTAAATATGTCTTATTTGAAGCAAAAGGAGTCTTTCTGAAGCCACAGGGAGCAGAGACGTAACAAATTATACCCTCTGCTTAAATATCTGAACCAGTGCCTGAACCACGCACGAGGCCAGAGCCAGACCCAGAGATGAAGGAAAGTTCTACGGGGCGTTTGGAAGAAGTTTGATATTTTTCTAAGGGCACAAGTGATTACTTAGACAATACATTCCAACAGATTGGTCTCAAACTCATTATAAATGCAATGACTTAATGGGAAGAACGTCGCTCCCCAGCAGAGCAAAATTCAAATCGCTTTAGCCTGTACATTAGCAGGTAGCACAGCTTTGTGAGAACTTCCAGAAAGGGGCTGAGCGGTTTTGCTCCAGAGCTTGACTAACCCATCAGGGGTCCGCAAACACCCACCGCCAGCTCAGGATATTTTTCGCCTTTGCCATGCGGCGCTGGCAGCTCTGCTGCGGAGCCCGGCAGGAGCCCCGGTGCCACCAGATGGGGCTGTGAGCCCGAGCAGAGCAAGAATTAACGCAATTAGTGTGACCCAAGCATGGCTTTCAGATTCAGGACAGCCAAGGAGCAACATTTTCACCGATAATATGGGACAAAAAAAACCCCAAACGGAGTAAATCAGTCTAACAGCATCACTGCCACCACTTGTGTTCTGCAGGATACATCCAGTCCAAGAGATGGGTTTTAAAGGTCCCAAAATGAAATAATTTAAGCTCTTTATGCCTCAAACACAACTTTAGACTTGCAGGAAGACAAGTATCGGATTTGTTGTTGCCATAACCGCAGTTGCAGGCATGAATTTCTTACATTCTTTTTTTTCCAAGCCCATACAAAAACTGCCAAAGTTAATGGCTGTCTTGAAAATTACTCTTTTATCTGGCAAGAGATGCAATTAGCAAGGTAATTTACAAAAAAAATCACGGGGGTGGGTTTTTTTGAGATGGCAAAGTCCAGGACTGCGACCAGTAGGCAGCACAAAGTTCATTCCTCTGGCTGGCAGTGGAGATGTTCTCTGTTCGTTTTAGGGACGTCGCCGTTACCTGGCCTAGACACACAGGCGTTGATGAGGCCTGAAATTAGATCATGCAGTTTTTAATAGAAATACAGAGACCGACTGCGATGCAGGCCCCCTGAGGACACCGACCACAGTGTTTTGCTCAGGAATAGGTTGCAAAGGCCACGTCCTGAGTTCGCCCCTCCAGCACATCACGACCATACTCAGAAACACAGCAGAAAGCAGCAGAAATTTGCTCGTAAAAGGAAAAAGGGAAGGTGGGAGATGCCGTTTGCATTTTTAGGATGGCGCAGCCCCGGCAACCCACGGGCCCCCCTGCAAAGGGCGGGAACGCGCAGCGAGGGCAGCGCCGTGCAAATATTGACTTAGCACACCAGTTAACCCAGTTCGACCCAGGCAATCGATGGCGTTCGTTTGGAAGAAGCTGG